>CALYLW010000063.1:1400657-1750657 GCA_944989445.1 Ampullaceana balthica
ACACAAAAGTGAATATGGAGGGGGAGGGGGTAAAATACACGTCAGATAGGGAGGGGAAAGGGGCGAGACAGTAAAGTTTTATTTAATCAACTGTGAAGAAGTCATGTAGTCATGGTTACTGTTGTGAATACAACAATACGAGGGACACGTCGAGATCAAATGATGGTTTCAAACAACGATATTTTTTAATAATACTATTGAATATCATTTTTAGTTCCACTCAAAATTACAACTCGGGTGACTACGTAAATATTGCTGCTAGCAGTTATGACTACGTACGTATGGCTGGTAATCGCTACTAGCTGTTATGACTACGTAAATATTGCTCGTAATCGCTGCTAGCAGTTATGACTACGTACGTATGGCTGGTAATTGCTACTAACTGTTATGACTACGTACGTATGGCTGGTAATCGCTACTAGCTGTTTATGATTACGTACGTATGGCTGTTATCGATGCTAGCAGTTATGACTACGTACGTATGGCTGGTATCGATGCTAGCAGTTATGATTACGTACGTATGGCTGGTATCGATGCTAGCAGTAATGACTACGTACGTATGGCTGGTATCGATGCTAGCAGTTATGATTACGTACGTATGGCTGGTATCGATGCTAGCTGTTTGTTAATCGTTCCTGGAAAATGCACGGACAGATTATTATTTTTTAAATCGATGTCACTTGTTTGAATCCACAGCGCCTGGCCAACCCGACACGGGTGAGTGCCTGGCCAACCCGACACGGGTGAGTGCCTGGCCAACCCGACACGGGTGAATGCCTGGCCAACGCGACACGGGTGAGTGCTCTCTTATCGTCAATTGTGGTCAATGTATTGACTATTATATAATTTCTCAATGATGCCATGGAAAAAAACAAATTTCGATGGGTCGTGACACTTTGGGGTGGGCTCAAGGACACACTTGAATGCAGGCGAATACAAATTATGATATTAATGAACTTGCAACTTGAGCTGATGTAGATGTCAACATATAGTGGGTGAGACTGCAATCAGGCTTGACGATTAGTAAATGTTTAACATGTAAACAGGGTATGAGTTAGCCTGACAGAACTTAACACAACAGCGAACGTTTCTGCAAAGAGCCTTCCTCAGCGAACAAAAAGGTACACAAATAAAACGAATATAAAGAAATAAAAATTAAAAACTAAGCTGCGGTGAAATCCGAGGAGTCAATGAAGCAAGAAGGGAATAGTGTGAGCTTATATAAAAGCTCTCACTATTCCCTTCTTGGTTCATTGTCTCGTCGGATTTCACCGCAACTAAGTTTTTAATTATTTTTTTTTATTTCTTTATATTCGTTTTATTTGTGTACCTAGCAAACAAAAAATGACACAGATATTATATAGAAAAATTGCTGCTCGGGCCGGATTGCCCCTACGCCCCTAACTCTGGATTAGCCACCTGTAGAAACTGTTAAAAAGGGAGTTGTCTATCATGATCCAGCACGACTTACCTCCCATCCGAATAGTCATCTGAAGGAAGAGAGAAGTGATCGAGATACACAACAGAGAGCCCACCAAGACCCTCCTCCGGCATCTCATTCTACAACGCCCCTGATTCGCGGTGCATCGCTTGCAAGACGAGTTGCTGGCAGCTGGGCAGACGATGGACCAGAGGTTTGGGCAGACGACCGAAATCTGAGGATACAACAGAGAAGTTGGTACACAATCATGGTAGTGGTGGGGGGAGGGGGTGGGTGATGAAAACTGAAAAACTTGGGGGGGGGGCGGGGGGGGTTAAAAGTGACAAGATTTTTATATTGCAAGATGTTATATATTCTTTATTATTGTATCTGGATACTCTATTGAACTCGTAATCCATCTCTTGTGTTTTGCCAAAGGGCAGTGACCCACATGACGCAATACCAGGGTTATCGACTTCTACTCTCGATACCAAAGACTTAAAAGAGTATATTGTTACGGATCCAAATCGTTCAGTGCCCCGTACTTATTTAATATTAGACCTCCATTATAAAATCAATCGATTTCCAAACAACGGAAGAAAACGATATACTCCAACAGCGAATCAATGATCTTATCATTCAAGATCATTCATTCACTCACTAACTTCACAATGTCGGGTTAGAACATTTCAAATAGGGGACATTTTTACGTCGATAGTTTATCTACCATCACTTTTTGGTCACATTTTTTAAAGTCCACTCTATACGGAGATGAAATATTCCAATGCAGCAACTTAAGTCTTTGTTCACTAAACTATGCTGAAATCAACTCGAGTACACGCATTGAGTACAAGAATTGAGTACACGCATTGAGTACACGCACTGAGTACACGCATTGATTACACTACCTGAGTACACGCACTGAGTACAAGCATTGAGTACACGCATTGTTCTGGTAGCCGTTGCAGTTATGACTTGAGAACCTGGCACCCGCTGGTCACGTGTGAACAAATCCCCAATTGCTATTAATCCTCAGTCTTTATTCTTTTATTACATGGGCTTACAATTAATTGCCTATTTCTAGGTCATACAGATTTGTATAGTAGCAGTAAGTCTATTCTTGACTTAATAAGGGCATGATTAGAAGAAAGTTTCATTATCCGCTTAGTTTATCCCAATACGAGCGGGAAAAAATTGTTATAAAAAACAAAGTCATAATTCTTGTTGCTAGATCTCAGTCCAAGAGAAATCTTGTTCTACTTGACATGTTTTTAAAATCACTGTAATGTGAAAAACTGCGTAGGGGCCCTTTGTAAATCAATTTATGATTTTCTAAAAATTAAAATATAAATATCTAAGGATATGTACAAGTAAAGAAAATCTTTCACGTTTTGAGCCTGCCTAAAAAAGCGAAATATTGGGCATAATTCATCTGTGAATTTAGACAACAAAACTTTCTTTATAGACATTAGTGTATAACGATATCACTCTTCACACCCCCCCCCCTTAACACACTCCATACTTCAGCTCCACACACTCTACACTTCTGTTCCCACACACTCCCACACATCTGTTCCACATAGTCCACACATATGTTCCACGCCCTGCCTCACCTCTGTTCCACACACTCCCACACCTCTGTCCCACATACTCTTACACCTCTGCTCCACTTTTTAACTCTACGCTAATGCAGAGGCGTAACTAGGTTTTTGGCGCCCTTGGCTAATTTTTTTGGCACCCTTGATAAATTGACAAGTTTCAGCTTTGCGATTTTTTCATTTGTTAGAAAAAAATAATTGAATTTCACTTATTTTATTTATGACAATAATTACGCAGTCTGACAGTGACAGTCATACAACGTGAATATAAAAAATGCATAAGACAGGAACAACACTAATTTGCAGTTTATAATTTACTAAATAATACCAAATAAATTGGTGGATAAACGGGATATTGTTGCGTTAATAAAGTATACAGCAAAACTTGAAGTAACGTGTATTATAAATAAAAACAATAGTGTAAATGTGTCATACTCACTATCTCATACATAACCCTATAAACGGACAATTAAAAGTAAATTTAAGCAACACTCCACCGCCTACAGCTCATCACTTCTGTTAGCTGGCGTATTGGCATGTTGATAATACAGTTGGGCCTTTCTAAGTCGATCTCAAAGTCGAAATTCGACTTACGGCGTTTTCGAGTTAAGGAACCTGGCGTAATAGGCGCAGATTAATCAAGGACAATGTTGATATTGAGAGAGGTTGGTGGGGGGGGGACAGCCATGCCGGCTAGAAGGCTTGACAGGAAAGAAGGGCGGTGATGTTTCATATGAAGGGAAGCCAACTTGCTTTGACATACCGACACAAGCCATGAGAGAAGACACCTTCCCTCCTCCACTTTACTCCATCGACAGTGGAATGGGGATGGTAAGATTTTTCTTTTTATTGACATTTTAATGATAAGAATCCCCAAACATAATAAAAAATATTAAAATGTTTTAACTGAAATATTTTTTTAAAATAAAATTAATTATTCACATTTTTTATCGAGGATAAAAGTGAAATACAGTCGGACCTCGCTAAATCGAACTTCCCTAAGTTAAAAACCTCCCTATTTGGAATTAATTGTTAGGTCCGGGCCAAATTCCATAAGACTAATGTATTTTAGATATTTAAGAGTTTTGGCTTTCAACCTCTCTTAGTCGAATTTTCCAAGGCGTTTGGGTTATTATTCTGGAGTGACATTTCAGAACAAGTGTTCTGTAGAGGCACGTACATGGACGTAAAATAGCAACTTAGTAAGGTGAGCAGACGTCCCGATTTAGGCGGGACAGTCAAGATTTCAGACCTCATGTCCCGCTGACCCTCGCAATACTTTATTTGATAAAATAAATACAATTACCATAGTTATATTGTCATTTTGGTTAAGAATGAGATAATATTTTCTTGAATTTAATTAAATATTCAAAACAGTGATTTTTAATAAATTTAAATTGCTTTATTATTAGCTAAGCCAGTTGGTGCGTCGATTTCTGTGGTTATTTACATTTTACTCCTTGATACGGCCTTCCCGTGACTTGTCCGCGATCCCGATACGGAATGTGACCAGACGTCCCGATTTCAGCCCCCCTACCTCTCAATATCAACATTGGTCTTGATTAATCGGGCGCCTATTAAGCCATTTTCCCTATCTCAAAAATTACGTAAGACTAATTTTTTTTTCCGGGTCCCTTTGAGTTAGACTTAGAGAGATCCGACTGTATTTATTTAAACAAAAATTTGAGATTGAGATGCGCCCTTTTGAGCTGGCACCCTTGGCAACTGCCCCGATGCCTACCCGTTGTTACGCCACTGCGCTCATGTTCAGCACGGAGGGGGGGGGGCGATAATGACGTGGTTATTGAGCTTTTATTTCTGATAATTTAATCAGTTCTTACAATCGATCTCTGTGTGTAAACACAACCCCCGGGTAACTCATGAAGTGCCTGCAAGGACTCACGTGTGTTAGGTCTGTCAACACATTGCCATGACAACTAAAATAACAATCCTCTTCGGTGGAATGCGCGATATATAGAGTTGCTCTGATAATTCAACGGAATGATCTGGTTTTAAATTGTGGTGATCCTTACAAAATATATTAAAAGCAATGACTGCGCATTTTCTTCACATTCGGGAATCTAATTTGACAAACAGCTGCGAATTCGATAATATCACAGCTTGAAACATTATACATTATAACAGTATTGTTATACATTATACATTATAAAAGTATTCTTATCTTATCTTATCTATACAGACGCTCCTTCTATGCAGAAGATAATTGCGTCCACAGACCATGACAGATTATCTGTTGGCAAGTGATGCAGCGTTCACAGGCCACGGCTTTGTGGGTTCCACGCATTACCCAGCCGCTAGTGTTAGGTACCCATTCTGAGCTGGGTGACTCAGGGACGCCCTAGGCCACGGGAACAAATCCTTGCCTTCACATGGATTCGAACCTGTGACCATCGGTACGCCAGTCGAGCACGCTGCCACTCACCCACATTCTACATTATAACAGTTTTGTCATAACATGACCACTCTGAAGACGACCTACATGCATTAGACTTAGACAAGAGCTTAACTTAACACCCAAATTTCGACTACACCCTCTGGTTTAAATTCTAAACACCACCTAACTCAACAATCTAACATAATGTCATGGCGCCTATCTAACTTAACAATCTAACATAATGTCATGGCGCCTATCTAACTTTAAAGTCTAACACCGGGGTTCGCAGCCTATGGGTCGTGACCCCCTTTTTTAGGGAGTGGTCAACTTGTACATTCCACTTAAAATAATATTCACTATGATGCAATTTTGCACTGCTAAATTCATACTCGTACATATAAATACATTTAACACCGAATGCCGAATAGAGAAGTTATAATAAAAACCTTAGTGAAAATGCTTTTTGCGATTGCATGGGGTCGCGGGTCAGTCAACCGGGTGGTTTTTATAAAAAAAAGGGGTCACCACCATTAAATGGTTGGGAACCTCTGCTCTAACCTAATGTCATGAATCAAACTATCACCACCATAAAATGGTTGGGAACCTCTGCTCTAACCTAATGTCATGAATCAAACTATCACCACCATAAAATGGTTGGGAACCTCTGCTCTAACCTAATGTCATGAATCAAACTATCACCACCATAAAATGGTTGGGAACCTCTGCTCTAACCTAATGTCATGAATCAAACTATCACCACCATAAAATGGTTGGGAACCTCTGCTCTAACCTAATGTCATGAATCAAACTATCACCACCATAAAATGGTTGGGAACCTCTGCTCTAACCTAATGTCATGAATCAAACTATCACCACCATAAAATGGTTGGGAACCTCTGCTCTAACCTAATGTCATGAATCAAACTATCACCACCATAAAATGGTTGGGAACCTCTGCTCTAACCTAATGTCATGAATCAAACTATCACCACCATAAAATGGTTGGGAACCTCTGCTCTAACCTAATGTCATGAATCAAACTATCACCACCATAAAATGGTTGGGAACCTCTGCTCTAACCTAATGTCATGAATCAAACTATCACCACCATAAAATGGTTGGGAACCTCTGCTCTAACCTAATGTCATGAATCAAACTATCACCACCATAAAATGGTTGGGAACCTCTGCTCTAACCTAATGTCATGAATCAAACTATCACCACCATAAAATGGTTGGGAACCTCTGCTCTAACCTAATGTCATGAATCAAACTATCACCACCATAAAATGGTTGGGAACCTCTGCTCTAACCTAATGTCATGAATCAAACTATCACCACCATAAAATGGTTGGGAACCTCTGCTCTAACCTAATGTCATGAATCAAACTATCACCACCATAAAATGGTTGGGAACCTCTGCTCTAACCTAATGTCATGAATCAAACTATCACCACCATAAAATGGTTGGGAACCTCTGCTCTAACCTAATGTCATGAATCAAACTATCACCACCATAAAATGGTTGGGAACCTCTGCTCTAACCTAATGTCATGAATCAAACTATCACCACCATAAAATGGTTGGGAACCTCTGCTCTAACCTAATGTCATGAATCAAACTATCACCACCATAAAATGGTTGGGAACCTCTGCTCTAACCTAATGTCATGAATCAAACTATCACCACCATAAAATGGTTGGGAACCTCTGCTCTAACCTAATGTCATGAATCAAACTATCACCACCATAAAATGGTTGGGAACCTCTGCTCTAACCTAATGTCATGAATCAAACTATCACCACCATAAAATGGTTGGGAACCTCTGCTCTAACCTAATGTCATGAATCAAACTATCACCACCATAAAATGGTTGGGAACCTCTGCTCTAACCTAATGTCATGAATCAAACTATCACCACCATAAAATGGTTGGGAACCTCTGCTCTAACCTAATGTCATGAATCAAACTATCACCACCATAAAATGGTTGGGAACCTCTGCTCTAACCTAATGTCATGAATCAAACTATCACCACCATAAAATGGTTGGGAACCTCTGCTCTAACCTAATGTCATGAATCAAACTATCACCACCATAAAATGGTTGGGAACCTCTGCTCTAACCTAATGTCATGAATCAAACTATCACCACCATAAAATGGTTGGGAACCTCTGCTCTAACCTAATGTCATGAATCAAACTATCACCACCATAAAATGGTTGGGAACCTCTGCTCTAACCTAATGTCATGAATCAAACTATCACCACCATAAAATGGTTGGGAACCTCTGCTCTAACCTAATGTCATGAATCAAACTATCACCACCATAAAATGGTTGGGAACCTCTGCTCTAACCTAATGTCATGAATCAAACTATCACCACCATAAAATGGTTGGGAACCTCTGCTCTAACCTAATGTCATGAATCAAACTATCACCACCATAAAATGGTTGGGAACCTCTGCTCTAACCTAATGTCATGAATCAAACTATCACCACCATAAAATGGTTGGGAACCTCTGCTCTAACCTAATGTCATGAATCAAACTATCACCACCATAAAATGGTTGGGAACCTCTGCTCTAACCTAATGTCATGAATCAAACTATCACCACCATAAAATGGTTGGGAACCTCTGCTCTAACCTAATGTCATGAATCAAACTATCACCACCATAAAATGGTTGGGAACCTCTGCTCTAACCTAATGTCATGAATCAAACTATCACCACCATAAAATGGTTGGGAACCTCTGCTCTAACCTAATGTCATGAATCAAACTATCACCACCATAAAATGGTTGGGAACCTCTGCTCTAACCTAATGTCATGAATCAAACTATCACCACCATAAAATGGTTGGGAACCTCTGCTCTAACCTAATGTCATGAATCAAACTATCACCACCATAAAATGGTTGGGAACCTCTGCTCTAACCTAATGTCATGAATCAAACTATCACCACCATAAAATGGTTGGGAACCTCTGCTCTAACCTAATGTCATGAATCAAACTATCACCACCATAAAATGGTTGGGAACCTCTGCTCTAACCTAATGTCATGAATCAAACTATCACCACCATAAAATGGTTGGGAACCTCTGCTCTAACCTAATGTCATGAATCAAACTATCACCACCATAAAATGGTTGGGAACCTCTGCTCTAACCTAATGTCATGAATCAAACTATCACCACCATAAAATGGTTGGGAACCTCTGCTCTAACCTAATGTCATGAATCAAACTATCACCACCATAAAATGGTTGGGAACCTCTGCTCTAACCTAATGTCATGAATCAAACTATCACCACCATAAAATGGTTGGGAACCTCTGCTCTAACCTAATGTCATGAATCAAACTATCACCACCATAAAATGGTTGGGAACCTCTGCTCTAACCTAATGTCATGAATCAAACTATCACCACCATAAAATGGTTGGGAACCTCTGCTCTAACCTAATGTCATGAATCAAACTATCACCACCATAAAATGGTTGGGAACCTCTGCTCTAACCTAATGTCATGAATCAAACTATCACCACCATAAAATGGTTGGGAACCTCTGCTCTAACCTAATGTCATGAATCAAACTATCACCACCATAAAATGGTTGGGAACCTCTGCTCTAACCTAATGTCATGAATCAAACTATCACCACCATAAAATGGTTGGGAACCTCTGCTCTAACCTAATGTCATGAATCAAACTATCACCACCATAAAATGGTTGGGAACCTCTGCTCTAACCTAATGTCATGAATCAAACTATCACCACCATAAAATGGTTGGGAACCTCTGCTCTAACCTAATGTCATGAATCAAACTATCACCACCATAAAATGGTTGGGAACCTCTGCTCTAACCTAATGTCATGAATCAAACTATCACCACCATAAAATGGTTGGGAACCTCTGCTCTAACCTAATGTCATGAATCAAACTATCACCACCATAAAATGGTTGGGAACCTCTGCTCTAACCTAATGTCATGAATCAAACTATCACCACCATAAAATGGTTGGGAACCTCTGCTCTAACCTAATGTCATGAATCAAACTATCACCACCATAAAATGGTTGGGAACCTCTGCTCTAACCTAATGTCATGAATCAAACTATCACCACCATAAAATGGTTGGGAACCTCTGCTCTAACCTAATGTCATGAATCAAACTATCACCACCATAAAATGGTTGGGAACCTCTGCTCTAACCTAATGTCATGAATCAAACTATCACCACCATAAAATGGTTGGGAACCTCTGCTCTAACCTAATGTCATGAATCAAACTATCACCACCATAAAATGGTTGGGAACCTCTGCTCTAACCTAATGTCATGAATCAAACTATCACCACCATAAAATGGTTGGGAACCTCTGCTCTAACCTAATGTCATGAATCAAACTATCACCACCATAAAATGGTTGGGAACCTCTGCTCTAACCTAATGTCATGAATCAAACTATCACCACCATAAAATGGTTGGGAACCTCTGCTCTAACCTAATGTCATGAATCAAACTATCACCACCATAAAATGGTTGGGAACCTCTGCTCTAACCTAATGTCATGAATCAAACTATCACCACCATAAAATGGTTGGGAACCTCTGCTCTAACCTAATGTCATGAATCAAACTATCACCACCATAAAATGGTTGGGAACCTCTGCTCTAACCTAATGTCATGAATCAAACTATCACCACCATAAAATGGTTGGGAACCTCTGCTCTAACCTAATGTCATGAATCAAACTATCACCACCATAAAATGGTTGGGAACCTCTGCTCTAACCTAATGTCATGAATCAAACTATCACCACCATAAAATGGTTGGGAACCTCTGCTCTAACCTAATGTCATGAATCAAACTATCACCACCATAAAATGGTTGGGAACCTCTGCTCTAACCTAATGTCATGAATCAAACTATCACCACCATAAAATGGTTGGGAACCTCTGCTCTAACCTAATGTCATGAATCAAACTATCACCACCATAAAATGGTTGGGAACCTCTGCTCTAACCTAATGTCATGAATCAAACTATCACCACCATAAAATGGTTGGGAACCTCTGCTCTAACCTAATGTCATGAATCAAACTATCACCACCATAAAATGGTTGGGAACCTCTGCTCTAACCTAATGTCATGAATCAAACTATCACCACCATAAAATGGTTGGGAACCTCTGCTCTAACCTAATGTCATGAATCAAACTATCACCACCATAAAATGGTTGGGAACCTCTGCTCTAACCTAATGTCATGAATCAAACTATCACCACCATAAAATGGTTGGGAACCTCTGCTCTAACCTAATGTCATGAATCAAACTATCACCACCATAAAATGGTTGGGAACCTCTGCTCTAACCTAATGTCATGAATCAAACTATCACCACCATAAAATGGTTGGGAACCTCTGCTCTAACCTAATGTCATGAATCAAACTATCACCACCATAAAATGGTTGGGAACCTCTGCTCTAACCTAATGTCATGAATCAAACTATCACCACCACTAGTTTCTATTGTTGCTCACAAACATTCGACCGGTGAAGGAAATTTCCAGAACTGTCTCAAGTGACAATGATGACCAGACGTGAATGGCATTCCGTGGCAGTAGATCTTGCGTTTCAAACAAAATAGACTGCCACCAGATTTGTTACTAAATGATGAGCGGCTTCAGAACTTATTTCAAACATTTTTTCTTCGTTCCTAGCTACAGCAAGTAACAGAAGAAAGACAATTTTTAGAAATCGATCCGGCCTCAAGGAAATTGTAATAATTGTAGATTAACACTTCTAAAAAAACATTGGAAATATTGGAGGGAAAACCTTATTCATAGTCTATACTTGGGCGGTTGGTTTGAAATGTTGATGTTTGATGAGAATTAATCAATTTTTACTGAATGGTTGACTCAGTTGACTGAATGGTTGACTCAGTTTACTGAATGGTTGACTGAATGGTTGACTCAGTTGACTGAATGGTTGACTCATTTGACTGAATGGTTGACTCAGTTGACTGAATGGTTGACTCATTTGACTGAATGGTTGACTCATTTGACTGAATGGTTGACTCAGTTTCCTATTGTAGCTCTAAACCAGGGAGAAGTGATTTGTTTGCAATTAATTTTAAATAAAAATACGAGTCGTTAAAAAAAAACTGTCACACAATAGCTGGGAGAAGTGAACTCTCCTAACCTTTAAGGAAACCTGTTATAACACAACTAGATACGACCCACCGCGTAGCATACGCCGAAGACTTACTCATAGATAGTGCAAAGAAAGGGGGGGGGGAGAACGGACACAAACAGTAGCCCAAACAAATTGGAGCAACGCGAGTGAACGTTTGAGTGGGGGGCCGCCGAAGCATTTTTGGGAAGTATTTCGGACATCGCGAAAATTTTCTGCCTCGCCACCATATAATCGTGAACTATTCATGTACTGAGCTTTTCGGTGAGTGTATGACTGCTTTTCCGTCACTGAGAACAACGGAGAGCACGTCGCCCAAGTTATCCCAATGTTGAGAAACAAAGGTTACAGCTATTTAATGTTGCCAAGTTGGAGAGCAACAACTTCGTCTGTGATCTTTGCCCCAAAATATGCGACCGATAGAAACAGTTACCTGATGAAGGAATTGGTATAACATTGAACAAAGCTTTTTTTTCGTGAAATACATACGAAGCGGTGTTTATGTTCACTAAGAAAGGGGGGGAAGAACTGGCATAAACATAAACATAAACATTTTTTAAAATTGTTTTAAAAATGTTGACGCTGGGGCTTGAACCTAAGACCTTCCGCGGATGTAATAACCAATACACTACGAAATACGTGTATTCTGAACAACGAAACGTGAACAAGTTTATCAAACTTCACGAACCAGTGCAAAATCCAGACCTGGAAACAAACTTTAGTTAAACCAATAAAATGGTTCCCAAACCTTTTCTTTATCTCAACAACATTCGATTAACAGCAGTATAATTATAAAACAAGTTCCTATACTAATATTCGAACCCATTAAAAAATATAAAATTCTTTATAAAATTTGAAAATGACAGTGAGCCCAAAATCATTCTGAAACATTTACGTCTGATGTTACGTCTGATGTTACGTCTGATGTTACGTCTAATGTTTTAATTTGTTAAGTTGAAAGTTAAAGCTCAAAATTCCATTGTTTAAAAAAAATGTTGGACAGTAGTTGGGTGTAATAAATTCGGCATCATAATTAATGAATTATACATCAATAAATTTAAAGATACAACTTTGAACATCACCCAGATCACACTGTATAGAATGCCTTGTTTCCTTTTTACCTATTAATTATATACTGTAGTTGACTCACAATAATTGTCAATTTTGCTGATTGAGACAGAACTGCCTGAGAAAAATACTTCCTGAACTTAGGGAATTTTACGAAGCGGTGCTCATTGGTGCGCACAAAGTCAAACTCCCAATAATGGCTGGAGGAAACATGTCTTTAACGTGCTGTTTGGTGTGCATTCCGTGGTGTCGTGGTGTTGTATTTCGTGTTTATTTTTTTATCTTGTCTGTATAGTCACCCCTTCTATACAGAAGAATATTGCGTCCAACGCTATCCATAGTTTATGTATAGTCTTGCATTTTTTTTAGAGTCTTAAATATTGATAGTGTGTTGGTTTTCTAACTTGAATTTTTAACGACTTTACAGGGACTTTAAGGACTAAGTTAGTTCTAGTAGCCAGAATATCGGTGACATTACACACAAAACGCACACACAAGAATACACAGACAAACATACAAACACATGCACACACATACACACACAAGAGTTCACTCTGATGCTCACATTCAAACACACACACACTGGGAGAATGTGAGACACATAAACACAGTCACAAATTACACATAGACACGCTGTGGAACGCACATACAGGAATTCACATTTTAAAAAACGACGCATACATAAGCACATAATTAACACACACAGAGACAAACACACAAAACAAACATACACAAATACATACACATGCACCCATACACACATACAGACACACAGACAGACAAATACACAAACATACACAAATACATACAAATGCACACAGACACATAACACAGACACATACAGACAAACACACACACACACAAACATACACAAATACATACGCATGCACCCATGCACACATACACACATACAGACAGACACATACAGACAAACACACACACACACACAAACATACACAAATACATACATATGCACCCATACACACATACAGACACATACAGATCAATGTTCCCTTTAAGCTGCTAGGCAGCGCAGATATTTGACCGTAGTACCGCAGTAGTTTAGAATTACCGCGCAGGAAATTTTGATAAAGAAAATATAATATCTGTGTTTGTGTGGTGTAAAATTATGCACACGAAAATGGATGCTGCGCAACTTTGTACATGAGTTTGTTATCATGCACACGGACCAACGAGCATAAAGGAAACATTGATATCTTGTCATATCTATACAGACGCTCCTTCTATATAGAAGATTATTGCGTCCACAGACCATGCCGGTCTGTTTGCAAGTGACGCAGCGTTCACAAGCCACGGCTATGAGGGTTACACACGATTCCCAGCCACCTTTGTTTCCTTAACTAGTGTCAGGTACCCATCCGGCGCTGAGTGGACTCAGGAACACCCTTGGCCCTGGAAGACATCCCTGCTTTCACGGATCTGGGTGGACTCAGGGACATTCTTGGCCCTGGAAGACATCCCTGCTTTCACGGAGCTGGGTGGACTCAGGGACACCCTTGGCCCTGGAAGACATCCCTGCTTTCACGGATCTGGGTGGACTCAGTGACACCCTTGGCCCCGGAAGACATCCCTGCTTTCACGGAGCTGGGTGGACTCAGGGACACCTTTGGCCCTGGAAGACATCCCTGCTTTCACGGATCTGGGTGGACTCAGGGACATTCTTGGCCCTGGAAGACATCCCTGCTTTCACAGAGCTGGGTGGACTCAGGGACACCCTTGGCCCTGGAAGACATCCCTGCTTTCATGGATCTGGGTGGACTCAGGGACACCCTTGGCCCCGGAAAGAAACCCCTTCATTCAATTAGATTCAAACCCGTGACCATGGGTGCGCCAGCCGAGCGCGCATGCCACTTGACCATTGACATCGATAGACACACAATCGCCGACAAAACTGAAAGTCTGCTTCAGTGAATGCATCATAATCTCCATGGAAACACAACTTCTGAATAAACGCCAATCTTGAGCGTGTTCGCCTATAGCCGGTGTGAGGTGTATTGAACAGCCTAATGCCGCCATGGCACCGTGGAAACAACGTCACTGTCAACTAACGCGTCTCATTCCTCGGGTCCCGGATCATTTCTGACGGTTGGCATTAAGTGGGCCGTGTCGATACCACTCAGACTCCGGATGGTGACGTTACTGTCACGGAGTGGGGTCAAATCAGCGTGAATGACATGACTGTGCACTAGAGGTTCTCAACGGGGGGCTACGGGAATCCCGTGAGGGAGAAGCGGTTAATTTAAATCCATGTGAAAGTGACGCACACTATTTTAACATACTTTTTTATTTCCTTATTTATAGAATAAAAGAATTAAGTTAAATCGTGTTTAAAACAACTGGGAGTAAAGTCCATGTCGGGGAACAACATGTGTCAATAACATCTTGTACAGTCAATTAATGTATGTGCATTGGTGGCCTCGGAGAGTTCTAATTCTCTGTTGTTTTAAAATACAATCGGTTAATATGAATTAGAAACTCGTTCATTCTATATGATATAAAAAGCTAACAGTGAAATGGAGGATCGTGGAGGTTATGTTACAAATACAAATACAGAGGTGATTAGGATTTGAGCAGGATTTCAATATTATAACCACAGAATTTTGTATGTGTGTGTGTGGTGTGATATTAAAGTTTCACTTAAAGTCTCACTTAAAGTCTCACTGCATCAATACGAAATTTGAGTATACAGTACTTTGTTATTGTTTCTGCTATACATTACATAATAATTTTGTTTGTTTCTGTTATACAATACATTGTTATTGTATTTATTCTCCAGTACATTGTTTTTGTTTTTATTATACAGTACACTGTTATTGTTTCTATTATACATTACACTGTTATTGTTTCTATTATACAGTACACTGTTATTGTTTCTATTATACAGTACGCTGTTATTGTTTCTATTATACAGTACACTGTTTTTGTTTCTATTATATAGTACACTGTTATTGTTTCTATTATATAGTACACTGTTATTGTTTCTATTATACAGTACGCTGTTATTGTTTCTATTATACAGTACACTGTTATTGTTTCTATTATATAGTACACTGTTATTGTTTCTATTATATAGTACACTGTTATTGTTTCTATTATATAATACACTGTTATTGTTTCTATTATATAGTACACTGTTATTGTTTCTATTATATAATACACTGTTATTGTTTCTATTATATAGTACACTGTTATTGTTTCTATTATATAGTACACTGTTATTGTTTCTGTTATATAGTACACTGTTATTGTTTCTATTATATAATACACTGTTATTGTTTCTATTATATAGTACACTGTTATTGTTTCTATTATACAGTACACTGTTATTGTTTCTATTATACAGTACACTGTTATTGTTTCTATTACATAGTACACTAATATTGTTTCTATTATACAGTACACTGTTATTGTGTCTGTTAAATGTGTCAATATTTTGTACATGGTGCCCGTGTCCAGTCTATTGAAAACAGGACATGACCCGCGCACTTAACCGTATCACTAATCACATAATTCATAAGGCAGTCGTGCAGTGTGAAGAAATTATCCATGGAATAAATTGTGCGGTGTCATCTTTAGTTAAAATTGTGTGTGTGCGTGGAGGGGGTGGCGTGTGTGGTGGTAGGGTCTGTCGCCATGGATAAGGATAACGAAGAAATCAATGCAACACACTGGACACCATGTGTGCGTGTGTGTGTGTGTGGGGGGGGTGTCTGCATTTATTTGTGTTTTATCACGATCTGTCTATTGTTCAATTTGTCTATTTGTTATTTGATAAGGAAACTAAAACAAATAGTAGATTAGACACAATATTAGTTTTTCTTATAGTAGATTAGATGTAACATAAGTTTATGTTATAGTAGATTAGATGTAACATAAGTTTATGATATATTAGATTAGATGTAACATAAGTTTATGTTATAGTAGATTAGATGTAACATAAGTTTATGTTATATTAGATTAGATGTAACATAAGTTTATGTTATATTAGATTAGATGTAACATAAGTTTATGTTATATTAGATTTGATGTAACATAAGTTTATGTTATATTAGATTAGATGTAACATAAGTTTATGTTATAGTAGATTAGATGTAACATAAGTTTATGTTATAGTAGATTAGATGTAACATAAGTTTATGTTATATTAGATTAGATGTAACATAAGTTTATGTTATATTAGATTAGATGTAACATAAGTTTATGTTATATTAGATTAGATGTAACATAAGTTTATGTTATAGTAGATTAGATGTAACATAAGTTTATGTTATAGTAGATTAGATGTAACATAACTTTATGTTATAGTAGATTAGATGTAACATAAGTTTATGTTATATTAGATTAGATGTAACATAAGTTTATGTTATATTAGATTTGATGTAACATAAGTTTATGTTATATTAGATTAGATGTAACATAAGTTTATGTTATATTAGATTAGATGTAACATAAGTTTATGTTATAGTAGATTAGATGTAACATAAGTTTATGTTATATTAGATTAGATGTAACATAAGTTTATGTTATATTAGATTAGATGTAACATAAGTTTATGTTATATTAGATTAGATGTAACATAAGTTTATGTTATATTAGATTAGATGTAA
Source organism: Ampullaceana balthica (assembly GCA_944989445.1). Classification (NCBI taxonomy): domain Eukaryota; kingdom Metazoa; phylum Mollusca; class Gastropoda; family Lymnaeidae; genus Ampullaceana; species Ampullaceana balthica. The sequence continues at coordinate 1,417,958 of CALYLW010000063.1, forward strand.
CATAAGTTTATGTTATAGTAGATTAGATGTAACATAAGTTTATGTTATAGTAGATTAGATGTAACATAAGTTTATGTTATATTAGATTAGATGTAACATAAGTTTATGTTATATTAGATTAGATGTAACATAAGTTTATGTTATATTAGATTTGATGTAACATAAGTTTATGTTATATTAGATTAGATGTAACATAAGTTTATGTTATAGTAGATTAGATGTAACATAAGTTTATGTTATATTATATTAGATGTAACATAAGTTTATGTTATATTAGATTAGATGTAACATAAGTTTATGTTATATTATATTAGATGTAACATAAGTTTATGTTATAGTAGATTAGATGTAACATAAGTTTATGTTATAGTAGATTAGATGTAACATAAGTTTATGTTATAGTAGATTGGATAAACACTTTTTCAGAATTCTCTATAACCGGTCAATTAATGTTAACCGGTTGTTAAACTATGACTATTACTTAATAACTGGGGTAATATTTAAATATTGGGGTGATAGTAATACTTAGGGGACATCCATAAATGACGTCACGCAATTTTGGCCAATTTTTACCCCCGTCCTCACTTCGTCACCCGTCGTCACAAAAACTTAGACCCCCCCCCCTTTTTTTTTCCAATATGACGTCACAAAACTTTGGCCACCCCCCCCCCTCCTTTAAAGCGGTATTTTCTATTTAAAAATTAGCTTGTTTTCAAATCACTTTATTGTCATTTAAGTATGGATTTATTGTAAGGCTGCACTCTAATATCGTAACACGCGTGAAGTCATGCAAAACTTCATTAAAAAAATTGTAACCAATCAAATATTACAGTGGAACTTTTTTTAAGTTACGCGTTTTTGATGTGACGTCACATTTCATGAACACTCGTCATACATCGTTTCAAAAGTGTGAATCCCCTCTCCCCCTAGGTGCGTGACGTCATTATGGATGGCCCCTTAAATATTGAGGAAATACTTAAATATTGGGGAAATACTTAAATATTGGGGTAATACTTAAATATTGGAGAAATACTTAAATATTGGGGAAATACTTAAATATTGGGGTAATACTTAAATATTGGAGAAATACTTAAATATTGGGGTGATACTTAAATATTGGGGTAATTGGTAATACTTAAATATTTGGGTAATACTTTAATATTGGGGTAATTGGTAATACTTAAATATTGGGGTGATACTTAAATATTTTGGACAATTTGGGTAATACTTAAATACCGCCAATACTTCGGCTGCTCTCATTTATTGATCGGGTGAAACGTTCTTAAATCTCTTTCTTATAATAACCTAGTCCTTTATGTTATCATCAAAGTATTCCTGTTTGCCCATCTACATTTCTTACAGGAGTGTGCATTCAAGGAATCTAGGAAGTAAATCTGGTTGGTCTCTTTGTAAAGCCGGCTGGGTAATGCGTGTAACCCTTATAGCCGAGGCCTGTGAACGCTGCATCACTTGCCAACAGACCGGAATGGTCTGTGGACGCATTAATCTTCTGTATAGAAGGAGCGTCTGTATAGATAAGACAAGACATAACACACACCAGTATAGTAATACTAGACCGCCACTAGGACAGGGGAGGTAATCTAATATATCCGATCTCACAATCTCACAATAAGATTGTTGTTGTTTTGGGGTTGGGGTAGGGTAAGAGGGAGGTGTGTATTTTACATTTATGTCTAAAACACAAACATATTTTCAAGAGCTGTTAGTATAATGACATTTGGTTTGTCATTTCAATATTGTATGTGACATGAGGTGTTTAAGCGTTGGACCAGATGCCATTTTACATGTGAATATTTAGAGACATCGTGTGACTATTTAAAAAAAAATATTGCAAGATGTGACTATGTCAGAACAAAATTATTGCAAGAATGTGACTTTGTCAGAAAAAAATTATTGCAAGATGTGACTTTGTCAGAACAAAATTATTGCAAGATGTGACTTTGTCAGAACAAAATTATTGCAAGATGTGACTATGTCAGAACAAAATTATTGCAAGAATGTGACTTTGTCAGAAAAAAATTATTGCAAGATGTGACTTTGTCAGAACAAAATTATTGCAAGATGTGACTTTGTCAGAACAAAATTAGTGTGTTCTCAATAACACAAATCATACAGTTCTGAATTATGATTGGCCCACAACAAACACTTGCAACAGTCGTATGTCTCACCTGCATTCTTGTACCTGAACCAACACCTTTTATTATAATACCTTCCACCACCCACCCCACACCCCCCCCAGACTTCTCCCTTTTCCGCACCATGCACTAAATTTTCTAAATGTTATGTGATGGGCTCCCCACGCTTTTATGTGCAGTCGATATGTTCACGGATTGAAAATTTTTATTTTCTTCTTTTTAGTGCACTTTCTATATATGTGTCGTTTTTAAAAAAAGATGTTTTAAATATTTTATTTCTTTTGAAGGGGGAAAACCAAGGTGAAACAAAAATATTCGTAATTTCTAGTCCTAATTAACGGATTCCCACAACATTTTTTGATTACATAATGGATGTGTGGATGTTATAAGTAACGAAAAACCGTTCAAACAATTTTAAAATTACTTTTAAAAAAAGGTATCGATTTGTTTGGAAAATTGAGCGGTATACGGTACGACCAGATGACGCTTTTATAAGAAAACTACACACACACAACAAAAAACATAACCGCTGGGCCCAATAATGTGCTAATTTTTATCGCCACGGTGATTTTTGCGTGGAATTTCGACATTAGCAGAATGATGCGCGAACAAGTAGCCTACAATTCATGGTGGTTCAAATATTGTGTTTAACTTGCAAGTAGTAATTTATATAAAATATTGGTAATTTATATTACTGTTACTAACATTTTTCAGAAAATTCTTGTAATGTACGTTATTAAAAAATTAAATTTATTTTGTTTTTACTGCATTAAAGTAGCACACATAATTTGTGTTTTTCATTAAACTACTGTTATTCATTAAAAATGTTACGCCTATCCAATTAAAGTAATGTGTAAATAATTTGAATTCGTCTATTTTATGGAAAATTATTAAGATTTATGGAAAGAACATGAAAATATTCAACTTTCTCCGTTAATAAACACCACAATAGGCATAAATAATTACGAAAATGGCATACTTTAAAATTTCAAACGTCTTGGACAAAATTGACATTTGAAGAAGTAACTAGTAAAACGAGATAAGATGCTTAAATTTTACTCAATTTAAATGCAATTTTTTTTCTTTTCTGTGTTATCTCAATTTATGGGAATCCGTCATTTTTTCAAAATTAATGCAAACCCATTGCAGGAAACCAAGAGATGATCTAATACAGAACGCTGTTTCATCAGTCAAACAATTTGTGAAGAGTTGGAGATATCAACTCAACACTGAGTTAGAAAGAGAAAAAATATGAGTGGGGGAAAATTAAGAAGACGTGGTTCTATCTTTAGACCGAGAAGTAAAACGGGAAATGTTTTTTATCCATGGATGAAATTATAACAGAAAATAAAAGAACGCTTTGATGAGTGCAAGTCCTTTGCAAGAAAATATTCGTATATAATACCATGTAACCTACTAAATGAAGAATTTGAACATCAAATAAATTACTTTATTGACATTGATAAAGAACAGTTCAATATTGAAAGAAAAAGGGATCCAGGTTTTTATTGATGTACCTACACTACAAGAAGAGGCATTATGTTAGAAAAATTTCAGGCCACCTTGATCTATTAAAATTTATTCAACATTGAGATTCGAATATTCTGTACCCGACATTGTAATTTTTGCTATGAATTTTTTCAACAATTGCTATCAGTGTCGCTAGTTGTGAAAGGAGCTTCTCCAAAGTGAAGTTGATCCAAATTATTTTCGTTCCACTATGAGCGATTTAAGACAACACATATTTGTAATATCTTGTTCTATGGACAATATTGCAAGAAATTTAAATTTTGATAGCATAATACACGATTTTTCTATTATGAAAGTTAGGAAAGTAAATGTATAAATGTGATTACCTACTAATGTGTACAATTTCGTTCTTTGTAAAAAAAAATCATGTATTTATAAATATAAAATAAAAGAATAGTAATTGATAATGTTTAGTTTTGTGTGTGTGTAAATTTGGAATATGTTTTGTCTCATTGGGTGGGTGGGGGGGGGGAGAGAGAGAGAGGGCTGCCAACTCAATAACTTTCTTGTGGCCTTTAAAAAATGTATGGTGTATTTTTTTATAAATGTGTATTTATAGGTGTATCATATTATGCGGCCGCTTTAATTACTGCTTACATAAATATGGCATGCAATGGTAAACATGTTCTTTTAATTCGTTTCAATTACAATTATTTATTCATGTTTATTAATTTATAAATACTATCATAACAATCACTTATGGGGTCGTCCATAAATGACGTCACGCGATTTTGGCTGATTTTTCGACCCCTCCGCCCTCGTCATGCGTCGTAACAAAAACGTAAACCCCTTCTTGAATATGACGCAATAAAGTTTTGACCACCCCCCACCATAGAAGCCGTATTTTCTATTTGACAATAAGCATGTTTTAAATCAAATGATTGTCATTTAAGTATGTTTTAGTGCAAGGCTGCACTCTAATATCGTGTGACACGCGTTTTACGTAAACGTCATTAAATAAAGTGTCAGTAATCAATATTTAAGTGGAAATTTTATTAAAGTTGCACGTTTTAACGTGACGTCACATTTCTCAAACACCCCTCGTCACACATTGTCACAAGTGTATGACTCCCCTCCCCGCCCAAGGTGCGTGACGTCATTATGGACAGTCCCTAAAAAGGGCGGCACATTGGAGACCACCCCGGGCGGCAAAAGTTCTAGCTACGCCACTGGTCCTAAGGATGTGCAACGGCCAAAAAAATATCGAAAAGGTTTACTGGATTTCATGGAAAATAAAAAAAGCAAAAAAAATATAAGTACATGTATTTTGTCAATTTCTCGCCAATCATAACTTCTATCGGGTTGAAACAAACGTCAATGAATAGCTAATAATATTTAGAACAATGTTGGAGAAGGAATCTTTCATAAATCTCTTTTAGTACGACTCCCGTAATTTTTTAAGCAATTTTTTTTAAGCAATTGTTTTGTTCAGTTTCAAAATTATTGATTTGAAATTACTTTTAATGTATTCTAGAATGATAGTTAATGGGGTTTTCCCGCTTTGTGAATGCTTATGTTAGATTGTTGCGTGGCGCGCATTATATTGACACATTCGTGGTGTGACGCAGCGTGAGGGGATATGACGTCATATTGTGTTTAGTTTCAGAATTACTCATTTGAATCGACTTTTAATGTAATCTAGAATGATTTCCCTTGAATAAAAAATCAGAAATCCCTTGTTGGAAATTGCCTTTAAATACTCATTCCAGTTTTTATTTCTTGTTTTTCTTAGCGGACACATTTTTTGTAAATCATCTACAAAAATATAAGTTGTGTCATTATACTTGTCACAATAATTGTTTTTATGTTTGGTGTTTATTGGATGGATAAATAATAAGAACACCAAACACGGATAACATGATTATTCTTCCAAACTGTGAGCTGTGGGCTGTGCCGCTGTGCCTGAAAGGTTCGTGCGGGCTGTGCCTGAAAGTTTTGCTCGTAATTCCCTTAATCTCAGAAGTTGTAACTTTAACATTGTGAATTGTGGCGGATAAAGAAAGCAGGAGAAAGTTATGTCAATTGGTTGCCTCCCTGGACCTCCAAGATATTTTTGGTGATATCTTATCTTATCTTATCTTTTACAGACGCTCCTTCTATTAGTTCTATACAGAAGATTATTGCGTCCTACGCTTATCTATGGTTTGTGTTTAGTCCTGCATTCTTATTGGAGTTGTAAATGTTGCTAAAATGTTGGTTTTCCTGGTTTCTTCAGGCCACCCATTCCACGCCCGAATTCCTGAGAATTTGTATGTTTTTGTTCTTGTTTACGGAATAAGGAAGGTAGTGTTATCCTTATGTCTATCTGAGGGTTGTATTAAGCTATCTTTGTGTTGTATTTCTAAATTAGAATTAATTGCTTTATGTTTTATTACTACTTAACTCTTGGTTCTACTATCCTCTAGTGCAGGGGTTCCCAACCCCGTGCCCGCGGGCACCATGGCGCCCGCGGAACGATTCGTATGTGCCCGCCACTTTTCGACAGAGACCTAATTTTTTTATAAACATTAATTAAAAATGTGAATTATTTTTATTTATTTGTTAGAGTTTTAATTTTTTTGAGTGCCTAGGTTCATTAAATACGTTCGTATGTTTGCAATATTGTATGTATGAGTGGTTCCTTTGCCGACAGTACTTGCCGCAACTTGTCTAGCGGCGAGCAAGACTGCACTCTTCACGCTAGCCTGGAGCGGGGAGTGATATTTTTTAGCCCTAAAATGAGTGGACCGAGTAAAAGGAACCTATAATTTTAACACTGAATGGGAATGAAATTGTTTCGTTAATTTGAAAAATAAATGCATTTGATTGTTGTGTGGCAGTATCATTGCAGTGCCGAAAAAACATAATGTTGAACAACACGTTCAGACAATTCATGCCACTTTTGATGTGAATTATCCACTTAAATCTGAAGTAAGAACAAAAAATATGTCAACTAAAATCAAGTCTAACTGCACAACAGACTGTTTTAATAGACATGTGGAAAATTCTAAAAAGGCCACCATTGCTTCTTTCAAAATGTCTCACATGCTCGCACAAAAGAAGAAACCTTTCATTGATGGTGAGTTGTTTCAGGAACTATTTTATTTTTGACTGGTGCCGATTGTTTGCTTGATGGATTTTATAAAAAGGTGAGATTGTTTCAGCAATACAAGACTTACAGTTGTCAAATAACACCGTCACAAGAAGAATACATGCAATTTCAACAGACATACACACTCAGTTAAAGACTGACTTGGAAATATGTAACTGGTTCTCGCTACAATTTGACGAGTCAACAGATACATCAGACACTGCACAGTTAGCAGTTATGGTGAGAATGGTATTTAGTAACTTCACAGTAAAAGAGGATATCTAGCAAATATTACCTATGAAAGGACAGACAAGGGGTGGGGATATTTATAATACATTCAGAACATACGCCAAGTCAATAAATATGCCTTTGCACAAGCTGTCTGTGATAACCACCGATGGGGCACCAGCAATGGTAGGTAAAAACAAAGGATTTATTGCCCTCTGCAAGAAGGATGAATCATTTTCAAACTTTTCAAAGTCCTACCACTGTATTATCCACGAGGAAGCTCTGTGTTGTAAAATATTGTCATTTGAACACGTTATGAAAATAGTTTTTTGTTTTTTAAAAAATCAATTCTATTCACGAAGCTCCTTTGCAACACTGACTTTTCAAGGCCCTGTTAGAAGATACTGAAGGTAAAGAACATGATCTTATTATTATTATTCATACTGAAGTACGTTGGCTCAATAACGGAACATTTCTAACAAGATTTGTGAGCTTAATTGAAGAAATAAAAACACTTAAAACGATAAAAAGGAAAATTATGATGAACTAGCTGACTCTCGCTGTCTGATTTGGAATTTCTCACAGACATTAGTGAAAAATTGAATTCTTTAAATTTGGAGTTGAGGTCATTTTAAGTTAAATTGGATTTGTTGATATCACATTTTGTTGATATCACATGTGCAGATCAATTCTCTCGTGCTTTCCCCTCATATAAGATAGTGCTAGGTAACAATGAATTAAAAGGGTCATTATTTATTAAGCATCTTCAAGTGTTAAGAAAACAGTTTGAAGAGAGATTTTTGCAGTTTACACATATCGAGCCAATTGTTTTCTTCCTTTTACTTGCCAAATAAATGTAATGGAAATGGCCGCATATATTGCAGATTTGTTCAAGGTAAGACAGAAGAACTAGAATTAGAAATCTTGGACCTTAAGAATGATATTCTGCAAAAGTCCTTAATATCAGATGACTTTTGAAATATAGTGGACAGAGAAAACTTCCCATTTTTGAAAAAAAAAGTGGCATATAAAATTGAATCATTTTCGGTTCGACATATTTATTCGAATCATTGTTTTCAAACATGAACTTAATAAAATCAAGATATAGATCTCGACTCACCGATGAGCATCTTTATGATTGTTTGCTGACAGGATTATCGTCATACTCTCCTAATTACGAGGCACTGGCAAATGATATGCAATGCCAAATATCACATTGATATATTGATATTATATTTGTTTATAAAATGTTTTTTTTTGTATTTGTGTTTTTTTTACTTTGTTTACGTTTTGTAAATACATTTCTCTGTGTGTATGCAATTTGAATAATAATTTTATTATTTTGAAACATGTTTGTTTATTATTTATTAATAAATTATGAAAAAAATAAAATAAATAGTTGGAAAATGAGAAGTTATGGAAGGAGTTTGTCGATTAAAAATAGGTGGTGCCCGCAACCCTACCGATATTTTAGAATGTGCTCTAGAGTACAAAAGGGTTGGGAACCCCTGCTCTAGTGTTTCAAGGTTTAATAATTTAACTAATGGTGTTATTCTTGTCAGTTTTGAAGATTCTCCAGTAATGAATCTGGCAGCTCTTTTTTAAAATTTGTTCTAGTTTATCAATGTTTTTAAGACAGACAAACTGACCCTGACACCACAAACAACGACAAGACAAACTGACCCTGACACCACAAACCACGACAAGACAAACTGACCCTGACACCACAAACCACGACAAGACAAACTGACCCTGACACCACAAACAACGACAAGACAAACTGACCCTGACACCACAAACGACAAGACAAACTGACCCTGACACCACAAACAACGACAAGACAAACTGACCCTGACACCACAAACAACGTCTTCAATAACTTATGCAAATGCCCCGATGCGCCAGGCTAACTGGGGGCGCCAAAATAGCTTCCATAATATTTGACGCTGAAAACATATAGTTTATCTATAGGTGCGTAAAAATGACAACTGCACCCAGGTGAAAGTTGCCGTAGCTACGATTTCTGTAAATAAAGTGCTGCCCCCCCCCCACACACACACACTTTCGGTGCCAGACATTGTGCTGCACAACTGCACTGTGAATACTGTGATAATCTCAAAGCACACTGCTCAGATCAACGATTACACCCTACACCACCCTGGGGTCTCTGCACGTGATTCCAGGTAATAATCCGACCCCGCCCTTGTCTTACCTGTATCTGCTTCTCGCCGCTGTGGGGTCCTTGGATGTAAGTCTGCGTTGGCCTCAGCTGCCACAACGAAGGCTTACAGGTAAATGGACTCGCGATTTAAGTTGTATTCCCCACTGTGAGAACAAGTCAATACACTTCCATTTAATAGAGATGCATTGTTGTAACATATCCCTCGGTGGTTAGAGCCGTAATCACTGTTTCTGCACCTGACGCGTCTGGTTGTCAATAAATCCTGTTACGGGCCGTAGTTGACTGGTGGGACGCAACTCTCTCGTGGCCTCCCGTGCCCCCACCCCCCTCCCACACACACAGACAAACACGCATTGTATTGGGCCTCCAATTCTTTTTTTCGCCTGCTAAATTGTGTAACTGCTGGGAAGAGGGGTTGATGTGGGGTGGGGGATGGGTTCGTGTAGGCACCAGCGTTATCTCTGCTTGGCGTAGAAAGGTTTGTAAACTTCTGACTATGTGGGTTGTAGTTCGTGATGTGGGGCATAAAATATAAAATAAGGACGTTCTAAGATTTAGTTTGAGATAAGAAAGAAAACTAATGAAAATAAAGATTTGAAGAAAAAAAGAGTTTAGAAATATTGTTTCGTTGCTATAGGCTTTAAAGATTTAAAAAAAGACATTACAGAACTTGATCAAAACCGCTTGCAGTTTTTGTTTTGCTCAGTAATTGTTTACTTCTCATTCGCTTCTATTTCTATCGCTGGCTTGTTTGTGCATGCTGATATGTGTTAGAGGAGTCTCTTAACTGACCCGTAAAATGTAACGATTAATTTCTTAATTTGTGGGAGTATTGACGTCAAAGTCACATGAGAACATGGCAAATCCCATTTGACACATAACACCATGACACATAACACATAACACCATGACACATAAGACCATGACACATAACACCATGACACATCACACCATGACACATAACAAATGACACATAACACATCACACATAAAACATAACACATGACACATAACACCATGGCACATAACACCAGGACACATAACACATCACACATGACACATAACACCATGACACATAACACATCATACATAACACATGACACATAACACCATGACACATGACACATAACACCATGACACATGACACATAACACATGACACATCACACATAAAACATGACACATAACATCATGATACATAACACATGACACATAACACATGACATATAACACCATGACACATCACACATGACATATAACACCATGACACATAACACATCACACATAAAACATAAGACATGACACATAACACCATGACACATAACACATGACATATAACACCATGACACATAACACATCACACATAAAACATAAGACATGACACATAACACCATGACACATAACACATGACACATAACACCATGACACATAACACATGACACATAACACCATGACACATAGCACATGACACATAACACCATGACACATAACACATGAAACATAACACATAACACCATGACTCATAACACATGACACATAACACCATAACACATGACACATAACACCATGACACATGACCCATAACACCATGACACATAACTTGTGAGCAAGAGTTTTAATGTTAGCTATAAATTAAATTAAAATATTCTCTGGTGTGTACATCCTACTATTGGCAGCCTTTAGTTGGTTTCAGTTATGAACAAGTTCACAAGTACACAGATGTTCACAAGTATACAGATGTTCACAAGTGCACAGATGTTCACAAGTACACAGATGTTCACAAGTATACAGATGTTCACAAGTACACAGATGTACACAAGTACACAGATGTTCACAAGTACACAGATGTATACAAGTACACAGATGTTCACAAGTACACAGATGTTCACAAGTACACAGATGTTCACAAGTACACAGATGTTCACAAGTACACAGATGTTCACAAGTACACAGATGTTCACAAGTACACAGATGTTCACAAGTACACAGATGTTCACAAGTACATAGATGTGCATCTTAAGGTTGACGTAATTAAATATGTTTTAGGGAGTCGTTCAGTGAAACAACGACAAACAAAAGTGGACCTCCCAGAGAATGCCAAGGATCCCAGCTTAGGGAATACCAAGAAACCAATCTGATGAATGCTAAAGAACCCATCTGAAGAATGGTAACGAACCCATCTTAATAAGGCTTAAGAAGCCATATGAGGAATGCTAAAGAACCCGTCTGAAGAACAAGAACCCACTTTTTGGGTAAAAAGCCCAAGTAACTTGTCCTTGTTTGATAAATTCGAAATATTAAATTTCCTGAAATGTACACACAGTATTTTATAATTATAAATCCTCAAATCCTCTTTTTACATCGCTCTCTTTTCCAAAATTTAAATATGAGCTAAAACAATGACGTCACATAATATATTTTTTTAGAATTGTTCACACCTCTTGATGCGCGCCTTGTATATATACTTAAATATAAGCTTAAAAATGACGTCATACCGCTACGGAACCTTTCAACCTGACTTGTTTCAACCTGTGACTTGTTTCAACCTGTGACTTGTTTCAACCTGTGACTTGTTTCAACCTGTGACTTGTTTCAACCTGTGACTTGTTTCAACCTGTGACTTGTTTCAACCTGTGACTTGTTTCAACCTGTGACTTGTTTCAACCTGTGACTTGTTTCAACCTGTGACTTGTTTCAACCTGTGACTTGTTTCAACCTGTGACTTGTTTCAACCTGTGACTTGTTTCAACCTGTGACTTGTTTCAACCTGTGACTTGTTTCAACCTGTGACTTGTTTCAACCTGTGACTTGTTTCAACCTGTGACTTGTTTCAACCTGTGACTTGTTTCAACCTGTGACTTGTTTCAACCTGTGACTTGTTTCAACCTGTGACTTGTTTCAACCTGTGACTTGTTTCAACCTGTGACTTGTTTCAACCTGTGACTTGTTTCAACCTGTGACTTGTTTCAACCTGTGACTTGGGCTACTATATTGTTTACTAGATTGTACTGCACTTTTTTTAGGGCGCCTACGGTGCCCATTTTTTTTAAAAGCCCAAATAACTTGTCCTTGTTTGATAAATACACTGTATCAACATTTAAAACTCTAATAAGAATGCAGGACTAAACACAAATCATAGGTAAGCGTAGGACGCAATAATCGTCTGTCTAGAAGAAGCGTCCGAAACAGATAAGATAAGATAAGATAAGTATTTTATAATACGGTTTGTAGGGCGCCTAGGGCGCCCACTTTTTTTTTGGTCAAAAGCCCAAGTAACTTATCCTTGTTTGATAAATACGAAATATTAAACTTCCTGAAATGTATACAAAGTATTTTATAATTAACAATCCTCAAATCCTACTTTTACATATATAAATATAAGCTAAAACAATGACGTCATGTAATATTTTATTTACAGTGCGTATTTAATTTATAATTATTTTGCACACCTTTTGATGCACAGCTTATATTAAATATAAGCTCAAACAATGACGTCATAAAATATTTTTTACAGTGCTAATCACCACACGATTTTTTGAACTGCTATAGACTGTTGTACATCGTTCCTCGTCGTTCAACATCCAATGAATGAGTGAGCCGCCAGTGACTTGGACTATTATTTTATTTACTAGGTTGTGCTGCGGCGCCATGACACCTGCGGCGCCAACTTTTTTAGGGCGCCTAGGGCGCCCACCTTTTTCAAGAGCCCAACTAACTTGTACTTGTTTGATAAATCTGAAATATTAAACTTTCTGAAATGTACACAAAGTATTTTATAATAGGCGCCCACTTTGTTTTTTTCAAAAGCCCAAGTAACTTATCCTTGTTTGATAAATACGAAATATTAAAATTCCTGGAATGTACACAAAGTATTTTATGACTAACCATCATCAAATCCTCTTTTTACCTTGTTCCCTTTTCCAAAATTAAAATATGAGCTAAAACAATGACGTCATATAATATTATTTTACAGCGCATCTTTAATTTATAATCATTTTGCGCACCGATGCACACAATGACGTCATATAAAATATTTTTACAGTGCTAATCACCACACGATTTTTTAACTGCTATAGACTGTTGTACATCGTTCCTCAGCGTCCAACATCCAATGAGTGATTGAGTGACTTGGACTATTATATTATTTATATATGCTAAAGAACCCACGTGTGGCCCTCGTAATTTCAAGGGGAGATCACCGAGACCTACTCTCCACGCAGTGTAAAAATTGATAATGCCACGCTTTAGCTCAGTAATGATTCCTACTTGCTCAATTAGTTCAGGAAGTAAGACACAACACCTTAATGAACAAAAGGATCTCTTCGTGAGGCGCCAGACTCAGTGTGAGGCGTCAAACTCTAGTGTGAGGCGCCAAACTCAGCGTGGGGCGTCAAACTCAGTATAGGGCGTCAAACTCAGTATGGGGCGTCAAACTCAGTGTGGTGTGTCAAACTCAGTGTGGGGCGTCAAACTCAGTGTGGGGCGTCAAACTCAGTGTAAGGCGTCAAACTCAGTGTGGGGCGTCAAACTCAGTATGGGGCGTCAAACTCAGTGTGAGGCGTCAAACTCTAGTGTGAGGCGTCAAACTCTAGTGTGAGGCGCCAAACTCAGTGTGGGGCGTCAAACTCAGTATGGGGCGTCAAACTCAGTGTGAGGCGTCAAACTCAGTGTGGGGTGTTAAACTCAGAGTGGGGCGTCAAACTCAGTATGGGGCGTCAAACTCAGTATGGGGCGTCAAACTCAGTGTGGGGTGTTAAACTCAGTGTTGGGCGTTAAACTCAGAGTGGGGCGTCAAACTCAGGTGTGGCGTCAAACTCAGTGTGGTGTGTCAAACTCATTGTGGGGCGTCAAACTCAGTGTGGGGCGTCAAACTCAGTGTGGGGCGTCAAACTCAGTGTGGTGTGTCAAACTCAGTGTGGGGCGTCAAACTCAGTGTGGGGCGTCAAACTCAGTGTGGGGCGTCAAACTCAGAGTGGGGCGTCAAACTCAGTGTGGGGCGTCAAACTCAGTGTGGGGCGTCAAACTCCGTGTGGGGCGTCAAACTCATTGTGGGGCGTCAAACTCAGACTTAATAAGAGATTAATTAAGATTTAATTTAATTGAGGTTTTCATTACCAAAATAGCCACATGCTAAAGACATGATATTTGTCATGAATGTATCGACTTCTCAAAAGGATATTTGTCAGGAATGTATTGACATAACATGATATTTGTCATGAATGTATTGACATAGCACATGATATTTGTCATAAATGTATCTTCACTTTACTCCGTCCAGCCTCTTCCTCCAGTTGAACGTCTTTTGTTCACCAATATTTTGTTTCCAGTGACGAAGTGGCCTGACCTTATTCCTTCTGTCCCCTCCGTCAAGCCGGAACTCAGACAGTAGGGGTTTATATGACGTAAAAATGGCTTCAAGACTGTCACGTGACCTAGACTGTCTGGAATGTCTCTTATCTGTGACCACTGACACGTGGACATAGCTGAACCGTGGATGGTACGGAAAGGGGGGGGGGCTCTATGTCCTTAATGCTCTGTTAACTCCAAGATCAAGTCGCAGTACAAGAATGTCGTTTACATGTCATAGATCTAGTTCACGTAGATGCCCCATACGAGGATGTTAAGTGGCCCACGTACTTTAGATCTAGTTCACGTAGATGCCCCATACGAGGATGTTAAGGGGCCCACGTACTTTAGATCTAGTTCACGTAGATGACACATACGAGGATGTTAAGGGGCCCAAGTACTTTAGATCTAGTTCACGTAGATGACACATACGAGGATGTTAAGGGGCCCAAGTACTTTAGATCTAGTTCACGTAGATGACACATACGAGGATGTTAAGGGGCCCAAGTACTTTAGATCTAGTTCTCACAGAAGCTCCATATTATAGATAATGTAAAAAAATAAATGAGTGGAGAAGAAAGTAAATCAATAGAATGTTATAATGGACCAGATGGAGGCAGGGGATACATATGTCCCCGCCCCCGGGCTTAAAGAACAACGGCGCCAGAATGAGACTTAAGTTGCATTAAAATAGGTGAAAAGGATAAGATGTTAATTAATGGTGGGCGCGCCAAATGTACAGTTTGTCCCCGTGGGCAAAATATCCTAGCTACGCCTCTTTTATGGACGTTATATCTCCCGTTCACATTAGGATTTAAGATCTACTAAGGGGCCGTCCATAAAGTACGTCACGCTCCGAGAGGGTGTAAGAAAGTGTGACAGTTTGTGACAGGGGGGAGGGGGGTCCGACCATGTGTGACGTCACGGTGTTTTATATTAAATTATAATTATTTTTTAAATTAAAAAAAAATTTCTTCGAAAGTGTGACGTACTTTATGGGAAGGGGGATCCAAGATTTTTGACAGCTTGTGACAGGGGGAGGGGGGTATTTAAAAATGGTCAAAAATAGCGTGACGTACTTTATGGACGGCCCCTAAGATTAAGGGGAGAAAATTTTCTAAAATAATTCACTCAATCTTTATTGCCCCTTGGGTTAAAAATAGAGGTACATCAAATTTTATGATGTACAATTTCATCTTGTGACAAGTAAACCTAAAATTTAAAATCCATCTAAGCAAAGGACTCCATCTCCGATAAATCGTGTTTTAAAAACTTACATTTACTAGGGATGTTCCGTATTTGTGAAGTGAAATATGCCGGGGCCGTAGCCAGATTTGTAAAAATGGCCGGATTCCGAATTTGCCGGAGACGGAGCCATTATGAATATATATAAAGTAGGGCTCTTCCGGCAAACCGCATTTTTCCGGATTTATGAAGTGAAATCCTGCCGAAGCCGGATTAGCAAAAAATGGCCGGATTCCGGATTTGTTGGAGCCGGAGCCAAAATCCGGTACACCCCTACATTTTACTAAATCAGTTCCTGGAATTTTTTGACTCACATATACAGATCATTTGCAACTCTATCTGGTACATATAGTTGTACTCATGAGCTAACTTTTAGTACAGTTTACTTTCAATCTTTGAGCCCTTGTTTCAAAGTATCTGGAGAAATTTGTTTAAACTCGATTCCTTGGATGTTGCGGTAATCGAATATCAAACGGAGTCGATTCAGCATATTTGTTTCGCGCTGCGAGTTGGGAAAAAAAACTGTGACTGTCTGAAACAGCAACATTGGAGTAGGAGAGACGCGTTGAGTGGTTTGTTTTTATCTGTTTTTAAATCCTTTATATTAACTCGTGGTGTCTGGTTGCTTGGTTGAACCCTTGATTGCTTGTCGGTCACCAAAACTTTGGATCGATTTTTAACCCACTTCCTCGTAAGCTAGCGAGCTGAAATTTAGCAGGCAGTTTTGTGGCGATGATAAAAACTATGTATCAAAATTTCAGATTGATCGCATGTACGGTAAATAAATTATTGATTTTTTAGATTATTTTATTTATTCCTATGTATCATGTTATTTTTTTAGATGGAGTGTCGCGGTGCATATTATATTGAACAACCTTTCTGTCGCGCAATAAGGTGCGTATTTTATTGACAACACTTTTTATAAACATATTCGTGATCGGTGCGCATTATGTTAAACATGTTTTACGACACAACTGCAATTTTGTATTTTTGGACGGTCTTGCGCTGCGTATTATAATGAACATTCTTTTAGTTACGTCTAGTACATAAAGGATTTATAGTCAAAAACTTGTTTTTTTACGTTTTTTTAAAATTATAAATATATATTTTATGGTATGTTTGTGAGTGGATGCTGGGGTTGCCATCTCATTATTTACCCGGATTGGCGTTTAGTCAAGCTGCATCTCTGCAGTTCTACTCCTCTTCTACATCCAAAGTCATACATACAGGCCAAGAAAATACTTGACTTTAGTCATCGTCTTCACAAGTCAACCTATATTTCTGGCAAAACGAAAACAAATATTTCCGACAACTACAAGGTCTTTCGTCAGGCACGTCGCTATACCTGATATAGAACAATGTGGGAGGGGGAATGTTAAGATGTTATTTAAGGACAGTACTCGCATCATGTTCCAAGACCCACTCACATACGAATACGAGGCAAATAAAGCGGAGCCAATAGCCAGTGCTGATCTTTTCTTCTTGTGTCTGGACACGACTGTTGACCATCTTCGTCCATTCCTGCCCAACAGTTTAAATTAATTCACCCAGTTGCCCCGAGACTGTATTGCGTCATCAAAACAAACGCTCAAGTTCTGAGAGCGTTCAGCCCACACGTGTAAACTGATTGTGTCCTAATTGCTCACGGCGCCCTCTATGCAAATGTATAAATAACTAAGAAATCACTAAGAGGAACAAGGCAACCGCCTATTGATTTATTGGAGCTTTGAGACCAAACCAATGTCATTGATTGCTATGGAGAGTGAAATTTACTGTTTCCTCTTTTGGTAAAGGGTATAATTGGTTTAAATGAGGTAAACATTTTAAATAGGATTTCATTTCTATTTTCGGAGTGTAAAAAACAATTCGGGCCTTGCGCTCTAACATGTCAATAGAACATAATAGACGAGTCCATAGAAAGCATGTACTTAGAAATAACATCACTACTATATACACTGTTTGAATATAATACGGAATTAGCTGATAAATCTACATAAACAGTAAGCATGCAGACGTTCATCCACAGATGCCTGATAAAGCAATTGACAATACGATGGTGTGATAAGTTTGGAAACATAAATCATAAAGTTGAAGTAGGAGATGGCTGGAAAGAAAGGTATAGCGGAAATATCGTGGAAATAAATGGTGATGGGACGAACTAACCATCAGAAAAGATGACAAGTAAATCTGAGCTGTACTTTAGAGTGGAAGTATAGAAACGACGAACTGGGGTGGACATATAGTGGACATGTACCAACTATAGATGTGATGTACCTATGATGGCAATGTATCAACTATAGATGTGATGTACCTATGATGGCAATGTATCAACTATAGATGTGATGTACCTATGATGGCAATGTATCAACTATAGATGTGATGTACCTATGATGGCAATGTATCAACTATAGATGTGATGTACCTATGATGGCAATGTATCAACTATAGATGTGATGTACCTATGATGGCAATGTATCAACTATAGATGTGATGTACCTATGATGGCAATGTATCAACTATAGATGTGATGTACCTATGATGGCAATGTACCAACTATAGACGTGATGTATGTAACATTTCTCACTATTCATCGCTTCAACTAAACTTTTCATCTAACTTCTGCCATCAATTATTACATCAGTCGTTTGCTAAATGATAGCTGAGAATGTCGGAGAGTTCAAACTGTTGATAGGAGATGATGTCCAATACACATGTTCCTGCTTCCCACCTGATGTCCAGTACTCATATTCCTATCTGCCAGCTGATGTCAACTACTCATGTTCCTGTCTGCCAGCAATCTTAAGTTTCTCTCTATTCCTCTTTCTAATACTAGTATCCCATTGTTAAAAGTCTTGTTAAGCCATATCCTCATCACACGCACATAAAACTGTTTAAGTTAAGAATTCAACATGTTTAAAATACAAATGTTTGGAGAAATTTTTTTTTGAAAATCAGTTTAGATCTAATACTCAATGCATTTATTTCGGAATGAATCAAATGTGTTTGTTTATGAAAAAATAGGGGTTTGGGGGAGCTGTGGTGGGGGGGTAGGGAGGACGGTGATATGAAATTTGACTGGAAGTTGTTGCTGTTGTTTGATATCATGAATATAAATGTCATAAATAAATAAATATGATATATCAGTGGCGTAGCTAGGGGAGGGGGTCCAAATTCGAAAGTCCCCCCAGGCGCCCACTTGAGAAGGGCCCCCAAAGGAGTGTCCGAATTTTTATACATTAAACATTACGCCACTGCCATGGATGCAGGGCCCCCCGAGAGGCCAAGTCCACCGGACCCCCAAAATCCCTAGCTACGCCACTGTGATATGTCCAAAAGTAAAACATCGTAATCAAGAAAAGGCCAATGCTGTTAAGGATATGCTGTAATAACAAAAATAATTTAGGGGCCGTCCATAAAGTACGTCACGCTATTTTTGACCATTTTTAACTCCCCCCCCTCTGGAGCTTGACGTACTTTATGGACGGCCCCTTATTAGGCGTATATCATTACATCAAACCTTATATACCTTATACCTTATACCTTATATACCTTATATACCTTATACCTTATACCTTATATACCTTATACCTAATACCTTATACCTTATACCTTACACCTTATATACCTTATACCTTATACCTTATATACCTTATACCTTACACCTTATATAGCTTATACCTTACACCTTATATACATTATACCTTATACCTTATACCTTTTATGGTTTAAATGTTTAAATAATTCTTTAATAATGGTTTACTTTAATTTAGAACGTTACAAAAGTTAGCCAAATTACACTTAAATTTTGGACACGTTCAAAAGCCTGACGAATTTTTGAAAACAAAAATTAATAAATGAAAATGTTCTTAAATTATGACAGATTATAATCAAACTTTTTTAAAATTTCATTTAATTAATTAATTAACTGTTTTTTTAGTTCAAGGCTTGTCTAACATATGTTGAGAACATTTTCCTTCCTGAAATTGTTGTCATATGTCATTAAAGAGTGCACGATGAAAGGGTGACGACTAATGGGCGCAAACATAAGAGCGCTTTATCTCGTTGGCAGTCCATCTTGAAACATTAGCATCTATTAGAATAATCGCCTCCAATCTTCATCTGCGCTCTTTTGTTGTTTGCTATTTTACGGGTCACCGTCACGAAATTAATTAGTAAATTACACTAAGTAGTGGCGTCACTAGGGGGTGCAAGGAGTGCGGACCACACCGGATGACACCACCACAAGGGGTGAAACCAAAATGTAAAATTCTGTATGTTACCGTTGTTTGGCACTGGAAAACTCGGATGAGTTCTATGGTTTAAATCGTGAGCAATGTTCCCATTAAGCTGCGCGGCAACGCAGATATTTTAGCAACGCCGCACAGCAGTTAAGAATACCGCTCAGCAAATTTAGTAAAATATTGCATACAAAATGAATGCTGTGCAACTTTACAAGCGAGTTTTTTTACTTTGTACACGGACCAACGAACCTTATAGGGAACATTGGTCGTGAGAGGGGGACACCATAAGCTACCGCCCCGGGTTACACCAACCCTAGTGACGCCTCTGGAACCTGGAACCTTGCCTTACAAAACTTACAACTTAAACTTTAAAATAGCACATCCTCTAGCAAATACACCTTCACCTACTCACACAGCACGGAATTGTTTCATTTAATCACTTTCTGGCATTGAGATTAGCAGTTATTAGCACCATCCCTACAAAAGTAACCTTTGCTTTGATACCAATTAAGAATGATTGTCGAGTTTCATTATAAAGTATAAAGCAGTACTCACAATTACTATTAGTAGTAGAAATTATTATTATAATTATATTTTATTACTGTTTAAAAATTACGGCGAAACTTTTTTTGGTAAATTTTAAAGCAAGGGTGACTACTCTAAAACAATTTTTAAATGCTTAGAATTAAGATTTGGGTTTATCGTGTATTGAATTAGAATTCTAAAATTTATATGATCAAAACCAAGTTTCAGCAAGTGAGACAGGCGTTTCTGTAGTTCATATCTGATTCTGGTGAGCTATATATTCGTTAGTTGAATTACAGTGCTTAGAAAAACATAAGGATAGAGATAGAAGATCAAAGACTGAAAGTCAAAGAGCAAGCAACCAGTAACTTCTGTAACTGTGTGTGACTAAAAGTAAAAGTCTAATTATTTCCATTCGTCATTGTTGTTAGGAAATAGAATTATCAAGATACGCATTAAGACTTAAACTTACTTAAGATGTTAAATAAAATACAAAAAAGCTAATTTATTATAGTTAATTTCGAAATTAATATAAATATCTGGAAATATTAGGGTAATCCTGCAGATTTTACACGTATATTATAATTTATTATTTCACAGCGAAATTTAATTTTCTCATGAGAACTTACATTTTTAATTTATTAAATGCATTATTATATGTCGTATTTCAGCTATTACAGCGCTAATTTGTGAGTCTTTTTAATTTCAAATGCATTTTTTCGGCTCTATATAATACATAATGTGGTCACGATACGTCCATTTTGTTTACCTAGCGAACTGCTGCCAGATGTTTTTTACCTGGCTCGACCCATGCTAAAATAAATTTACTGACTGAAGATATTTTTTTAAAAGTATTATTCATCTATTTTAATGTTCTTAGAAGATAAATAAATATTTTAAAGACAATTTCTTTTTTTTATTTCGTTACTAGATGTTTGATTCTTATTTTCTTTGTTTGTAAGTGAGAAATTTCCATTTGGCATCTTATCGGACAATCCGGCATGTAGTTTGATAATTTAAAAAAATGGTTGCATCATCATCAGACTATTTACTGTTGAGAGCCGAAAAAATGGCTTAGAAATTAGAAAGACTTACAAATTAGCGCTGTAATAGCTGAAATACAACATATAATTATGCATTTAATAAATTAAAAACGAAAGTTCTCAAGAGAAAATTAAATTTCGCTGTGAAATAATAAATTATAATATACGTGTAAAATCTGCAGGATTACCAATATTAGCCTCGAAGTCGAAGCGTCTGCTGCTACAACAAAGTAATGGCAGACAACTCGACAGGATGTTGCTAGTGCTACAACATGTCTGCCGCTACGACTAGTTGTAAAAAATATGCTATGTGAATGTGCTTACAGTTACGTCTAATGCTGTATTTCAGTTATGCTTATACTTATACTAATACTTAAACAATAGTTCTCATAATTAAATTTCATGATTACTAGGAAAGCCGATTAATGAATTTTATCTAAGTTAAAAAAAACTTGATTGTTGTCCATTTCATGACAAAAAGTTGTAATTTTAAAAAATCGAAATCTGACATGAGCTTCGCTGGACGAAGTAGCAGTCGGATGAGTTTGATGTTTAAACCGATAGTGGGTTCCGTCCAATTTTTTAGAATTTAATTATTTTTTTTTAAAATCACAATGAGTGTGCTGATAATTGTAATTTTTGTTCTTCTTATTCTGAAAAGAGGATACATTGATTAAATCTATTTTAATAAATTTAGATTTTAGAATTAATACACAAATAACTAAGGGTTATCGGCACCGATATCTGGATATCGGCAATATCGGTATCGGTAGCATGTAAAGGTCCCGATATTGACGTCACCGATATTTCATAATAAGTGACATTTTGACCCAAAAAAAAACGGAAACAAAAAAACTATCATTTAGATTTACAATATCTCGACAAATTAATATATCGACCCCGATACCGGTATTGAAATAGTCAAAAGAGTCCTAGTATTAATATGTGCAGCCACGATACAGTGTGCCATGTGCTTTGATATTGTTTAGGTATCGGCCGATTTTCGTATACTCAGAAATACTGTGTAAATAGTGCCGATGCCAAGTATACGTAATTGCTCTAATAAATGTATAACATGTAAACATTATGTTCACGTAATTGCTCTAATAGCAAAGATGCACGCAGAATCGCAGATGTCTAAAACATTTCGTTTCGTATGGAATAACAAAATGTACCGTGTGAAGACTTGTTGTCATTGGCAACCATTCAACCTTCAACCTCATTTTCACTCTATTACTATTACTTTGTTCTCATTGTTTCATTCATAAAAGGTGGCCGTGTGCAAAAGCCATTAAACTATTGGTTAGAATTAATAATTATGAGTCAAGGTTGAAGTTTCAAAAGGACTTCCTAATTTTGCTTGTACATTTTTATAAAGGACGGTTCGTTTTGTTATGAGTCCTATGTAGGTCATGATCTGGAACTTGTAAACACATCGGAAACTTCGTTTCGGGGAAAAAAAATCGGTAATATCGGCAAAACTGGATATCGGTAGACCCCTTAATTATAAAATATAAATAATTACGAGTGATAAATTTAAGAATGACGTCATCAAATATGACCGCTGTTATTTTTGTCCTAACAAATACTCATATCGGCACTCATATCGGAAAAAAATATCGGTAATATCGGCAAAAATGCTTATCGGTAGACCCCTAATATAAAATATAAATAATTAGGAGTGATAAATTTAAGAATGATGTCATCAAATAAGACCGCTGGTTTTTGTCCTAACAAATATTCATATCGGAAAAAAAATATCTGTAATATCGGCGAAAATGCATATCGGTAGTCCCCTAATATAAAAATATAAATAATTAGGAGTGATAAATTTAAGAATGATGTCATCAAATATGACCGCTGGTTTTTGTCCTAACAAATACTCTATCGGCACTCATATCGGAAAAAAATATCGGTAATATCGGCAAAAATGCATATCGGTAGTCCCCTAATATAAAAGATAAATAATTACGAGTGATAAATTTAAGAATGACGTCATCAAATATTACCGCTGGTTTTTGTCCGAACAAATACTCATATCGGCTCATATCGGCAAAAAAAATATCGGTAATATCGGTATCGGCAATATCGGCAAAAAGGCATATCGGTAGACCCCTACAAATAACACATAAATAAGCCAGATCTATTAATATACATGTAGTATTATAGATATATTAAGGTTGTTAAGACCGCTCGTTTTTGAGGACCGGTTAACCTTTCAAAAAAAGACCGGTTAACCGGTTAGCCGCTCCGTATTTATACAATTTATACTATGTTTAGTGCACCAACAAGAGAATGGGTCAAATTTTCCCATCGCGTCGTTTGATTTGACATCAAAGAGCCCGTGATGTACCGGCTCTAGTGTTGCTGTCAAAACAGCGAATTCAACACAAAAAAAATTCCCAACAAAGAATTAAACTGTAATGATATTCAATTTTTATGTAATAATAGTATTAAAACGGCATATTATAAATTGTTGTCAAGTCAGTTTGTTTTTGAGGACCGGTTAATCATTTTTAAAAAAGCCTGTTTAACTGAAAAGAATATTATTATTATTAAGAAAACGCTTTGATTTTGACATCACGGTCGCTCGCGTGTTGGCTCTGGTATTCTGCCGAAACACAACAAAAAGTTAACTCTGGGTAATAAGCTAATATACCACGTATTAAGCTAATATACCGAATAAATGAAGTTACGGTTAACCAGTCCTGATAAAACGGAGTAAACAGTGATAATAAGATGTAATTTATTTAAATTAAATACCATATTATGTTTCACTCGTCAACTTGCCAGAATTATTGAATTTCGCCGCGCACACAACAACCCCCCCCTGACTCAATTTTAAAAGAAAAATGTTCCTTTCCCCAACCCACTGTAGATGTATAACAGTGGGGGAGGGGAGGGAAGGTGTCTCTTCTCGCGGTCTTGTATTGGTATGTCAAAGCAAGAGGCTTCCTTTTATATAAACATCAAAGACCTTTCAAGCCTTCTAGGCTTCCCCCCCCCACCACCCTCATTATATCTAACTAGAAAACTCCGTAACTTGTCCTCGTCCCATTGAGTTCGCTTAGAGCGGTCCGACTGTAGTAATAAATAGCCGTGACCTTTGACTGTGGTTCTCATGAAGCTCTCATACAGTGCCTCGACAACTAAGCAAATTTTAAACATTAATTTTTAAAAAAGCATTCCTTAGCCGTAGGCAAAGTAGACTAATAGTGATGACGTGTTATTATTTAGATACCGGAATAGGGAGAAAGCGATTTGAAGTCAACTCAACACAACAAAAACGAACTCCTGGGTAAAAAGCTATTACGGGCTTATTGAAGTTGCTTATTGAATTTGTGGTCAACCGATCCTGATTAAATAGGACCGGTCCTGATCTGAGGACCGGTTAACCGTTAACAACCTTAATATATATGATATATGTGTTTAAAATATTATGAAGAGTTTGTTAAAATATTATAGCGACTTAGTTTTTTTGAAGTGTTTTCTGCTAAGAGTACTAAGACTAGTCGTATTAGTCGTAACCAATGTTCCCTTTATGCCGCGCAGCAGTTTAGAATTTGTAAAATATTGCACAAAAAATGAGATTTTAGAATTAATACACTCATAAATAAGCCCAGATCTATTAATATCATATTATATATGCGTATAAAATATAAAGAAGAGTTTGTTAAGATATTGTAGCGACTTAGTTTTTTTTCGAAGTGTCTACTGCTAATCGTGCTGTGATCAACGGTCAAGGCCACAATAGTTTTATTTATATTACAAGTTTGATTGACTGAGGAAATTCGAGTGCGTTCTGATAGTAACAGATATCCTGCTCGTCAAAAGCATTAAACTTGAAATAACCATATTGATTTGTTTATTTGTATTTTAAATTTGCTGATACAACGGCAAACGTGAGCGGCTATACCATGCCACACGCAGGTGACACGCAGCATGTGGCGAGGCGAAAAATTTGACCTTTTAACGCATGCGCAGACAATTATAAACTGGTAACTTTTTTTTTATTAAATGGAATCGAAACATACCACAGAGTCGTAATCAAAGTCCTTTACTTCGGCATAAATATATATATAAAAATAATAAAATATATATATATAAAACTCCCGATTAGTGTCATAACTTTTCCCGACTTTCAAGGCTGAGAAATTTTTTTAAAGAATTCCCGACTTTTTCCCGTTTTCCTGAGTGGGAACCATGGTTATATTTAAATTTTAAACGGCCCTTAAAAACGAACTGTCATTACAACCTTAGGAAAGAGTGAAGAAATATTAGGGTTCCGATACGATTCCGATTAATCGTCCCATCACTAATTAACGCTAACTAATTAATCATGTACATAAAGAAATTTCAAGCACATGTTAATATTTTGCCGCCATATTGGTTTTCGTTTTAACTCGATCATTGGTTATGTCGACGCCATTTTTCATACCCCAACGCCGTCGACTTAACCGGTTTCGACTGTACCTACAAACCAAACATCCACTACAGTGTCATAAACTTCAGCTGAGACAATATAAAGCTATGTGAACGATTGTTCAGCTCGGCTGGTTATATTGTCAATAAGACCCGCTCATCACTTCAACCAAAAAATGTCAATACACTTGTCTGTTTGCGTTGTTGGTTAAAATATGTCATATAACGAAGATATTCCAGTGTTATTTCGATTTTCAACAAGTATTTCAATAAATGTTACTTATGACACCATAAATTTCAATTTTTGGCTTTAATCCAAATTAACAACTAATGAATTGAGCACACAATTTCAATAAGAATATATGCAAGGCACAGAGTTCTTATTGTATTTAGACTTAGTCATATTTTAGGCTTTTAAATTACTTTAAACGCTAAGAATAATTTATTTTTATTGCCATTGATGGATGTGATAATATTTTTTTTTGTACAGGTAGAAATATGGCAACTCAAGAGACAATGAAAAAACCTGCATTGGAAATGGTAAGTTCATTTACATTGTCAACTATGTCAGTCAACTGAGCGTCCACAGCTAAGTGCATCACTAGCAAAATATAATAATTTGACTGCTTTTGGGAGTAATTTGGACATTAACTATTGATATATGTGCTTCAGTTTTATTGATTAGTTTTCAGTGATTTAATTTGTCATAGCAATCTTTAACTTGTGTTGTTGTTTTTTTTAAAATTCAATTTATAGCTTGTAAAATAAGCAGTGAAACCTCTTAGTTTTATTGTTAACAATTATCATATGTATATTGTCAAATTTAAATTAGAAAATCTTGTTATGTATGACTACACTATATTATATGCAAGTAGCACTATAATATCAATATGTAAAGTAATATAAATTTAATGTATTAAATGTAAAAAAAATAATAATAATAAAGATATATATTATCTTGTGATTAAAATGCAAAGTGATGTCAAAATTTACATTTGAGGTGCATTTGAGGTTGTACTGTATGAGAAATTATAGAGTAAATACTCTCAGATTTTTCTTTCTTTTTACGAATCTTTGTTTAAAACAAATGTGTGTACAAATGAAATAATTTAATATATCCAGGCCATATCTGATATGTAGATAGCAGGGTTCAAGTGTTTAAAAGGATTATTCATCAGTAAGTTGTGTTTTTTTTATCATGTGTATTATTGTGTATTGTACAGGAAAGTTCCACTGATGTTATCTTCTCTTATTTTCTGTTAACAAACAGCTGGATACAAGAAATGATGGAGATGATACAGTACAGACTTTCATACTACATGATGAAGACCACACTTTAGGAAATGCATTGAAATATATGTTGAATAAAAAGTATGTTTTATATTTTCTAGTAACAACATTACTTGGAAATGAGATATAAAAAGGTTATTTTTGTAATAGCAGTATTTTTTGTATTGTTTTAGTAGTATAAACTAGTAGTATTAGATGTATATGTGTAGTTAACTGGATATTGAAAAAGTAGAAATGAAAAAAATACATTAAAAGAAAATGTTTTCATAACTCCAAGTTGTACCTTGTAGAAGATAAATAAAGCTTAAAATTTAAAAGTGTCCTTTTAAAGCAATCTCTATAAGATTTTGGATATGTATGTATGTATGGCAACCGTCCGTCCTCATGGGACGATGGCGTGTACTCCTGCTCCTCTGCCCCCCTCCTGCCCTTTCTCCTGGCCCTTCTGCTGCCTTGGTCTGTCTGATGGTAGTCCTTGCCAGACAAATGTGTAGTTGGCCTCAACCACTTTGCCGTTGTCAGCCAGCCGCGTCTCCTATAGGCATGCAATGTCGATGCCAAATCGAGAAAGTTCCCTGTCAATGACCGCAGTCTTCCTTATATCTTCTGTACATGAAGGGTCAGAATTAAAACCAGTGGACAGAGTTCTGACATTCCAGCTCGCCAAACGAAGTGCTGGCAACCTCTTACTTATTTGTTCAAATTGTGCTTGGGTTTTGGCTCGCTTGTTGAGTTGATATCTCTGATCCACATTACCTACTGGGGCAGGCGAGTCATCGTGGAACATCATCTTATCGTCGTTTCAAGTGTTGTGCTTACGCCTTGTGAAGCTGGAGTGACCTCTCCAGGTTTTAATTGAGGAGACAGAAAACAAGGAGGCCACGATAGCCTAGGCAGTGATTTGAAGAAGACCAGCTGTTGCCCAGGCAGCAAGCCCTCTCTCTCCACACAGATGGTGATACCAGGGGAACAGCTTAGCTGATACAACAAGGTGCCATCTGTCACAGGAGTTGCCAGAGATTTAGCGCGTTTGCAATAAAACTGGCTAAGGGACTCCGACTCCTGATTTTATAAGATTTTGGATATAGCTCAAACTAAATCCAGGCATAATTTCCATATTATTTATTTCAGCCCAGAGGTGATATTTGTGGGTTACAGTATAACACATCCATCTGAAAGCAAAATAAACCTTCGTATTCAGACATCAGGTACGATGAGTTAACCTATAAGCTGAGTTAACCTATAACATGAGTTAACCTATAAGCTGAAATAACCTATAACATGAGTTAACCTATAAGCTGAGTTACCCTATAAGCTGAGTTAACCTATAAGATGAGTTATCCTATAAGATGAGTTAACCTATAACATGAGTTAACCTGTAAGCTGAGTTAACCTATAAGCTGAGTTAATCTATAACATGAGTTAAAATATAAGCTGAGTTAACCTATTATTTACTACTTTTAAACTCAACATAAAATTTTAAAGGTTGTATTTTTTTCTTTTGGACAGATAGCATTTTTCACTATGTAAACTGCATTTTGATTTATTAATATTTATTTCCACTTAAGTATAATTCTCCCAAATTCACCTAATATTACACTGTTATTTAAATTTAATTCTGTACCCGCCAATTTTTTAAAAAGTATTTTTATATTTTGTTTGTGATTTAATTTATTTGTATTAGAGTCTGACATTAATTTGTATATCTAACAATCCATTGAAATTTTGACTTTGATTTAACTCAACATTTTTGTAAAATATCTGACCCAGGTCGACCAGCAGTTGATGTTTTAAAACAGGCTTTCAAGGACCTGAAACAGATGTGCAGTCACATACTGACAACATTTGAAGTAAATTATTATATCAGTGTCATGATGATTTATTATTTATTTGTTCTTGGAGATTTGGTGGAAAGAATAATTTCTTTCCATGGAGTTTTCCTTTATTTACATTTTGTGTGTCCTTGACAAGTTATGTGACCTGAATTTGAATAATGAATGTCCTGATGGCATGATTTTAAAGAACTTGAAGCCTTTTTAATCATTTTTTTAACCGTTTTAGAATGGCTTTTAGAAGATAACAATAAAAATTTATTTCAAATCTTCATTTCCTACTTTGAAATATTCCCTCATTAAAACTGATGCTAATGTCCAGCTTTATTTTATTCTGTTTCCAGTCATCAACAAAATACTACAAGGAAAATCATGTCGATGACACAAACATGGATGACCAGTCTTGACCAACAGTTCTGAGTTATATTTTTGAGTGATTGATGGTGAATGAGAAAACATGGTTTTGAAACATTATGTGTACATAGTTATGTTTGATAATAAACTTATAACAAGACGCCACACTTGTTTTCACCTTACTGTCAAAGCTGTACACAAGCCATCTCACTTGGTTTCCAACATGCTTCAATATATTTGAAACTATGATACTCAATAAAAAGTAATGGTAAAATCTTAGAACAACTTTGGGTTGAATTTAATACAACCTATCACGGTAACAGAGGCAAAAGTAAATTGAATTATTTCATTCCAATGATGCTCAATCCAAATGAAACAGTAAACAAAAATTGAAGATGTTGTTGACCAGGTCAGCTCTTAGAATTAAAATCTAGTTAATGATGTTCCCACAGTGAGAGTGTTGCAAGTTGTTACATCAGCGATGATGTTCCCATAGTGAGAGTGTTGCAAGTTGTTACATCAACGATGATGTTCCCACAGTGAGAGTGTTGCAAGTTGTTACATCAACGATGATGTTCCCACAGTGAGAGTGTTGCAAGTTGTTACATCAACGATGATGTTCCCACAGTGAGAGTGTTGCAAGGTGTTACATCAACGATGATGTTATAATGTTGTAAATATCCAAACGAGCCCCAGGATAAAATTAAACAAACGAAAACCTCCACCATTCCCAGTCAATAATAATTATTTTAGTTCATCAAGTTATTTAATTATATTTAAAAACTATTGAAATAATTAAGGGATCATCTCAAACAGAATGGACATTGGTCATTGGTAATAGAAAGAATTTGCTTTGAATTTTTAGCAACTCATTTTTAAAACCATAATTTGAATGTGTTTGCATGCATACACTATTTATGATAAAGCTTGAATTTTCTGGACAACATTGCCTTTTAAATGTAGACTTAGTCTTTCAGGTTAATCTCAGTAGTTAAAATCACAGGTATGGTTCATGATGGTCAGCTCATGTTTAGGCACCTTGCCTGCACAGCCAGAGATTCTGATGTTGTTTTGTACCTCCCTGCACAAGAGACTATTACTTTCACAGTAGGCGAAGAAACATTCGTCAATCAAGTACACTGCCTGAAAAATAAGATATTGTGTTACAGAAATGTGCTCCATTTGCTAGTTTGTAGATTAGAAGAGATCTACTCATAATTTATATGTGTATATATATATATATATAGACATTATTGTAAAATAATTGAAAAACATTGCATGTCTTTGATTAACGTTTATAACTGGAAGTTGAGGTCAGACAAGAGGTCAAATTTTGTGTGGGACTTAATTTCATTATGTAAAGTGGCGAGTAGGGCAATCATGCGTGCAGTAGGAAATTAGTTTTGTAACCATCAGCCTTTACTTGCAGCTGTCGGCCCTGCGTAGGACACTTACCCAAGGCTCCATGAAGAACTGCTAAGGCTGCCTCTGATGTAAAGTAAAATGATTTCTTTGTGAGATGATAAGGAACAAACAAAACCCATGTTTGCATGAGTAACTTCTGTCAAAGAATGTCTCCATTGTTTGTGTTAAACATTGGTGCAAAGGGATGTTTGGGTTGGTACAGAACTTACACATTTAAATATAAACTCAAATGATTCAGTGCTAACTAGGACGATTCAGTACTAACTTGAATTATTGAGTACCAAGCTCAGATGATTTAAATTATTGAGTACCAAGCTCAGATGATTGAGTACCAAGCTCAGGTGATTGAGTACCAAGCTCAGGTGATTGAGTACCAAGCTCAGGTGATTGAGTACCAAGCTCAGGTGATTGAGTACCAAGCTCAGGTGATTGAGTACCAAGCTCAGGTGATTGAGCACCAAGCTCAGGTGATTGAGTACCAAGCTCAGGTGATTGAGTACCAAGCTCAGGTGATTGAGTACCAAGCTCAGGTGATTGAGTAAGAAGCTCAGGTGATTGAGTACCAAGCTCAGGTGATTGAGTACCAAGCTCAGGTGATTGAGTAAGAAGCTCAGGTGATTGAGTACCAAGCTCAGGTGATTGAGTGCCAAGCTCAGGTGATTGAGTGCCAAGCTCAGGTGATTGAGTACCAAGCTGAAGGTGATTGAGTAAGAAGCTCAGGTGATTGATTACCAAGCTCAGGTGATTGAGTACCAAGCTCAGGTGATTGAGTACCAAGCTCAGGTGATTGAGTACCAAGCCCAGGTGATTGAGTACCAAGCTCAGGTGATTTGAGTACCAAGCTCAGATGATTGAGTACCAAGCTCAGATGATTGAGTACCAAGCTCAGGTGATTGGGTACCAAGCTCAGGTGATTGAGTACTTGCCTTTTGCATGTCTGTCGTGTTGTCTATACAGTTGAAAGTAATGGGATGCTGTAATATGAAGCCACACTGGTCCAGTGCTGGCAGTAAGATCTCCAAGTCACAAGTTTTAGCAGTCTCACTCATCATGATGTGGAAGGGTGACGCCCCTGGACTGGAACAGTTGACATTTTACAGTTGAGAACTTTTTAAAAAATATATTCTAAATTGAGGACAGCGGCTTGAATATTGTTTTATTGTGGAGGATGGGGCGGGGGATTTGTCAGTGAATTTCTTTTGACCGACAGTCTGTGTCGGGTTGACCGACAGTCTGTGTCGGGTTGACCGACAGTCTGTGCCGGGTTGACCGACAGTCTGTGCCGGGTTGACCGACAGTCTGTGTCGGGTTGCAGGGTACACTTCAGCTTGAGGTCATCGGCCCCATTAGGCATTTTCTGCACTTAAAGAAATTTTTCAACATGAATTCAACAGGTAATTACCCCATATCCCCTAGCAGTTACAACAGCAATAAAATGAATTGGTTTTTAAACCTAAAGAAACTTTGAGGACAGAAGTTGTATAGTTGGGGTAATAAAAGTGTTTGGTTTTATTACCTAAAGGAGATATAATTCTTCAAATGATAAATGTAGCTTTTATGCACCATAATGACTTTATATATTGTATTTAGGCTACCAAAGTTTTACACTGAATGAATGATAGGTATGTGTATTACTATTTTTATGTAAATCACTGTGAGCCCAGTTGCTTGTTAGAGTACTGTGCTTATACTTACATGTATATAAATTAGAAATGTACTAGTTTATCACCCGTCAAAAATGCCGGAAGTTTTCAAAATAAATACAAATCAGATTAAAGTATAACGTAATACAGATCTTTCATTTATTTAATTTATTTTTATTCTATTCATTTATTTCCCTATTGAACAATTTTATGCGGACGTTCGAAAAGAGTTATTTTTTGGTGCAGTAATTTGATGCGCTGCTTTCTAAAATTAGTAGTGTCATGGACAGACAGACAGGACAGACAAACGTGACATACATTGCAAATTATGCATTTGATAATTAATTATTATAATTACTAGCGTATCACCTGTCAAAAATGACGGAAGTTTTCAGCTGAAATCTA
The DNA here is from genome assembly GCA_944989445.1 of Ampullaceana balthica. Taxonomy (NCBI): domain Eukaryota; kingdom Metazoa; phylum Mollusca; class Gastropoda; family Lymnaeidae; genus Ampullaceana; species Ampullaceana balthica. Next base: position 1,450,893 of record CALYLW010000063.1, read on the forward strand.
TTTATTTTGAAAAAATGCACTTTGTCAAAAGCCCAACTAACTTGTCCTTGTTTGATAAATACGAAATATTAAACTTTCTGAAATGCACACAAAGTATTTTATAATAGGGGTTGTAGTAGCGTCACGGACAGACTGACATGCATGACAGACAGACGTGACAGAGATTGCAAATTATGTATATTGATAAGGACTGAATGTGTATAGGGTGCACTGACAAGGTTAGGTGTCTAGACCTACTTAAGTAAAGAGTCATTCAAAGCCAGTGTGACATTCTCGCTTTGGTTTCATCCACTACTTACAAATTTTGAGTGACGTCACTTGTTATGACCTTGTACAAAGCTAAAGTTTTTATTGACACAGGTATTCCAGCCCTCGCGGACAGCTCTGCTGCCTGGTCTTCCAACGAGGGTCCCTCACCAGGTGGGGGTGAACACAAACTTTGTGCAGTGGAGAGGTACTTAACTCCTGGATATAAATAAACAATTTCATTAAAAAAATTTTTTTATCAAAGACGATTTTAAAATACTAAAATTAGAAGATAATTGAACATTTTTAGAAGTTGTTGCCTGTACAGACGTACATCTATGGGGCCAAAGGTTTCATGTTGCCAAATGTTTCATGTTGCCAAATGTTTCATGTTGCCAAAGGTTTCATGTTGCCAAATGTTTCATGTGGCCAAATGTTTCATGTGGCCAAATGTTTCATGTGGCCAAATGTTTCATGTGGCCAAATGTTTCATGTTGCCAAATGTTTCATGTGGCCAAATGTTTCATGTGGCCAAATGTTTCATGGGGCCAAATGTTTCATGTGGCCAAATGTTTCATGGGGCCAAATGTTTCATGTTGCCAAATGTTTCATGGGGCCAAATGTTTCATGTGGCCAAATGTTTCATGTGGCCAAATGTTTCATGGGGCCAAATGTTTCATGTTGCCAAATGTTTCATGGGGCCAAATGTTTCATGTTGCCAAATGTTTCATGGGGCCAAATGTTTCATGTTGCCAAATGTTTCATGTTGCCAAATGTTTCATGGGGCCAAATGTTTCATGTTGCCAAATGTTTCATGTTGCCAAATGTTTCATGTGACCAAATGTTTCATATGACCAAATGTTTCATATGACCAAATGTTTCATATGACCAAATGTTTCATATGACCAAATGTTTCATATGACCAAATGTTTCATGGGGCCAAATGTTTCATATGACCAAATGTTTCATGTGGCCAAATGTTTCATATGACCAAATGTTTCATATGACCAAATGTTTCATATGACCAAATGTTTCATATGACCAAATGTTTCATGGGGCCAAATGTTTCATATGACCAAATGTTTCATGTTGCCAAATGTTTCATATGACCAAATGTTTCATGTGACCAAATGTTTCATATGACCAAATGTTTCATGTGGCCAAATGTTTCATATGACCAAATGTTTCATATGACCAAATGTTTCATGTGACCAAATGTTTCATGGGGCCAAATGTTTCATGTTGCCAAATGTTTCATGTGGCCAAATGTTTCATATGACCAAATGTTTCATATGACCAAATGTTTCATATGACCAAATGTTTCATGTGACCAAATGTTTCATGTTGCCAAATGTTTCATGTGACCAAATGTTTCATGTGGCCAAATGTTTCATGTTGCCAAATGTTTCATGGGGCCAAATGTTTCATGTTGCCAAATGTTTCATGGGGCCAAATGTTTCATGTGACCAAATGTTTCATGTGACCAAATGTTTCATGTGGCCAAATGTTTCATGGGGCCAAATGTTTCATGTGACCAAATGTTTCATGTTGCCAAATGTTTCATGTGACCAAATGTTTCATGTGGCCAAATGTTTCATGGGGCCAAAGGTTTCAAATTGAATGTAGAAGAAAATGAATTTTGTTTTCATTCTTTTCATATGGAAGTTTTAGGTTAATGCATTTAAGAGATATCGTCACTTTTGTCTAATTTTTATTACTTGTAGTTTAAAATCAATTGATAAAAAATCATTTCAAATTATTTTTATTGGCTACCTAATTTTTTATTTAAAGTCTAACCTCATTGTGAAACAAAAAGAAAAAAAAATTAAAACTAATTTTTGAAATATACAAAATCGACTAATTCTACTTACCGCAAGGCTCTGTGACGGAAATAAACATGCCAGAGGGTAACAACAACGGATCTTCTTCAAGTTCTGCTGGTCTGTGGACAGTAAATGGAAAGTTATGTATTCAAATGTATGATGACCGGATGTGCCGATTATTTCGACACTCGGACCAGCACAATGAAAGTAGTCGAGTACGGGTGTTAAAATATTGACTAAATGTTCAGTTCAAGAATTGGGGCCGAAAAGTGAGCGAGGGTATTTTTTATTTAATCGTGGCAAAATGCCTGGAGAAACGTTGGGTAAATGAAACTGCATAGTCCTAAAGATATGTGACGCCACTAAGGTTTGTGCCACCTTGTGGGGCACATTCTTGGTGGTGCCACCACACTCACCCCCAACAACCCATACACACACACAATTAGCGCAGTTGTACATGTGGCTTGTTATTGTCTACCAGTTCATTCAAACGGGCGTATAATGTTACAGTCTGCAACGTATAGCCATCATAACAAAAAAGTTAACAATGATTTGCTGTCTTCTGTAGATATCCGGTACACAATGCTTTGCTGTCTTCTGTAGATATCCGGTACACAATGCTTTGCTGTCTTCTGTAGATATCCGGTACACAATGCTTTGCTGTCTTCTGTAGATATCCGGTACACAATGCTTCATTTACATCGCTTTGAGGAGTTTCAATGTTCAACTTCAAGATATAGAAAATGTTCATATTTCACCCGCAGATATTTGAGTCTTTCCATGGATAATGATGGCTGCCGACTCCCAGCAGAGGAGTTAAATTACTCGTATTAAGCAGTGGCTTGTGTTGACAGGTGTTAACAAATTTAACACGATCTCCTGTAAGACTCCCCGCAATTTGACGCCAGGGGGCGTGAAATTAATGGTGCAAGACAGATCTGCATGTCAATGTAACTATTCATTAAGGAAGGTTTTTTTTAAAGTATGTCAACAGATTGTCTAGCAGCATGTCTGGTCCAATCCTACCCCACATCTCGTTAATACAGGTGTATATTTGTTTGAAGGTTCCTTGCAGGACAGAACCTTGTCAAACCCCGAAGAAAGGTCTCGATCACCCTGCCCCGGAGTGTTCATGTGTGACTGTCAGCGCGTTGTCATACCCTTGCCACGATGTAATAGGAGCCCAAATGACGTGAACAATGATTTCTTGACAACAATATCTGGCCGCTGAGAATCAGAACAAATGAAAATACATTTTCTATCGATTGGCGTGAGTTGAACCGAGATCCACGAACTTCCAAAACATGTTGGATCCTCTTACGACATAGCAAAAAAAAGTTGCTCAATACATTGTTTTCTTTGGCTCTATTCACATATCTGGGTCTATTCACATATCTGGGTCTATTCATATATCTGGGTCTATTCACATATCTGGGTCTATTCACATATCTGGATCTATTCACATATCTGGGTCTATTCACATATCTGGGTCTATTCACATATCTGGGTCTATTCACGTATCTGGGTCTATTCACATATCTGGGTCTATTCATATATCTGGCTCCTACGGCGGATTAAAGGGGGGGCTGAATGAACGAAAGCCAGGGGCCCCCAATGATTTAGGGGCCCCAAAAATTATTATTATTTTATATAATAAAGGTGGGCAAATGTTTGCATGAAGCCTTGAAAATATAAATTTTTTTTTAAATCTCATCTACTTATCAAGAGAAAATGTCGAAGAGTGTGAAATACCATAACTCGTCATCATTTGTAATAATATCTATAGAAACCTAGCTTTAGAAAAACAATCGTCAACTTCTATTTTGTTTGGAAAACTTACGAAAAAAAACGTTGACATAGTAGAGCATAATTCAATAATCGAATTTTTAACCAACTTCCAAGTTAGTACACTGGTGTCCCTAATTAACCTGAATTACATGTTGCGTTCCGTTATTAGTTAAATACCATTGATTACCATTCATTCATGTTGAGAGATGCATCAAGTTCATACCAATTAAGTCCCATACTGGATCAGGAACTGCCCGAATTATTTTTAATATTTTGGAAGAAATTGACATTCAAATTCAAGATTGCCGACGACAAGTCTGCAAGTATAAGTTGGAAGTAAAACTGAGTCCAGACTATCCTTCGTGAGGAGTGCAGTGTTGCTGATTATGTGCCGTCCACAGCTCATTCCTTAATTTGGTTGGGGAAAGTGCAGCAGAAGGTTGTCCTGCTGCAACCAGATTTAAAAAAAAATTATTTACTTATTTTTTCATTCTGCAAAATCTTTATACCTGGCTTGTTGCATCTATTCATCGTTGGCAGGGTCTTCAAAAACAATCGAAAAGGTTACATGTTAACAAAGCCTTGTCTGACACAAGATGGTCAGCCTGACATGATGCTGTAAGATCTGTTAATAAATAATAAAATGAGAATATTGCAGGACTCAAAGTATTGGCAACTGACGACAATCAGCCGCCTGACAGAAGACTTGAAGCATTTCGGAAGGAACTTGAACAACTGAAACTCGCTATTTTACTTGAAATTTGGGACTCAATTTTAGAAAGATTTCAGAAAATGTATGCATCCCTTGAAGATACATTTGTTGAAATATCTTCTTGAGTTTGTTAAAAGACAGCGTTCTGAATTTGATTTCTATGAAGAAAAAAGAAAGGATAAGTCCGTGGAGAAATAGTATAAACAATCTTCAATGTGATTAAAGAAAGAGAAAGTGTCATCTTGAAGAAGAGACATCAGCCGAAACAGTATTTTCTCCGAGACAAAAATTCAAGGTTGAGGTATTTCTGGAATTCATTGACAAACTTTCTCCAGCCCTACAACATCAGTTAGATGCATATAAAGGCATCCATGAGAAATGTGGCTTTCTTACAAACCTTACGGAGCTCAGCATGATACCATCCGAGGGGCAGCAGCCAAGTTAATGGAAGAATATTCAAGTGATTTCGAAGACTGCTTTCCTTCAGAATTAGTCTAATTTTCAGAACTCATCAAAAAGTTTATTGTCCAGCCCCAGGGTCAGGAAAAGGAAGTAGCACAATGGGAAACTCAAAATACATGCCACAGAGCTAAATATGTTGCTGTTTTTGAATGAGCTAAATTTTACACAGTCCTTTCCAAATTTACACATTGCACTTCGCATGTATCTCCCGTTGATGACATAAAAGTGCAGCTGAGACTACTGAGAGCGATCATTTTCAAAGTTGAAAAAAATAAATTATGAAATTAGAAGTTGCATAGGACAACAAAGACTGAGTCAGCACTCTCTCTAATGTGCATTGAAAGGGAAATCGTAAGCTCACTTAATTTTACTGACTGGATTAAAAATCTCGCCATGAGAAAAGTTGGCAAACGAAGGCTCTAAAGATTGAAATAAATAATAATAAATATTTAAATGAAGTGTGGATTCGTGTAACTTTATATTAATTTAATTGACTTATATTTAATTTTTTGTACTATTACACCCTGCATTACAAGTTACACAGTCTTATATTAGACTGCTAGTGATCATTTATTTAAAATTACGCTGCCTGGACAGGGCCCAAATTGAATTGCAGCCAGGGGCCCCGAGCAGTCTTAATCCGCCCTTGTCTGGCTCTATTCACATATCTGGCTCTATTCACATATCTGGGTCTACTCACATATCTGGCTCTATAAAGCGGTGCCCGACCTGCACTAGGTAAGAAAATGTAGCTATGCCTTGCGGCGGTTGGACATTTTGCTGATGTTACAAAGATGTTCGTCATTGCCGTCGTAAAGGTGAATGTAGAGCCAGCTACAAGTTAGAGGTGTTATTTTCATTGGTGAAGACAGTTATCATGTGAGACAACAAACTTTTAGAAGACGGGTTAAATTTTCTAAACAATGTCATAACCATGTTACTGGATGGTGTCTTGTAGCAGTTCTCTCTTATTTTCTCTGTCAAGTGTTTCAAGCTGAGGCTAACGTTAGGGTCAAGTTATCATGACTTGTTCCATTTAATCAGCGTGGTCAACATCCGCGGAGAAACCCATCAACTGCCCAACACAACACCATTCACAACATCATTCACAACATCATTTCCGTTGCAGTGAAGACCTGTCCGTTAGTTAGATGATATGCTCCGCTGACAACTAGCATCCAAGACATGGTAGCTTTCCGGTTATTGTATTCAAAATAGCTCTGCATGTAGCTTTCTATGTCAATGTATTCTTCGTGTAATGCTGGCACCCATCAGAATATAAGAATATGAAAGTATTTTTAAAAACTCTTTTACTGGGTCAGCAATATAATATAATTAAGCGGAACTTCGGGAACTTAACTTATACAGGAACTACGTCATGATAGCAGGGCCAAAGCTTGGGCCACGAAAACCTTTCGACCACAGAGTACATTAAACATTTAATGTGCCAAATTATGTCATGATGGGATAAATAAAAACATCGGCTATAAAGGGGAATGACACAAAAACATGAAAGAGGCGTCCAAAGACTCTGAAATAGAGAGAAGCTCATTTTTTATACACAAAATACTGCAGAGGATGAGAAAGTCAGGCCATATCAAACGGTTTCTTAAGGATCTACGTTGGCCTCCTGTGGCTAAGTGACTAGGCCACACAATTCTTTCACTATCTTATGACTGTGTGGACAAAATAGCGCCGCAGTATTTGAAGTAATCAACATCAGAACATGTGGCTCTAACAGACTGTGTTCTTATACGCATCCCCTTCAGAAGTTCACGGTGTGGATGGACACAGGAGGAAGTCCTCTGATGAGCTCTGCTCTGAAACGGCTGCATCAAAATTGTGATAAAGACTTCCAAAACGTTTGAAAGCGTGTGGCAACAAAAACAAATTAAATGAAAATTTGAAGACACCAGAGTGCAACTAACATGTTACTTTAGCATGGACAGCGTTAGTGCTATAGAATAAAGCATTCATCTTCATCATCAGCATATTCTTCGTTGCTGCACATCTTAGCGAATCTAAAACATACGTTATGGAGAAGTCATTTATTCCTAATTATATGAATACGATACTTTTACATGAAACATAACCTCACCTTAATGCGACTACGATACCACACATGGCCACATTGAGTATCGCTATGTTGTGAACATTGTCGTATTCCGTCCGGATGAATCCATAATTCGGTAAATCTGTTTGCACCGGCCATCCGTACTGACCGCTGCCAAACGCAAACTTGTTGCCGTTTTCTGTAAACTTAAAATTAAAGCTAAAAATAGGACATAGCGTCAAACAACTGTACTCTCTAATAACAAAATGTGGGTGAGACTGCAATCAGGTTTGTAGATTAGTAGATGGATAACATGCAAACAGGATATGAGGAAGCCTGACAAGACGTCACAAAACAGCGAACGCTTCGGTAAAGAGCCTTCTTCAACGAACAAATAGTACAAATAAAACTTACTACACTCTTCCTGCTATTGCTCTCTTTGGCTCTGGATTTCAGCGCAGCTAAGTTTTATTGTCTTTATATTCGTTTTACTTGTTTTTGTACTGTTCGTTCGTCCGTCGATACGACGAGGACCACTCTAGTCATCCGAGGGTTGTCTGTGCGTGCGCAGATGGCTGATTAGGCCGATCCTTGCACGGAAGGTTCGGGAACAGAAGGGACAAGGGACGGGTGCGACATCTCCTGGAGGGTTGACAGCACGGGCCTTTCGGGCTTGCCTCTTCTTTTATGCGGCGGTGATCCGGTTTGCCTCGCATGAACTGGCACCTTCGTGGATGGAAGAGCGCCAGGTGGATCGGTCCATTGCAGCTCGTTCCCACGTGTCTGGATTGATGGCAAACGCTTTCATTGAGGCTTTCAGTGTGTCTTTGAAGCGTTTCTTTTGCCCACCGTGGGACCGCTGGCCATACTGGAGCTCACCATAGAAGATTCTCTTTGGCAGTCTCTCGTCTGGCATTCGGACAACGTGCCCTGCCCAGGAGGGTGAAGATGCTGTGGAGGCTCTTTGTCGAAACGTTCGCTGTTTTGTGCCATCTTGTCCGGCTCACTAATAACCTGTTTGTATGTTATCCATCTTCTACTCTCTAAGAAACAGGTAAAGTCGACGAAAAGTGTTCTTGTAGATCTGGGTTTACACCCAAGTAAGGGGACATAATTCACAACGCTATAACATTTCTGAGCTATCATTAACCCTTATATTGATATATAACATTCTATTGACCAAACCATAATGTTTTATATTGTTATATAACATTATATTGAACCAAATCATAATGTTTTATATTTCTAGCTAACCCTTGCCAGAAAAACCTCATTCAAAATAGGAAATTTAAAGCCAAATTTTTGGAGTTTGTAAAGAATAGTGTAATGTTATCCTCAGAGCCGTCTTTACACCAGTTTGGGCCCCCGGGCAAAGAAATAGTGTTGGGCCCCTCCCCCCGCAGGAATAAAAAATAAATATACATAATATATATAAATAAACATATTCCCATGGGTCCCTATGCTCGTGGGCCTCCAGGCAATTGCCCAACGGGCCTATGCGTTATAACGGCCCTGGTTATCCTCGACTTTTCCCGTCCCTTATACTTACAACTCATCACAATAGAATAACCACTTTTCTCTTGAAGCAACTAGAATTAGTGCCGACGAAAATGGGGTTGTAGAACTTTAGCACAACCCTTTTCATGGAACAAACTCTTCAGTTGTTAGAAAAAGCCCCACCCCGTGACTATTAAAAAAAAGAATAAGAAAGAAAAACAACTCCCCGACGGGGCGGACTATACTATCTGCACCCTCTGCCAAAGCCTCTGAAACCAACCCCCCTCCCAGCGTCTCGTTTACTGTAAAATTGTTAGTGTCATCATCACACTATTTCAATGTTTCTGTCATCTATCACGACGTGTTTTCTGTCATGTCATTTCACTGTTAGTGTCAGCTGTCATGTTATGTCATCTGACCTACCATTTTATCAGTGACATCTTTCTTACCATTTTATCAGTGACATCTGACCTACCATTTTATCAGTGACATCTTTCCTACCATTTTATAAGTGACATCTGACCTACCATTTTATCAGTGACATCTTTCCTACCATTTTATCAGTGACATCTTTCCTACCATTTTATCAGTGTCATCTGACCTACCATTTTATCAGTGACATCTTTCCTACCATTTTATCTGTGACATCTGACCTACCATTTTATCAGTGACATCTTTCCTACCATTTTATCAGTGACATCTGACCTACCAATTTATCAGTGACATCTTTCCTACCATATTATCAGTGACATCTTTCCTACCATTTTATCAGTGACATCTGACCTACCATTTTATGAGTGATATCTGACCTACCATTTTATCAGTGACATCTGACCTACCATTTTATCAGTGACATCTTACCTACCATTTTATCAGTGACATCTGACCTACCATTTTATCAGTGACATATGTCCTACCATTTTATCAGTGACATCTGACCTACCATTTTATCAGTGACATCTGACCTACCATTTTGTCAGTGACATCTGACCTACCATTTTATCAGTGACTTCTGACCTACCATTTTATCAGTGACATCTTTCCTACCATTTTATCAGTGACATCTGACCTACCATTTTATCAGTGTCATCGGACCTACCATTTTATCAGTGACATCTGACCTACCATTTTATCAGTGACATCTTTCCTACCATTTATCAGTGACATCTTTCCTGCCATTTTATCAGTGACATCTGACCTACCATTTTATCAGTGACATCTGACCTACCATTTTATCCGTGACATCTGACCTACCATTTTATCAGTGACATCTGACCTACCATTTAATCAGTGACATCTGACCTACCATTTTATCAGTGACATATGACTTACCAATTTATCAGTGAAATCTTTCCTACCATTTTATCAGTGACATCTGACCTACCATTTTATCAGTGACATCTGATCTACCATTTTATCAGTGTCATCTGACCTACCATTTTATCAGTGACATCTGACCTACCATTTTATCAGTGACATCTGACCTACCATTTTATCAGTGACCTCTGACCTACCATTTTATCAGTGACATCTTTCCTACCATTTTATCAGTGACATCTTTCCTACCATTTTATCAGTGACATATGTCCTACCATTTTATCAGTGACATCTGACCTACCATTTATTCAGTGACATCTTTCCTACCATTTTATCAGTCACATCTTTCCTACCATTTTATCAGTGTCATCTGTCCTACCATTTTATCAGTGACATCTGTCCTACCATTTTATCAGTGACATCTGTCCTACCATTTTATCAGTATCATGTGACCTACCATTTTATCAGTGTCATCTGTCCTACCATTTTATCAGTGACATCTGACCTACCATTTTATCAGTGTCATCTGTCCTACCATTTTATCAGTGACATCTGTCCTGCCATTTCACGGGTGAACTTACTTTGTATTCACCATACCGGGCCTCCCCATAGACCCGCATTGCATGATGGTACAATCCTTTATCGGTGGTCACCATAATCTTCACCTCCATCCCCTTCAAGAACGTCTTGCCACGCCGTCTGCCGCCCCAAGCGTAGACCTGTTTATAGTTGAGAACCCTTGTATCAAACACGAAAAGATTGATATTTTGGTGGCTGCCTTGTTATGTTATCAATAATGTTGAAGTGGTTTGAATCTAAAATGAATTTGCTGACTCCATCTTCTGGGCTGTAGACTACTATATACAGAAATGCCTAAACCACCAACTATTGTACTGTACGTAGATATGCGTAAACCACATGAGATTGAATTACTTTATACCGCTGCAAGATTATTTAATTGTTTCTTGAATTATATTAACTTTAACATCACTGTTTTTAATGGTTCACGTGGTGCCAGAGAGGAAGCAGACGTGACAGCAGATGGGAATTTCTTCGGGGTCCACCAAAACTACGTTGGGGGTATGTGGTCAACCTTAACTACGAGTGGAGCACTGGCGCCGATTAAAATAACTAGTGAGATATTTTTAAATCCCTTATATTAACTTCACCACCGTCTCTCTCTGTCTGTCGTCATCTCTGTCTTGGGAGGGCGGAAAAACAAAAGTAAAAAATGACCCACTTCCCTATTTGGCACACGGACCCGTCTCACCTAACAATGCATCGTATCAAAATTTCAGATCGATCGAACGTACCGTAAATAAATTAATGCATTTTTAGTTTATCCTTATATAACGTATGTAATTCAAATTCACGGTTTGTTATTGTTTTTTTCCCACGTGAGAGTTTGAGTTGACGCTTTGACGCGACCCATCGAAGTACCGGCGTGCTTTTGTTTACATTTTACGTGTCACGCTGAACTCGGACCAGCTATCGGTAACCAGACTTTTCCCCTCTCCCAGCAGGGTTATGAATCAAAGTTGAGTTAAGACAGATTCAGTCTGTAAATGTTTGTCGCTTTCGAAAATAATCAATACTGTTAGTTATGTCTCATATATAAGGGATTTATAGTCAAAAACTTTGTTTTTACGGGTTTGTTTTATTATGGTTGAAAGGCAACAAACGATCCGTTATTTTGAGACGTTTCGACTGACTCACTGATTCATCACTAATTCTCCAACTTCCCGTGTAGGTAGAAGCATGAAACTTTGGGAAGTTGTCAAGTACCCTCTCACGACGAAAATTGGCAAAAAAGAATTTTAAAATTCCCGCTCATGTGGGGCCGGCGGCCCAAAAACGTTTTTTTCCTAATATGGCCTATATAAAATTTGAATATCACTAATTCTCCTATTTCCCGAGTAGGCAGAAGCATGAAACTTTGGGAAGTTGTTGAGTACAATCCCGCGATGGTAACGGGAGAAAAATTGTTTAAATTATCACTTCCTGGGGGCCGGGGGCCCAAATAAAGTTTTTTCCTTATTTGAGCTATATAAAAACTAAAAATCACTAATTCTCCTATTTCCTGTGTAGGTAGAAACATGAAACTTGAGGTTGTTGTTAAGTACACTTCCACAATAGTAACAGGTAAAAACAATATTTAAATTATCACTTACTGGGGGCCGGGGGCCCAAATGTATTTGTTTCTTATATTTAAATCTGAATCATTACTAATTTTCCAACTTCCCGTGTAGGTAGAAGCATGAAACTTTGGGAAGTTGTTGAGTAGCCTCTCACGACGAAAATTGGAGTAAAAGAATTTTAAAATTAACACTCATGGGGGCAGGGGGGCCAAAAACGTTTTTTTTTCCTTATACGGCCTATATAAAATTTGAATATCACTAATTCTCCTAATTCCCGAGTAGGCAGAAGCATGAAACTTTGGGAAGTTGTTGAGTACAATCCCGCGATGGTAACGGGAGAAAGAATATTTAAATTATCACTTCCTGGGGGCCGGAAGCCCAACTAAAGTTTGTTCCTTATATGAGCTATATAAAATTTGAATATCACTAATTCTCCTATTTCCCGTGTAGGTAGAAGCATGAAACTTTTGGTTGTTGTTAAGTACACTTCCGCGGTGTTAATAGACTAAAACAATATTTAAATTATCAGATGTAAATGATCAATTACTGTGGGCCGGGGGCCCAAATGTAGTTTTTATTATATAAAAAGATAATCATCACAAATTCTACAACTTCCCGTGTAGGTAGAAGCTTGAAATTTTGGGAAGTTGTTGATTACACTCCCGGGATAGTTACAGGCGAAATTTGTCTGTTTAATTATCACAAAAGTAATTTTCCACCTTATATGAGCTAAATTACAAATAAAAAAAACTTTTGATAAATGTATTTTTACGAAAGATAAAAGCTTGATGGCCTATATTAGATTAAAATTGTATTCTTTCAATCTTTGGTAGCCTATGGCCCCTAATCTCTTTTTTGTAAACGTTTAAGACATTTTAACCATTCGATTTTACTCAATTTAAAAAAAAATTTACTTATAAATATATCATCATAATCCAAATTGAAATAAGCTATTGTTTTGAACTATACATATTACCCCGATGGTTCTCCGGCCCTTATTTTAGTTTTTTTTTAAAGACGTATTAATTGTAAATGTATTTTATTCATCCCATTGCCATTAAACTTTAGGAAGTTTTTGGGTACGCTCCATCGAAGGTTTCTGGCATTAAGAGTAAAAGTTTTAAAAACACCACTTATTCCGGGCTGGGGGCCCGTATGCCATATTTTAACATTATTTATATAAAAGGTAATTTAAAATGTGGCTACTAGGTAAATGAATGAACTATGGCCAAATTTGAATAAAAAAATAAAATAACATTATATAGGGTAATGAACTTCTAGCGTCTGTTTCTTTGGGGCCGGGACCCAAAATATTTTTTTTCGTAAACATTTAATACTTTGTTACCTTAAAAATAATTTAAATAAATATAGTCACATTTCTCATTCATGACCTAGATTGAAATCCTCAGACCTTATGAGATATGCACATCCTGCATCCATTTTGCACGGGGGCCCGTAATGTCATTTTAGTACCCATTTTATTTTACACGACCTTGACAAATATTAACAAACAAGTATATCAATCATGATTCAGGCTGAAATCTATTGGTGTTTTGAATTGGTGTTAAACGGGTTTGCAACGCTTACTAAAGTTCTAACTTCCGCAGCGGAGCGCGGGCATTTTGCTAGTCTTCTATACTAATAAAAGACAAAGCCCTGACTCACTCATCACTAATTCTCCAACTTCACGTGTAGGTAGAAGCATGAAACTTTGGGAAGTGGTTGAGTAGCCTCTCGTGACGAAAATTGGAGTAAAAGAATTTTTAAAATAACACTCATGGGGGCCGGGTGCCCAAAAACGTTTTTTTACTTAAAAGCCTATATAAAATTTGAATTTCACTAATTCTCCTATTTCCAGAGTAGGCAGAAGCATGAAACTTTGGGAAGTTGTTGAGTACAAACCCGCGATGGTAACGGGAGAAAAAATATTTAAATTATCACTTCCCGGGTGGTGGGGCCTAAATGAAGTTTTTTCCTTATATGAGCTATATAAAACATAAAAATAGCTAATTCTCCTATTTTCCGTCTAGGTAGATGCATGAAACTTGGGGTAGTTGATAAGTACACTTCCGCAATGGTAACAAGTGAAAAAAAATTAAATTATCACTTACTGGGGGCCGGGGGCCCAAATGAAGTTTTTCCCTTATATGAGCAATATAAAAACTGAAAATCACAAATTCTCATATTTCCCGTGTAGGTAGAAGCATGAAACACTGGATAGTTGAAAAATACACTTCCGCGATGGTAACAAGTGAAAAAAAATATTTAAATTATCACTTACTGGGGGCCGGGGGCCAAAATGTAGTTTTTTTTCTTATATTAAAAACTGACTCATCACTAATTCTCCAACTTCCCATGTAGGTAGAAGCATGAAACCTTGGGGGTTGTTAAGTAGCCTCTCGCAACGAAAACTGGCATAAAAGAATTTTTAAATTCACACTCATGGGGGCCTGGGGCCCAAAACCGTTTTTGTCCTTATATGTGCTATATAAAAATTAAAATCACTAATTCTCCTATTTCGCGAGTAGATAGAAGAATGAAACTTTGGGATGTTGTTGAGTACCTTTCCGCGATATCAACAGGAAAAAATATTTAAATTATCAAATACTGGGGACCAGGGGCCCAAATAATTTTTTTCTCTTTAAAATGAGCTATATAAAAACTGAAAATCACAAATTCTCATATTTCCCGTGTAGGTAGAAGCACGAAGCTCTGAGTAGTAGTTGTGGTAACAAACGAAAACAATATTTAAATTATCACATACTAGGGCCCAAATGTAGTTTTTTCCTCAGATGAGCTATATAAAAACGGTAAATCAATAATTCTCCCTTTTCCCGTGTAGGTAGAAGCATGAAACTTTGGGTAGTTGTTAAGTAACATTTCGCGATGTTGACAGGTAAAAATATATATATATATATATATTCACTTACTGGGAGCCGGGGGCCGAATGTAGTTTTTTCTTATATAAAATCTGACTTATCACTAATTCTCCAACTTTCAGTGTAGGAAGAAGCATGAAACTTTGGGAAGATTTTGAGTACAAACCCGCAATGGTAACAGGCGAAAAAGAATTGTGAAATTCACACTCATGGGGGCCTGGGGCCCTAAAACGTTTTTCCCCTAATGTGGGTTATATAAAAATTAAGAATCAATCATTCTCCTATTTCAAGAGAAGGTAGAAGCATGAAAATTTGAGTAGTTGTTAAGCAACATTCCGCGATGTTAAAAGGTAAAAAAAAATTATATAATTGTCACTTACTGGGGACCGAAGACCAATTTTTTCTTATATTTCAAACAGACTCATCACTAATTCTCCAACTTCCTGTGAAGGTAGAAGCATGAAATTTAGGGAACTTGCTGAGTCCCTCTTATGACCATGATTGGTGAAAAAGAATTTATAATGTCGACTCTTGGGTGGCCGGGGGCCCAAACCCGTTTTTTTCTTAATATGGGATATATAAATCTGAATCAACACTAATTCTCCAACTTCCCGTGAAGGTAAAAGCATGAAACTTTGGAAAGTTGTTGAGTACCTTCCGGCGATGGTAAGAGGTGTAAAAATTATAAAATTATTACTAACTAGGGGGCCTAGGGCCCAAAATGTAGGTTTTTTTTCATATATGTGCTATATACAAACAGACTCCTCATTAAATATCGTATTTCCCGTGTACGTCGGAGCATGAAACTTTGGGAAGTTGTTGAGTACCCTCCCGCATTGGTAACATGCGAAAACAAAAGTTAAATTATCACTTCGATAGGATTACTTGAAGTGATTTTTTACTTTTCTTTTTTTTGTTTTTCTGCGGGATCACGACAGACAGACAGACAAGAAGGTGAAGTTAATATATGTAGTACATCCATTATGATTCAGATTAAAATCATTGGAATCTTTGTTACGCTGGATCTCAACGGTAACTGAAATCCTAATTTCCTCAGCAAAGCGAGGGTATTCTGCTAGTCTATACTAATAAAAGGCAAAGCCCTGACTCACTGACTCATTCATCACTAATTCTCCAATTTCCCGTGTAGTTAGAAGCATAAAACTTTGGGAAGTTGTTGAGTAGTCTCTCGCGACAAAAATTGGAGTAAAAGAATTTTAAAATTAACACTCATGGGGGCCGGGGGCCCAAAAACGCTTTTTTCTCCTTATACGGGCTATATAAAATATGAAAATCACTAATTCTCCGATTTCCCGAGTAGGCAGAAGCATGAAACTTTGGGCAGTTGTTGAGTACGAACCCGCGATGGTAACGGGTGAAAAAAAATTAACATATCACTTTTTGGGGGCCGGGGGGGGGGCAAATGAAGTTTTTTCCCTTATATGAGCTATATAAGTATTAAAAATCACTAATTCTCATATTTTCCGTGTAGGTAGATGCATGAATCTTTGGGAAGTTGTTGAGTACAGTTTCGCGATGGAAACAGGCGAACAAAAATATTTAAATTAACACTTACTGGGGGCCGGGGGCCCAAAAGTACTTTATTATAATATTAAAAACTGACTAATCACTCATTCTCCAACTTCCCGTGCAGGTAGAAACTTGAAACTTTGGGAAGTAGTTGAGTACCCTGTCACGATAAAAAAAAAGGCGAAAAAGAATTTTAAAATTCACGTTCACGTGGGGCCGGGGGCCCAAAAGATGTTCTTTTCCTATTATGAGCTATATAAAAATTGAAAATCACAAATTCTCCTATTTGCTTGGTAGGTAGAAGCATGAAATTTTGGGAAGAAGTCGAGTACATTTCCGCCATAGTAACAGGGGAAAAAATATTTAAATTATCACTTACTGGGGGCCGGGGCCCAAATGTAGTTTTTTTCCTTTAATAAGCTATATAATAATTGAAAATCACTAATTCTCTTACTTCCCGTGTAGGTAGAAGCATGAAACTTTGGGTAGTTGTTAAATAAAATTCCGAGATTGTAACAGGTAAAGACAATATTTAAATTACCAGTTATTTGGGGCCGGGGGCCCAAATGTAGTTTTTTTCTAATATTAAAAACTGACTCATCACTAATTCTCAAACTTCCCGTGTAGGTAGAAGCATGAAACTTTGGAAAGTTGTTAAATACCTTCTCACGACGACAAATGATAAAAAAAAATTTTTAATTCACACTCTTGGGGACCCGGGGCCCAAAAAAGCTATTTTTCTTTATATGGACTATATAAAATATAAATATCACTAATTTTCTTATTTCCCGAGTAGGCAGAAGCATGAAATTTTGGGAAATTGTTGAGTACAATCCCGCGATGGTAACATGCGAGAATGTTTTTAAATTATCACCTTCGGGGGGCCCGGGCGCCCAAATGAATTTTTTCCTTATATGAGCTTTATAAAATTTGAAAATCATGAATTCTCCTCTCCTATTTCCCATGTAGGTAGAAGCATGATATTTTGGGTTGTTGTTAAGTAGCTTTCCACGGTATTAACAGGCGAAAACAATATTTAAATTATCACTTACTGGAGGCCGGGGGCAAAAATGAAGTTTTTTCCTTATATAAGCTTTATATAACTGAAACTCACAAATTCTCATATTTCCCGTGTAGGTAGAAGCATGAAACTCTGTGTATTTGATAAGTACACTTCCGCGATGGTATCAAGCGAAACAATATTTAAATTATCACTTCTTGCGGGCCGGGGGCCCAAAAGTAATTTGTATCTTATATAAAAAACTGACTCATCACTAATTCTCCAACTTCCCGTGTAGGTAGAAGCATGAAACCTTGGGAGCATGTTAAGTAACCTCTCGCGACGAAACTTGGCGTAAAAGAATTTTAAAATTCACACTTCTGGCACCGGGGGCCGAAAACCGTTTTTTTCCCTTATATGGGCCATATTAAAATTAAAAATCAATAATTCTCCTATTTCGCGAGTAGATAGAAGAATGAAATTTAGGGAAGTTGTTGAGTACACTTCCGCGATGTTAACAGGCAAAACAAATACATGTATTTAAATTATCACATACTGGGTTCCGGGGACCCAAATGAATTTTTTTATATAAAAACTGAAAATCACAAATTTTCATATTTCCCGTGTAGGTAGAAGCACGAAGCTCTGAGTAGTGGTAACAAGCGAAACCAATATTTAAATTATCACTTATTAGGGGCCGGGGGCCAAAATGTAGTTTTTTCTTATAAAAAAACTGACTCATCACTAATTCTACAACTGCCCGTGTAGGTAGAAGCATGAAACCTTGGGAAGTTGCTTAGTAGCCTCTCGCTAAAATTCACACACATGGGGGCAGGGGGCACAAACCCGTTTTTTATATGGGCTATATAAATCTGAATCAACACTAATTCCTCATCTTGTGTAGGTAGAAGCATGAAATTTGGAAAGTTGAGTACCCTCCGGCGATGGTACGAGGTGTAAAAATTATAAAATTATCACTAACTGGGGGGCCGGGGGTACCAAATGTAGTTTATTTCTTATATGAGCTATATAAAACAGACTCATCATTAAATACTAAATTTTCCGTGTACGTAGGAGCATGAAACTTTGGAAAGTTCTTGAGTACCCTCCCGCAATGGTAACATACGAGAACAAGATTTAAATTATCACCTCGATAGGATTACTTGAAGTGATTTTTTTGTACTTTTCTTTTTTGTTTTCTTTCTGCGGGACCACGACAGACAGACAAGACGGTGAAGTTAATATATGTAGTATATCCATCATGATCCAGATTGAAATCAATTGGTGTTTTGAATATTTATTACGCGGGTTCTCAGCGTAACTGAAATACTAATTTCCGCAGCGAAGCGGGGGTATTTTGCTAGTGGTCAATAAAGTTGATGTATGGTGGTGAGTTCCACTCCAGGGATTGTTCCAATATAATTCTCAGGGTGGCAATCTGGTCAGTGCATGATCTATCTTTTCTAAAACCTGCTAGTTGGTCTCTAAGATGGGTGTCTATTTCGTCCCTCATTCTGTTTAGCAGCACTCTGTTAAATAATTTTCTTGGTATGGATAGCAGAGTTATTCCTCTATAGTTGGAGCAAGAGCTAAGGTCTCCTTTCTTTGGGAGCTTAATGAGATGTCCTTCTTTCCACTCCATCGGAATCTGTTCTTCCTCCCATATTTTCTTGAAAAGAGTGTGAGCTAGTCGCAATATCTGCTGCCAAGGCTTCTGCTGGTATTCTGTCTGGACCAGCCGCTTTGCCTTTCTTTAGTTGTTTAATTGCTCTGCTTATCTCTTGTTTTGTTGGTGTGCTGCAGTCTATTTCTAGGTCTTGTTCTGCTGGCTCTATGTTGAGTTTGTATTGTGGGGCTGGACGGTTGAGGAGTTCTTCAAAATGTTCTATCCATCTTTTTTTCTGACCCTCTTCGTCAGGTATAGATTTCCCATCTTTAGTTTTAACAGGTCTCTCTGGATTTTTGAACTTTCCGGATAGCTTTTTTTTATATTGCACTGAATAGTTCTCTTGTGTTTCCATGGTAAGCTGCCTCTTCTGCTTCAAGTGCTAATCCTTCTATGTAGTTCTTTTTATCTGACTTTATACTACGTTTAACGTCTTTATTGGCTTCTGCGTATTCTGCTGATGCTCTAGCTTTTTCGGTTTTGGTGTGGCTGTTGTTGAGATTTGCATTCTTCTTTTTCCTCTCGTGGATTTTCCCCATGGTTTCATTTTAAATCCATTCTTTATGCATTTGTTGTCTGGGACCCAACACTTCTTCACAGATGATCGTAAGTATTTCTTTGAAGCTTTTCCAGTTTTGGTCAACTGTTTCTTCGTTGCCTAGTTCTTTCAAGATCTGGAATTTGTTTGTTAGCGTAAGTTTGAACTCATTAAGTTTTGGTCCCCCTTTCAAAAGAGTAGTGTTAAAACGTTGGCGCTTGCTTCCCTCACTTGTCCAATTCTTTTTCAATTTGAGCCTTAGTTTGGCAATCAGTAGATGATGATCTGAGGCTACATCATCCCCTCTTTTTACCCTTACGTCTTGGAGAGATTTTCTAAACTTTTTGCAGATACAGATATGGTCGATTTGGTTAGCCGTTGACATTATATCTGGTGATATCCATGTTGCTTTGTGGATATTTCTATTCATGAAGATGCTTCCACCGATGACTAGTCCATCTGCTAGCCCTTCACCATTTTCGTTCATCTCTCCGAGGCCGAGTGTGCCCATGCATTCTTCATATCCATTATTGTTGCTGCCTATTTTTGAATTTAGGTCACCCATTAGTATAATCACATTGCTCCTAGGACACTTTTGGATAAGGGTTCTCAGTCTTTTGTAGAAGTCCTCTTTGTCCTCTTCTTTACTGTCGTTAGTAGGAGCGTATACCTGAAGAAGATCCATATTGACTTCTTGCTTTTTGGTCTTAAATCTTGCGGTTATTATCCTGGGGCCATGTGCTTCCCGTCCTAAAAGGGCGTTCTGAGCAGTTTTGGAAATCATGAATGCTACTCCTTGGGTGTGAGCTGCGTTTTGTTCATCATGGCCTGAATATATTAGCAGTTCTCCTGTGCTGAGCTTCATCTGGCCTGAGCCAGTCCATCGGGATTCACTTATCCCCAAGATGGCTAGCTTGTACCGTTGCATTTCAGCAGCAACTTGGGCAGTTTTTCCAGCTTCGAACGTGGTCCTTACGTTCCATGTTCCTAGGCTGGTGGTGGTCCTAGTGGAGAGGATGGTTGTCTGCCGGGTGGTTTCCAGTTGGCTTTGGCCACCTAGCTTCATTAGTTCTCTGTTAAGAGACCCATCATCTCCAAGGTCCGAGTTTCCTATTTTTTTCTTTGTTCACGTTTTTATAGCAAGGCTTTTTTAAGGGACGGGATGCTAGCCCTTCGCATAACCCTCCTCCCCTCTCACCCGGACTTAGGACCGGCTACGGCGGAGTTGCTTAACCATTTAACAACGCAAAAACATTTTTAACGTCGAAAAATATTGAAAAATATTGACGTTTTTTCTGAATTACGTAGTCCAAGAAAAGTCTTTGTGTACTCAAAAACCAATAAATATTCAATCACAAAACAATATCAAATCACCAATCAATATCCAATCACCAACCAATAAATATCAAATCACCGACCAATATCAAATCATTAACTTCTATCCTGGAACCTGAGTAAACACATGTGAAACCCTGCCTATGACTAACCTCTCTTATCTGTTACATACGCGCTATCTATACGTAAGATAATCTCACTAACTTACCCATACATCACAAATGCCTTTGCCGCTGAAATATTCCACATAGACTCGCGTCACCTAACAATGCATCCTATCAAAATTTCAGATGTATCGAATGTACCATAATTAAATTAATGCATGTTTAGTTTATCTCTATATAACTATGTGTAGCGGTCTGCTATTGTTTACATTCACGTGTCAGTTGAGTTAACGCCAGCCAGACTACATCTCGTGTTTTACACCAAGGAGATTTCACTCAGTTTCAGTCTGTAAATTTTTGTCGCGTTTGAACATTATCAATACTTTAAATTCTGTCTCATATATACGGGATTCATAGTAAAAAGCTTTGTTTTTACGGGGTTGTATAATTTTAGATCATTTCATTAACTTACCCGTACATCACAACTGCCCTTTCCCTTGACCACCTGGGAGTTTTTTCTCTTGCACGTGTTACTCAAAACATGGGCAGCCAGAAACTTCATGCCCAGTGGTACATGGACATGCTCAGCACCGAAAGACCTGACCATTGGGTCGTTGAATATAGCACAGAACAGTTCGTCTTCAAAATAAGGAAAATTTGGAAAATTAAGGAAAAAATAATAATTAAGTAAAGATTGTATTTTAAAAAAACAACACGAAAGCGAAAAGAAAAAAGATGGGCACAATTACTTAACAAAAAATACAGAATACAGAAAAGGAAGGAATGGCATTTTAAAAAAGATTTCAGGTACCAAAACCATTAACATTATATAATGATGTTAGTCGATCTTTGTCTATTGATTTCGTAGGTCAATAAATTAGAATATTTCGGTCTTTTAAAAATGATTTGATTTGTTTAATGAAAGTACCCCGATGCAATGAGATTTTAGAAAGTAAGAAAAGCGCCGTTAATTCAGAGATGTTGCTATAAGAAGTCTACTATGAAGAATGCAAAAGAAATGTCATATTTATTGTATACCTGATTGTCACAAAAATTCATATATTTACAGACTACCGACGTAGTAGTTAACTATTGTTTACATGACAGTACACCGATGGTCAGTGGCGTAGCAAGAGGGGCGGTGGGGGCGGTCCAACCCGGGTGGCACACACTAAGGGGCGGCATTTGTGGGCATTTGAAAAGTGCAACCTATTCCGACAACCACTCTTTTTCTTTTGAAGGGGGAAAACCAAGGTGAAACAAAAATATTCGTAATTTCTAGTCTTAATTAACGGTTTCCCATAACATTTGTTTGATTACATAGTGGATGTTATAACTAACGCAAAACCGTTCAAAAATTTAAAATCACTCAAAAAAGGAATCGATTTGTTTGGAAAATTAAGCGGTATACATCACAGATGACGCTTTTATAATAAACTACACACAAAAACACATCACCGCTGGTCCAATAATATGTGCTATTAATATCGCCACGACAGTCTATGCGTGTAATTTCGACATTCGCACGATGATGCGCGAACAAGTACCTGCAATTCATGGGTGTTCAAATATTGAGTTTAACTTGCAAGCAGTAATTATTTTACTGTTTGAGTTTTCAGAAAATTATTATGAGATACATTATTAAAAATTAAATTTATTTTGTTTTTATTGCATTAAAGTAGCACAAATAATTTGTGTTTTTCATTTAAAAAACTGTTACACATTAAAAAATGTTACGCCTATCCAATTAAAGTAATGTGTAAATAATTTGAATTCGTCTATTTTTTGGAAAATTATTAAGATTTATGGGAAGAACATGAAATTATTCAAATTTCTCCGTTAATAAACACCACAATAGGCATACATAATTTCGAAAAAGACATACTTTAAAATTTCAAGAGTCTTGAAAAAATTGACATCTGAAGAAGTAACTAGTAAAACAAAATCAGATGCTGGAATTTTACTCAATTCAATGCAATCTTTTTCTTTTCTATGTTATCTCAATTTATGGGAACCCGTCATTTATTTAAAATTAATGCAAACTTATTGAATGGAACAAAGGGATGTGCTAATAAAAAACGCTTTTATATCAGACAAACAATTTGAGAAGAGTTGGAGATATCAACTGAATGCTGAGTTAGAAGGAGGAAAAAATATGAGTGGGGAAAATTAAGAAGACGTGGTTCTATCTTTAGAACGAGAAGTACAACGGTTAATGTTTTTATCCATGGATGGAATTATAAAAGAAAATAAAAGAACGCTTTGATGAGTTGCAAGTCCTTGCAAGAAAATAATTGTATACAATACTATGTAACCTACTAAATGAAGCACTTAAACATCAAATAAATTACTTTATTGACATTGATAAAGAACAGTTCAATATTGAAATAAAATGGATCCAGGTTTTTATGGCTGTACCGACACTACAAAAAGAGGCATTATGTTAGAAAAACGGGGTGGGGGTGGGAGGCCCCCTTGATCTATTAAAATTTATTCAAATGTAAGATTGGAAGATTATGTACCCAACATTGTAATTTTGCTATGAATTTTTCAACAATTGCTATCAGTTTCGTTAGTTGTGAAAGGAGCTTCTCTTCGTTCCACAATGAGCGATTTAAGACAACAAAATTTTCCAATATTGTCCATAGAACAAGATATTACAAATAATTTAAATTTTGATATTATAATACACGATTTTTCTATTCTGAAAGTTAGGAAAGTAAATGTATAAATATGATTACATACTAATGAATACAATTTTTTGTAAAAATAAATATTTATTTGTAAATATAAAATAAAAGAATAGTAATTGATGGGTTTTTTGGGTGTAAATTTGGAATATGTTTTGTCTCATGACCTGCGACCTCAGTAACTTTCTTGTGGCCTTTAAAAAATGTATAGCGTATTTTTATAAATGTGTATTTATTTTTATATCATCTTATGCGGCCTCTTTTATTGCCGCTTACATAAAAATGGCATACAATGGTAAAAATGTTCCCCACCTTTACTTCGTTTCAATAACAATTATTTATTCATGTCTATTAATTTATTTAAAAATAACTTATATAATCGACTAATTTGCCGTCCATAAATGAGGTCACGCGATTTTGGCTGATTTTTCACCCCCTCCGCCCTGGTCACACGTCGTAACAAAAACTTAGACTCCTTTTTCAATATGACGTCATACAGCTTTTTTATTTAAAGTTGCTCGTTTTGACGTGACGTCATATTTCTCAAACACACCCCCCTCGTCACATATCGTCACAGGCGTATGACTCCCCTACCCGCCCCAGGTGCGTGACGTCATTTATGGACGGTCCCTAAAAATGGCGGCACATTGGAGACCGCCCCGGGCGGCAAAAGTTCTAGCTACGCCACTGCCGATGGTACTGTCTACCTGATAGTACACCGATGGTACTGTCTACCTGATAGCACACCGATGGTACTGTCTACCTGATAGTACACCGATGGCACTGTCTACCTGATAGTACACATATCGTAATGTGTACCTGGTAGTGCGAAGGATGCCATATTTATTGCCTACCCGGTTGGACACATACAAAACTCCCGATGCCCTGCCTGGGAGCCTGGCAGACACACTTGTTCTTGACACATCGGGCTCCAGGGGCACATCTGTGACCACCACACGGTGGGCCTGGAACTGTAGATTTAGAACCCTTGGTTAAAAAGTTGTGTGTTTGTGATATTCCTTTAACTGTTTGTATTTCTGATATGTATTGCTATTTAATTGTGTATTTTACAAGTTTTCTTAACTGTGTATTTTTAAGGATTTTGTAAATTATTTAATGTACGCGTATTCTAAAATATTTCTTTTTGAGATTTTTGTGTATTTATGATTTCTTGTTTAACTTGTTCTACATTGTGATTTAAAATTCATTACATTATAAGAACCTCGCTTACCTCCATGTGTGAAGATCTCTCGAGCCACTACACCGGATATGAGAAAACTCAACACAACAAAAAGTCTTGTCAACATTTCTTGTCTTGTGTGTAACTCCACCTTCTTGTGCTACTAGTAAAATAAAACCTGATATGAACTTTCTGAGGCGAATAACACGTCATAAAAACCAAAAGCTACATTAAAATGGTTGGGGAGAAAAGTTCATTAAAACTCAATAAACCTGCCCTCAGGGGTGCTCAAACTGTGAGACTGGGTTTAATTTTAATAAAACTAGGCACTAGGATATACAAGCAAATTTGTACCAATCGTCAGATGTAGGCATAAGGAATGGTCCATAAATCATGTCACACAAGTAGGGGAGGGTAGGGTGGTCATGAATTTGTGACGAGGGGGATGGGGTGTTTAAGAAATGTGACGTCACAGAATGCGCTACTTCAAGTAAAAGTTCCACTTAATTATTTGATTGCTTTCAATTTATTTAATGACGTTTTCAATGACTTCACACGTGTTAAGATATTAGAGTGCAAACTTACACTAAATACATATTTAAATAGCAAAAAAAATAATTTGCAACATGGTCATTTTCAATTAGAAAATACAGCTTTTAAAGGGGGGGGGGTGTCAAAGCTTTGTGACGTCATATTGGAGAGGAAGGGGCTAGGTTTTTGTGACGAGGGGGAGGGGGGTAAAAATCGGCCAAAATCGCGCGACGTCATTTATGGACGGCCCCTAAATCCATTTTTCATCAAGCCGTTATGGTTCGGTATCTTTCAATTCATCAAATTATTAGAGGGCAATTTTTACTTGTGGACAAACCACCCCATAGCCCCCACCCATGCTACGCCCCTGGTTAAATATACTTCAGCAGCTGAATTGATCCAAAGAAATATTTCTGCTCTCCAGGTTTTATAGTCACCACCAGAGGTGACGGACGATGTGCTGACACTCGCCACCTAAGGATGATGACGAACTGAGTTTGAGTGGAGCGTTAGACTAAACAATAACATTCTCCTTGTTTAGTGTATTCTTGTCGATAGAACTTTCTGCTGCTATTTCAAACAACGCAATTCTGCCATTTGCGTCTCCGTAAAACCTGTCTAAAATTTAAATTTAAAAACTAGAGATTAATTATAAATTTAAAATGAATTTTAATTCATTGAATTTATTGATTTTGTCTATTTACAAATAAGAGTATTATGTACAATGGAGATAAGTAACGTGAACTTAGATATGATATTTTAAAAATTAGAATGGTTACATGATGAATGTGCACATTTTCTTATAATCGTCTTGAAATTATTTCTCTATTCAATTGAGCATCTAACAAATAATTGTGTAGACTAACGGAAAAATATAAGGGGGAAAAGGAAAGATTTGATGTGAGGACGGGGCATTGAAAATTTAAAAGTTGAAAAGGAAAGAAACAAAAGAAGGGAATGGAGAAATTAAAGTAAATAACGAATAAATTATGTCGTAAATAGCAATAGAAATCAGAAATCAATTGGGTGAGTAGGAATTCGAAAGAAATTAATCTTATCTTATCTGTTACAGACGGTCCTTCTTTACATAAGATTATTGCCTCCTACGCTTATCCATCGTTTGTGTCAACGAATAACCGAAAGGAAAGTCAATAAATGAAAGAAATACATGATTTTAAAAAACATTAAAGGAAAGAAGAAAGAAAAGGTAACAGCTGAAGAAAGGAGGGAAGGGGGTAGAGATGGGAGAGGAAGGAAAGAGAGACGAAGAAGAAATGATCAAAGGAGAGAAAGAAATGAAGAGAAAAAAGAGAAAGGGGAGGAAAGAAAGAAGGAAGGGTGGAAGGGGAGAAATAAAGGAAAGAGGGGGGAAAGGAAAGAAGGAAGAAGCAAACAAAGACAGTTGAACATTAACAGTTTAGAGAGAGACACGCATTTACGAGTAAAATGCAATGAACATGCAACTACCCTTACTATGTTGTATTATTAGTATTAGATATCGCGTGTTAGGTAATACACTTTGATAAACCTTCTTTGAGAACACATTTCAAGCTAAGATATAAGAAAACATTTCAAGCTAAGATATAAGAACACATTTCAAACTTAAGATATAGGAACACATTTCAAGCTAAGATATAAGGACACATTTCAAGCTAAGATATAAGAACACATTTCAAGCTAAGATATAAGAACACATTTCAAGCTAAGATATAAGAACACATTTCAAGCTAAGATATAAGAACACATTTCAAGCTAAGATATAAGAACACATTTCAAGCTAAGAAGATCCGGCTGGATTCTCAAGAATCATTGCAAGCGTCCTTTCATGGCTGTGACATCATCTTTGGTCGATGCTGTAAAGTTCATCCGATATATACCATTGGTATCCTGCGGTATTTTCTAAGCAGAGGCGCTACTACCACTAGCAAAACGTTTTATTTTTAGAGAACGGTGACACCAAGTGAGAATAATCTAGAAGGAAACGTTTTGAAAAGACGATGTTCTTTAGTCTGTGTGAGGTCTTCGGCTCATTGCGCTTTTAGATAGGTGAGACAATGTTCTGTAGTCTTTGTGAGGTCTTCGGCTCTTTGTGCTCCTATGGAAGTGGGGGAGGCCAACCCCAATAAGTGGGTTGAAGAATCTCTTGGGAACCCAGTCTCTACGTGAGGTAATTATCTTCTCTTGGATTTGAGTGAATGTGTTTTTATTTATCTTATCAATACAGACCCTCCTTCTATGCAGAAGATAATTGCGTCCACAGACCATGAGAGATGATCTGTTGGCAAGTGATGCAGCGTTCACAGGCCACGGCTTTGTGGGTTCCACTCATTACCCAGCCGCCTAACTAGTGTTAGGTACCCATTCGGAGATGGGTGACTCAGGGACGCCCTGGGTCCCGGGAACAGATCCCTGCCTTGACATGGATTCGAACCCGTGACCATCGGTACGCCAGTCGAGCACGCTGCCACTCGACCACCGCGTTCGTTTTGTATTCTAACGTAAATTAAATACTGTTAGCGTTTTTTTGGTGAAATTTGTTTTTTTTAAAATATATTGCGTAGTTTGAGTTCTTTTTGTTAAGTAACATTTGTTTGGGGTCACACTTATAATTTAAGCAATGTTTACAGGGAGTATAAAATATAACACGTTTCAAAAGACACTAGACCAAACCACTAGACACAGAGAAAAGGTAAGAAGTTATAGACCAGCATGGTTTTAAATTTTGTTCTATTTAACTTTAACCCTTTTAAAAATCGAGAAGCACTTTTGAAATGGCTCCCCTTGGGAAAGCTGTACGCAGTACGCCGATGGATCAGCTATCGGGCTTCACTACCAGACGACCAATCAAACTGAAGCAATTGATGTAAATGACGTCTAGCGAACATGCTTGACACTGACGTTGATGGCGCTTTCATATCTTTAGACGGGAACAGTCAAGGATTTATTGACAACAGTAGGTTACAATCTGTCAAGAGGGGTGTTGTAAAAATGGTCGTTTACTATTGATGAGCCGGGGGAAAATAAAGGTGAAGGGTGGATGCTTTTTAAAAAAGCCACGTGACTGAACATGAGACGCGCATGCTCTAAACCTAAACACCCACAAAGCAAAGTGATAACTTCAACTTCTGAATTACCCTAATCGTATCACCTGGTAAAATGGTAAAAATTTTGCAACAATAACTCAATCATTTAAATCAAAGAAATTACATATTATTTTTATATCACAGTCTTAATTATGGAAACCATATATATATATATACTAGCAAAATCCCCGCGCTCCGCTACGGAAGTTAAACTTTTAGTAAGCGTTGAAAACCCGTTACACACCTATTCAAAACACCAATAGATTTCAGTCTGAATCATGATTGATATTCTTGTTTGTCAATATTTGTCAAAGTCGTGTAAAATAAAATGGGTACTAAAATGACATTACGGGCCCCTGTGCAAAATGGATGCAGGATGTGCATATCTCATAAGGTCTGAGGATTTCAATCTAGGTCATGATAGAGCAATGTGACTATATTTATTTAAATTATTTTTTTAGTTAACAAAGCTTTAAATGTTTACGAAAAAAAAATATTGGGTCCCGGCCCCAAAGGAACAGACGTTAGAAGTTTATTACCCTATATAATTTTATTTTATTTTTTAAATCAAATTTGGCCATAATCCATCCATTTACCTAGTAGCCACATTTTAAATTAACTTTTATATAACTAATGTTAAAATATGGCATACGGGCCCCCAGCCCGGAATAAGAGGTGTTTTTAAAACTTTTACTTTTAATGCCAGAAACCTTCGATGGAGCGTACCCAAAAACTTCCTAAAGTTTAATGGCCGTGGGATGAATAAAATACATTTAAAATTAATACGTATTTAAAAAAAACTAAAATAAGGGCCAGGGGCCCTATCAGGGTAATATGTATAGTTCAAAACAACAGCTTATTTAAATTTGGATTATGATGAATATATTTGTTAGTAAACATTTTTTTTTAAAATTGAGTGAAATCGAATGGTTAAAATGTCTTAAACGTTTACAAAAAAGAGATTAGGGGCCCTCGGCTACAAAATATTGAAAAAATATAATTTTAATGCCCTAACGAATTTTAATATAGTCCATTAAGTTTTTATCTTCCAAGTTTTGTAAAAATACATTTACACAGTATCGAAAGTTTTGTTGTTTTTTAAAAATAATTTTTAAATTTAGCTCATATAAGTTAAAAATATTACTTTTGTGTCCCGGGCCCCCAGTGAGTGATAATTAAACCAAAAAAATTGCCTTTCACCATTCCGGGAGTGTACTAAACAAATTCCCAAAATTTGATGCTTCTAACTACACGGTAAAATGGAGAATCTGTGATGATTGACTTTTTACATAAAAACAAAAATTGGGCCCCCGGCCCCCAGTGAGTGAAAATTTAAATATTTGATGGCATGTTACCATCGCTGGAGTGTACTCAATAATTTTCAAAAGTTTCATGCTTTTACCTACACGGGAAATCAGAGAATTAGATTTGAGTCAGATTTTATATAAGAAAAAGTACATTTGGGCCCCCGGCCCCCAGTGAGTGATAATTTAAATATTTTCTTTGCACGCTACCATCGAGAGAGTAGACTCAACAAATTCCCAAAGTTTCATGTTTCTACCTAAACGGGAAAGTGGAGAATAAGGTATATAAGAAAAAGTACATATTGGTCCCCAGCCCCCAGTGAGTGATAATTTAATTATTTTTTTTGTATGCTACCATCGAGAGAGTGGACTCAACAAATTCCCAAAGTTTCATGTTTTTACCTATACGGGAAAGTGGAGAATAAGGCGATTTTCAGTATAAGGAAAAAAACGCTCTTGGGCCCCCGGCCCCCATGGGAGTGAATATAAAATTCTTTTACGCCAATTTGCATTGCGAGAGGGTACTCAACAACTTCCCAAAGTTTCATGGTTTTACCTACACGGGAAGTTGGAGAATTCATGATGAGTCAATTTTTAATATTAGAAAAAACTTCTTTTGGGCCCCCGGCCCCCAGTAAGTGTTAATTTAATTTTTTTTCACCTGGTACCATCGCGGAAGTGTTCTTATCAACTACTCAGAGTTTCATGCTTCTACCTACACGGGAAATATGAGAATTTGTGATTTTCAGTTTTTATATAGCTCATTTAAGGAAAAACTTCATTTGGGCCCCCGGCCCCAGTCTTTAATAATTTAAATATTTTTTTGCCTGTTAATATCGCGGAAGTGTACTCAACAACCTCCCAAAGTTTCATGCTTCTGCCTACTCGCAAAATATGAGAATTAGTGATTTTTCATTTTAATTTAGCCCATATAAGGAAAATAATTGTTTTGCGCCCCGGCCCCCATGAATGTGAATTCTAAAATTCTTTTACGCCAAGTATCGTCACAAGAGGTTACTCAACAACTTCCCAAGGTTTCATGCTTCTTCCTACGCGGGAAGTTGGAGAATTAGTGAGGAGTCAGTTTTTTATAAAAGAAAAAAACTACATTTGGGCCCCCGGCAATTTATAATTTAAATATTTTTTTTTCGCTTTTTACCATCGTGTAAGTGTACTTATCAACTCCAACAGAGTTTCATGCTTCTACCTACACGGGAAATAGGAGAATTAGTGATTTTTAGTTTTTATATAGCTCATCTAAGGAAAAATCTTCATTTGGGCCCCCGGCCCCCAGGAAGTGATAATTTAAATATTTTTTCTTCCGTTACAATTGCGGGATTGTACTTAACAACTTCCTAAAGTTTCATGCTTCTGACTACTCGGGAAATAGGAGAATTAGTGATATTCAAATTTTATATATGCCACATAAGAAAAAAAACGTTTTTGGGCCCCTGGCCCCCATGAGTGTTAATTTTAAATTTCTTTTAATCCAATTGTCGTCGTGAGAGGCGACTCAACAACTTCCCAAAGTTTCATGCTTCTAGCTACTCAGGAAATAGGAGAATTAGTGATTTTCAAATGTTTATATAGCCCATAGAAGGAAAAAAAAACAATTTTGGGCCCCCGGCCCCCATGAAGGTGAATTTTAAAATTCTTTTTCGCCATTTGTCGTCGAGAGAGGCTATTTGACAACTTCCCAAGTTTCATGCTTCTACCTACACGGGAAATCCGAGAATTAGTGATGAGTCAGTTTTAATATTAGAAAAAACTACATTTGGGCCCCCGACCCTCAGTAAGTGATAATTTAAATATTGTTTTTACCTGTTACCATCGTGGAAATGTACTTATCAACTACCCAGTGTTTCGTGCTTCTACCTACACGGGAAATATGAGAATTTGTGATTTTCAGTTTTTAAATAGCTAATGTAAGGAAATAAATTCATTTGGGCCGCCGGCCCCCAGGAAGTGATAATTTAATTACCATAGCGTGTTTGTACTCAACAACTTCCCAAAGTTTCATGCTTCTGTCTGCTCTGGAAATAGGAGAATTGGTGATTTTCAAATTTTATATAGGCAATATAAGTGAAAAAAATGTTTTTGGGCCCCTGGCCCCCATGAGTGTTATTTTTAAAATTCTTTTACTCCAATTTTCGTCGCGAGAGGCTACTCAACAACTTCCCAAAGTTTCATGCTTCTACCTACACGGGAAGTTGGAGAATTAGTGATGAATCAGTGAGTGAGTCAGTGAGTGAGGGCTTTGCCTTTTATTAGTATAGATATATATATAGATATATATATATATATATATATATATATATATATATATATAAGTCCATAAAGTACGTCACGCTCCTGGGGGAGGGCGGGTGTAAGAAATTGTTAAAGGGGGAGGGGGGGTAAAAATTGTCAAAAATAGCGTGACGTACTTTATGGACGGCCCCATAACCAATTTTAAAATGAAGACGTAAAAAGTAATAAAACAAACCCGTAAAAACAAAGTTTTTGACTATAAATCCCTTATATATGAGACATAACTAACAGTATTGATTATTTACAAACGCGACAAACATTTACAGACTGAATCTGTCTTAACTCAACTTTGCTTCATAACCGTGGGGGTGGGAGAGGGGAAAAGTCTGGTCATCGATCGCTTGACCGAGCTCAGCGTGACACGCAAAATATTAACAAAAGCACGCCGGTACTTCGATGGGTCGCGTCAACGCGTGACTGAACAATCCCGTGAAAAAAAAACAGTGAATTTGAATTACATACGTTGTATAAGGATAAACTAAAAATGCATTAATTTAATTACGGTAAGTTCGATCGATATGAAATTTTGATACGATGCATTGTTAGGTGCGACCGGTCCGTGTGCCAAATTTCAGCTCGATCGGATAACGGAAAGTGGGTCATTTTTTACTTTTGTTTTTCCGCCCTCCCGACCGACCGACCGCGAACCCAAGACAGAGAGACAGAGACGGCGGTGAAGTTAACATAAGGGATTTAAAAATAGACAAAATTTATTTTTAAAAGACAATTTACGAAGGCTTATTATCTAATTTCTTGGGAAAAAAATTATAAGGATTTAAGAATTATATTAAACTAAAATATTTTCTTTCTTGCCTTTGACAAAGTCACTTATGACATCATCAAATGATAAACTGTGTAGTTTGTCACTTTCTATGCAGATGAGACTGAGGGAACAAGATTTTTCTTGAGGAATTGTCGATCTAAATTAATTTTTTATCCTCTTAGGCTAAGAAAAAGATTTTTCTCCGGAGCAATTAGCAAACATACTAAGAAACAATCTAAAATTAGCTTCTACATCAGGAAATGCTGATTGGATACAGATTATTAAATATTACCCATACAAATTCTTATGTGTCAGGCTATCATGATTCACTGAAACATGGGATAAGTCAACGCCTAGCATATTGATGAAAATGATTGACTTTTCCAAAAAGATTCATGTCCATATCTTCAGGATATGCTAGGCAGGAAGCACTAACTCCTTCACGAGTCATTTCCTATGTAGCTTCTGATTTTGTTAAGAATTAAAAACATGTTTGCAGCATCATTGTATACTGAGGCCTTCTGGGGTAGACTTAACTCATATACACCCATCTCAGGCATAAATGTTTCGATTCTTATCTCTTGGCTCAATGTTTTCTTAATCATCATCTTTATATATATATATATATATATATATATATATATATATATTATATATATATATATATATATATATATATATATATATATATATATATATATATATATATATATATTAGGGCTGTTATCGATTAATTTAAATTTAATCGTTAACTTTTGAAAAATATAGATTAATTAATCGATAATTTCGATTAAAGCCAAAATAGAAATTTATGACTTCATTAAACTGAACATTTCTCACGGACATTGAAAATTAAGAATATTTTGAACTAAATTTTATGAAAATGTGATGATACTTGATCGGATGTTTGTGCTGAAGGTGGTACGTCAGCGATGTATTTGATCCTTTAAAAGAGAATTGTTTATGGCAGTGAACACAGTAAACTTTATCACCATCTTCGACTTTGCCATCCGCAGTTAGCTTAAAAACAAAAATTTTGCACAACTTTCTAGTTATATGTTTAAATTTAACTGCGCTGTCAGCCATTTTTTAGTTGACGTCTGCCGGTCCACATAAAGTAATAAAATAAATTATAATATTACGCGTGAGAAGTTTGTACGTAAGAAAATATATAAATTATTATTAATTATTAATAGTTAATTATATATTAATAAAATTTGTTTAAAATATTATAAATATTTTCTTTAATTTTAATAGAATTTTTAATCGATTAAAATAATTTTAATCGATAAAAAAATTTAACGATTAATAGAGAAATTAATCGTTAATTTCCGCAGCCCTAATATATATATACTAGGGGCAAGTACCCGGCTTTGTCCCGGGTTTAACAACAACAGCAACAAAACAACAAAAACAAACAACAAAAACAAAACAACAACAAACAACAACTACAACAACAACAGCAACAACAACAAAGCAACAACAACAAAACAACAACAGCAACAACAACAGCAACAACAACAGAAACAGCAACATCAACAAAAACAAAACAACAACAAAACCAACAAAATCAACAACAAAACAACTACAACAACAACAACAAAGCAACAACAACAAAACAACAACTACAACAGCAACAACAACATGAAGGAAATTGTCGTCGCAGGGCAAGGGATGTGAACAACAACAACAGTAAAAACAACACAAAAGCAACAACAGCAAAAACAAAACAACAGCAACAACAAAACAACTACAACAACAAAAGCAACAACAAAGCAACAACAACAAAAAAATTATTTTATGGCGATAATCGCCTTCTTGTTAATCTCGACACCAAAATGTTTATTATTTTGCGTCATTATTTTACGTCTTAATTTTCAATAATTTTTATTTTATATAGCTCATATACGGAAAAATTACATTTTGGGCCCCCGGCCCCCAGTATCTTATATATATGGAACGAAACCTGTTTAATAACCTTTCCGGTATAATTTTGTGTACGTGTACCAAATTTCACGTTATTTGGTTGTCTGGATCTTGAGTTATTAGGGAACAGACAGACAACAAATGCGTCTTATATGTATAAAGATAGATATAAATCTATCTATATATATAAGACGCATTTGTTGTCTGTCCGTCGTCTGTCTGTTCCCTTATAACTCAAGATCCAGACAACCAAATAACGTGAAATTTGGTACACGTACACAAAATTATACCGGAAAGGTTATTAAACAGGTTTCGTTCCATATATATAAGATACTGGGGGCTGGGGGCCCAAAATGTAGTTTTTCCCTATATGAGCTATATAAAATAAAAATTATTGAAAATTAAGACGTAAAAATATTAAACATTTTGGTGTCGAGATTAACAAGATGGCGTTTATTGCCACAAAATAATGTGATGTGACGTCATAGTTTGAGTTCATATTAATTTGTAAATAGGAAACAAAGTGAAAAGAGCAGTTATTATTTTAATTGTTAATATACCGCTGTGAGTGTGCGTTTAAGTATTTGTGTGCACATGTGTGAATCAGTGAGTGTGTGTGTTTTTTGTTGTGAACTAAATGTTATGAAATGGTTTATTTATATGTCTGTTAATGTTGCGCCTCTAACAAGATTACGTATATATTTTTATAAAATTTGTTTGCAAATTACATATTTTTTTACTTTACACTGTTTCTTTTTTGTATATTCTATATGTATTTTATCCAGTCGTCCGATCAAGCTTTTTCCTTTTATCGGCGAGGGTAGGAGTCAATAATATCGTCCATCCCTGGGTGGCATAAACACTGTAGCTAAGCAACTGTGTTTATACTTTTTGCATAACTTAAACGAAACCAGCAGGGCACATTTTAAGCTCAAACATTGCGTTTCGAAATGTTTCTTTAAAACAAATAAACCCCATACAACAGAAAAATGAATTATATAAATTATCACTTACTGGGGGCGGGGCCAAAATGTATTTTTTTTCCGTATATTTAAAACTGACTCAAAACTAATTCTCCAACCTCCCGTGAGGGTAGAAGCATGAAACTTTTGGGAACTTGCCAAATACACTATTATGACGATAATTGGTGAAAAATAATGTAAACATTTCCACTCATGGGTGGCCGGGTGCCCCAAAACCGGTTTTTCCTTATATGGGCTATATAAAACTGAATCAACACCAATTCCTCATATTCCCGAGTAGGTAGAAGCATGAAAATTTGGAAAGTCGTTGAGTACCCTCCCGCAATGGTAACAGTCGAAAAAAGTATAAAGTTATCACTAACTGGGTAGGGGGGTGGGCGGGGGCCCAAACGTAGTTTTTTCTTAAATGAGCTATATAAATCAGGCTCATCATTAAATCTCCTATTTCCTGTGTAGGTAGAAGCATGAAACTTTGTGAAGTTGTTATATAACCTCCCAAAATGGTAACTGGCGAAACATTAATAAAAATTATCACTCACTGGGTGGTCAGAGGCCTGAATGTAGTTTTTTTTCATATATCAAACTGACTCATCAATAATTCTCCAAATTACCATGTAAGTAGAAGAATGAAACTTTTGGAAGATTTTGAGTACCCTCGCGCGATGGTAACATGCGAAAAAAATATATAAAATTATTACTCACTAGGGGGCCTTGGGCCAAAATGTAGGTATTTTCCTAATATGAGCTATATAAAACAGACTAATCATTAAATATCCAAATTCCCGTGTAAATAGGAGCATGAAACTTTGGGAAGTTGTTGAGTACTCTCCCGCAATGATAACATACGAAAATAAAAATATAAAATCCAGGCAGATCAGGTCCGCCACAGAGTTCCCAGAGCAGCTGAAACAGCTGAGCATAGAAACTCCAGGCATGTGCTGTTCCAGTGGTAAAGTCAAACTGCCCCCAATTCTAAAGCCACCAGAACCATTGTGCATTCTGTTGAATGGTGAAACTGCACAATCAAAGGACTTTGTGAAACTTATTAGACTATTCAATAATATGTTTGCCGTGACTTCCTTCAAGTCTAATGTTGTCGTGAATAACGGGTGGACACCAACATTCAAGGTCCAAGGCCAAGTGTACCACCATGCTGGACCTCTTCATCCAGTCAATGCTGTAGACAGCAAATATCTCCAGATTTACTTCTTGGGAGAAGATGAGCAAGTGCAAAGACGACTGGATTTGCTTGACAGTCCTGTTGACAGAAACATTGTCCTCAAACTGCAAAGAATGCTGCATCAGCATAACAGCTATGTGAGGTCATTTAAAATGGCTGCTGAGATTATGGATAACACTCAAGTGGACTACAAAATCAAAATTTCCGGCAAAGCACCATTAAAGGAACACAAAGGCAGATTCAATGCACCATCTGTTAGTGAAGTGGCATCATGATTGCTGGAGAGCTAGGTGATCGTAGAGACATTGTGCTGCATTCAAGAAGTTGCTCACAAATGCCACTTCAAAGGATTCAAGACACTCACAGGTCATATGATCCACTTCAGTATCCTCTGCTATTTGTTAGAGGAGAAGATGGCTATGATTTGAACATAAAAGATGTAAACAAGGCCACAAGCAATGACTACTATGCATATCGCATGATGCAAAGAGTCAACGAATTTAATACACTCCTCAGATGCCCGCGCCTTTTCCAGCAATACATAGTGGATATGTATGCTAAGGTTGAGAATGAGAGGTTGCGTTTCATCAGACTCAACCAAACAAAACTTAGAGCTGAGGACTATGGTGTACTATTAGAGGCAGTAAGGAATGACAACAATGTGACTTCTGAAAATCTTGGCAAATTAGTGGTGCTGCCTTCATCCTTCAGTGGAGGGCCCCGTTACATGCATGAATATGCACAGGATGGAATGACCTATGTACGTCATAGAAACACAAGCATCAAGTAGATTTGCAATTATGTTACCAAGGGAAGTGATGCAGCCATGTTTACTGTTGCAAATGAAATGCCGAACAGGCTTGATGGGGTTACCAATTAATTATCAACAAGGACGATACATTAGTAGCAGTGAGGCAGTGTGGCGCCTGCTTAACTTTCCCATCCATCAAAGGTATCCAACAGTTGTTCACTTGGCAGTACATCTTGAAGGAGGCCAAGGAGTATACTATAAACCAGGACAGCCAACAGCACATTTGACAGACACTCCAACAAAGACTACATTAACAGCGTTTTTTGATCTCTGCAAAACAGATCCTCTTGCAAAAACATTGCTGTATTCTGAAGTGCCTAGACATTTTCGCTGGGATGCCAGTCAAAAGGTCTGGCAAATCCGAAAAAAGGTATACCTCTTGCAGACTTCCCGAGATATGTGACAGACAATGCCTTGGGAAG
Source organism: Ampullaceana balthica (assembly GCA_944989445.1). Classification (NCBI taxonomy): domain Eukaryota; kingdom Metazoa; phylum Mollusca; class Gastropoda; family Lymnaeidae; genus Ampullaceana; species Ampullaceana balthica. Next base: position 1,489,164 of record CALYLW010000063.1, read on the forward strand.
AGTGTACACTGTGCATCCTCACAACAGAGAAGCATTTCACATGCGCCTCCTGCTGCACCATATTCGGGGACCTATTTCATTTGAAGATCTCAAAACTGTTATTGTGAAAGATGAGGATGGTGACATCCTTGAAATTAAGCCATGCAGCACATACACTGTTAAATGTACCATTTTATAGCATGCAAGTAAACAGTTAGTTGTGTACGCTTCTACAGAAAACCTTATTTTAAACCCGGGAGAAGCCGGGTACTTGCCCCTAGTATCTATATATATAAGACGCATTTGTTGTCTGTCTGGTTGTCTGTCTGTTCCCTAATAACTCAAGATCCAGACAACCAAATAACGTGAAATTTGGTACACGTACACAAAATTATACCGGAAAGGTTATTAAACAGGTTTCGTTCCATATATATAAGATACAGGGGGCCGGGGGCCCAAAATGTAGTTTTTCCCTATATGAGCTATATAAAAAAAAATTATTGAAAATTAAGACGTAAAATAATGACGCAAATTAATAAACATTTTGGTGTCGAGATTAACAAGAAGGCGATTATCGCCATAAAATAATTTTGTTGTTGTTGTTGCTTTGTTGTTGTTGCTTTTGTTGTTGTAGTTGTTGTTTTGTTGTTGTTGCTTTGTTGTTGTTGCTGTTGTTGTTGTAGTTGTTGTTTTGTTGTTGTTTTGTTGTTGTTGCTGTTGTTGTTGTTGTTGCTGTTGTTGTTTTTGTTGTTGTTGCTGTTGCTGTTGTTGTTGTTGTTGCTGTTGTTGTTGCTGTTGTTGCTTTTGTGTTGTTTTTGCTGTTGTTGTTGTTGTCCACATCCCTTGCCCTGCGACGTCAATGTCCTTCATGTTGTTGTTGCTTTGTTGTTGTTGCTGTTGTAGTTGTTGTTTTGTTGTTGTTGCTTTGTTGTTGTTGCTGTTGTTGTTGTAGTTGTTGTTTTGTTGTTGTTTTTGTTGTTGTTTTGTTTTTGTTGTTTTGCTGCTGTTGCTGTTTATGTTGTTGTTTTTGTCGTTGTTGTTTTTGTTGTTGCTGTTGTTGTTAAACCCGGGCGAAGCCGGGTACTTGCCCCTAGTCTCTATATATATAAGACGCATTTGTTGTCTGTCTGGTTGTCTGTCTGTTCCCTAATAACTCAAGATCCAGACAACCAAATAACGTGAAATTTGGTACACGTACACAAAATTATACCGGAAGGGTTATTAAACAGGTTTCGTTCCATATATATAAGATACTGGGGCCCGGGGGCCCAAAATGTAGTTTTTCCCTATATGAGCTATATAAAATAAAAATTATTGAAAATTAAGACGTAAAATAATGACGCAAATTAATAAACATTTTGGTGTCGAGATTAACAAGAAGGCGATTATCGCCATAAAATAATTTTTTTTGTTGTTGTTGCTTTGTTGTTGTTGCTTTTGTTGTTGTCGTTGTTGTTTTGTTGTTGTTGCTTTGTTATTGTTGTTGTTGTCGTTGTTGTTTTGTTGTTGTTGCTTTGTTGTTGTTGCTTTGTTGTTGTTGCTGTTGTTGTTGTTGTTTTGTTGTTGATGTTTTTGTTGTTGTTGCTGTTGTTGCTTTTGTGTTGTTTTTGCTGTTGTTGTTGTTGTCCACATCCCTTGCCCTGCGACGACAATGTCCTTCATGTTGTTGTTGCTTTGTTGTTGTTGCTGTTGTATTTGTTGTTTTGTTGTTGTTGCTTTGTTGTTGTTGCTGTTGTTGTTGTAGTTGTTGTTTTGTTGTTGTTGTTTTGTTGTTGTTTTGTTGTTGTTTTGTTTTTGTTTTTGTTGTTTTTGTTGTTGTTTTGTTTTTGTTTTTTTGTTGTTTTTGTTGTTGTTTTGTTGTTGTTTAAGTTGTTTTTGTTTTGTTGCTGTTGTTGTTAAACCCGGGCGGGAGCCGGGTACTTGCCCCTAGTATATATATAAGACGCATTTGTTGTCTGGATGTCTGTCTGTCTGTTCCCTAATAACTCAAGATCCAGACAACCAAATAACGTGAAATTTGGTACACGTACACAAAATTATACCGGAAAGGTTATTAAACAGGTTTCGTTCCATATATATAAGATACTGGGGGCCGGGGGCCCAAAATGTAGTTTTTCCCTATATGAGCTATATAAAATAAAAATTATTGAAAATTAAGACGTAAAATAATGACGCAAAATAATAAACATTTTGGTGTCGAGATTAACAAGAAGGCGATTATCGCCATAAGATAATTTTTTTGTTGTTGTTGCTTTGTTGTTGTAGTTGTTGTTTTGTTTTTGTTGCTTTGTTGTTGTTGCTTTTGTTGTTGTAGTTGTTGTTTTGTTTTTGTTGCTTTGTTGTTGTTGCTGTTGTAGTTGTTGTTTTGTTGTTGTTTTGTTGTTGATGTTTTGTTGTTGTTTTGTTTTTGTTGTTGTTGCTGTTGTTGTTTTTGTTGCTGTTGTTGTTGTTGCTGTTGCTGTTGTTGCTTTTGTGTTGTTTTTGCTGTTGTTGTTGTTGTCCACATCCCTTGCCCTGCGACGACAATGTCCTTCATGTTGTTATTGCTTTGTTGTTGTTGCTGTTGTAGTTGTTGTTTTGCTGTTGTTGCTTTGTTGTTGTTGCTGTTGTTGTTGTAGTTGTTTTTGTTGTTGTTTTGTTTTTGTTGTTTTGTTGCTGTTGCTGTTTCTGTTGTTGGTTTTGTCGTTGTTGCTGTTGCTGTTGTTGTTGCTGTTGTTGTTTTGTAGTTGTTGTTTTGTTGTTGTTGCTGTTGTTGTTGTAGTATTTGTTTTATTTTGTTGTTTGTTTTTGTTGTTTTGTTGCTGTTGTTGTTTTTTTGTTGTTGCTGTTGTTGTTAAACCTGGGCGAAGCCGGGTACTTTCCCCTAGTATATATATATTATTTATATATATATATTATATATATATATATATATATATATATATATATATATATATATATATATATATATATATATATATATATATTTGTCCCATAATCTCGTGGTCGTAGGGGGTTCTAATGTTTCCATTAGAACTTTCTCGGGTTTTGGTAGACCTTAAAGTGAAGCGTACAATTTCCTACATACATATCATCTGAAAGTTAAACCACGCTCTGACATAGTAAATATGGCTGCCACAACTTGTAAAGCACATTTTTCTAGTACTGCCACGCAGGCCCGGTCTTAGCGATTGCGGGGCCCTGTACAGCTTAGTATGCGAAACGGATTTGCGTTAGGCCGAGTTTGGGTAGGGATAAGGAATTGAAAAAAAAATTGATAAGGATAATAAGCGCGGGGCCCATTTAGGCCGCATAGGTTGCAGTAGACTAAGACTGGCCCTGCTGCCAAGTATTATTTATCTGTTCTGGCAGGCTTATTTAGCAGTCAATTGTTGAGCCCCGTTAATTTGTAAGATATGCTAACGAAGCTGGTCTATGATCTACAGTCAATTGTTGAGCCCCGTTAATTTGTAAGATACGCTAACGAAGCTGGTCTATGATCTACAGTCAATTGTTGAGCCCCGTTAATTTGTAAGATATGCTAACGAAGCTGGTCTATGATCTACAGTCAATTGTTGAGCCACGTTAGTTTGTAAGATGTGTTAACGAAGTTGGTCTATATGGTCTACAGAGTTTTCATGACTTTGATCTAAATAGATGTTGCACCAATCAAAAAATATTTAAGTGTATGTTACATACTATGTGACAATTGCTCACTTAAACAATTTTTTGGAGGCTTTCAAGAAACTGGGGGCTCTTAGCTATATCTTGTGCAGCTTAGGTAAATTCAACACTGATTATAATATAATGTTGCATAAGTTCTCCAAAAAATACCGAATAAATTTCTATATTATTTCTCCAAAGGAAAATATACTGACTCACTATAAAAGAAATGCTTTAGTCAAGCGGTTCTCAAACGTTTAGGTCCATGGGCCAGATGTTTTTTTCAAGAGGAGCCAATCTTTTTGTTTATGTAATGCATATGTTAAAACATCGTTCTTTTATTTGATTTCAGTCGTCACATTTTGATTTAGAGTTCTGTTCAGACGCTCATCGCTGACGGTCTCTTTAAGGTCTTAAATAACTATAGCAACCAGTTTGAACAACTCTTTCAATGTAAATTAAAGTGCGCTCTTCCTCTCCACACACTAATGGTAATACAAGGAGTCTACACACTAATGGTAATACAAGGAGTCCACACACTAATGGTAATACAAGGAGTTCACACACTAATGGTAATACAAGGAGTCCACACACTAATGGTAATACAAGGAGTTCACACACTAATGGTAATACAAGGAGTCTACACACTAATGGTAATACAAGGAAGTCAACACAATAATGGTAATACAAGGAAGTCAACACATTGATGGTAATACAAGGAAGTGAACACATTGATGGTAATACAAGGAAGTGAACACATTGATGGTAATACAAGGAAGTGAACACATTGATGGTAATACAAGGAAGTCAAAACATTGATGGTAATACAAGGAAGTCAACACATTGATAGTAATACAAGGAAGTCAAAACATTGATGGTAATACAAGGAAGTGAACACATTGATGGTAATACAAGGAAGTCAACACATTGATGGTAATACAAGGAAGTCAACACATTGATGGTAATACAAGGAAGTCAACACATTGATGGTAATACAAGGAAGTCAACACATTGATGGTAATACAAGGAAGTCAACACATTGATGGTAATACAAGGAAGTCAACACATTGATGGTAATACAAGGAAGTCAACACATTGATGGTAATACAAGGAAGTCAACACATTGATGGTAATACAAGGAAGTCAACACATTGATGGTAATACAAGGAAGTCTACACATTGATGGTAATACAAGGAAGTCAACACATTGATGGTAATACAAGGAAGTCAACACATTGATGGTAATACAAGGAAGTCTACACATTGATGGTAATACAAGGAAGTCTACACATTGATGGTAATACAAGGAAGTCAACACATTGATGGTAATACAAGGAAGTCAACACATTGATGGTAATACAAGGAAGTCTACACATTGATGGTAATACAAGGAAGTGAACACATTGATGGTAATACAAGGAAGTCTACACATTGATGGTAATACAAGGAAGTGAACACATTGATGGTAATACAAGGAAGTCTACACATTGATGGTAATACAAGGAAGTCTACACATTGATGGTAATACAAGGAGTCTACACATTGATGGTAATACAAGGAGTCTACACATTGATGGTAATACAAGGAAGTCAACACATTGATGGTAATACAAGGAAGTCAACACATTGATGGTAATACAAGGAAGTCTACACATTGATGGTAATACAAGGAAGTGAACACATTGATGGTAATACAAGGAAGTCTACACATTGATGGTAATACAAGGAAGTGAACACATTGATGGTAATACAAGGAAGTCTACACATTGATGGTAATACAAGGAAGTCTACACATTGATGGTAATACAAGGAGTCTACACATTGATGGTAATACAAGGAGTCTACACATTGATGGTAATACAAGGAAGTCTACACATTGATGGTAATACAAGGAGTCTACACATTGATGGTAATACAAGGAGTCTACAAATTGATGGTAATACAAGGACGTCAACACATTGATGGTAATACAAGGAAGTCAACACATTGATGGTAATACAAGGAAGTGAACACATTGATGGTAATACAAGGAAGTGAACACATTGATGGTAATACAAGGAAGTCTACACATTGATGGTAATACAAGGAAGTCTACACAATAATGGTAATACAAGAAGTCTACACATTGATGGTAATACAAGGAAGTCTACACATTGATGGTAATACAAGGAAGTGAACACATTGATGGTAATACAAGGAAGTCTACACATTGATGGTAATACAAGGAAGTCAACACATTGATGGTAATACAAGGAAGTCTACACATTGATGGTAATACAAGGAAGTCAACACATTGATGGTAATACAAGGAAGTCAACACATTGATGGTAATACAAGGAAGTCAACACATTGATGGTAATACAAGGAAGTCAACACATTGATGGTAATACAAGGAAGTCTACACATTGATGGTAATACAAGGAAGTCAACACATTGATGATAATACAAGGAAGTCTACACATTGATGGTAATACAAGGAAGTCAACACATTGATGGTAATACAAGGAAGTCAACACATTGATGGTAATACAAGGATTTCTACACATTGATGGTAATACAAGGAAGTGAACACATTGATGGTAATACAAGGAAGTCTACACATTGATGGTAATACAAGGAAGTGAACACATTGATGGTAATACAAGGAAGTCTACACATTGATGGTAATACAAGGAAGTCTACACATTGATGGTAATACAAGGAAGTCTACACATTGATGGTAATACAAGGAAGTGAACACATTGATGGTAATACAAGGAAGTCTACACATTGATGGTAATACAAGGAAGTCTACACATTGATGGTAATACAAGGAAGTCTACACATTGATGGTAATACAAGGAAGTCTACACATTGATGGTAATACAAGGAAGTCTACACATTGATGGTAATACAAGGAAGTCTACACATTGATGGTAATACAAGGAAGTCTACACATTGATGGTAATACAAGGAAGTGAACACATTGATGGTAACACAAGGAAGTCTACACATTGATGGTAATACAAGGAAGTGAACACATTGATGGTAATACAAGGAAGTCTACACATTGATGGTAATACAAGGAAGTCTACACATTGATCGTAATACAAGGAGTCTACACATTGATGGTAATACAAGGAGTCTACACATTGATGGTAATACAAGGAAGTGAACACATTGATGGTAATACAAGGAAGTCAACACATTGATGGTAATACAAGGAAGTCTACACATTGATGGTAATACAAGGAAGTGAACACATTGATGGTAATACAAGGAAGTCTACACATTGATGGTAATACAAGGAAGTGAACACATTGATGGTAATACAAGGAAGTCTACACATTGATGGTAATACAAGGAAGTCTACACATTGATGGTAATACAAGGAGTCTACACATTGATGGTAATACAAGGAGTCTACACATTGATGGTAATACAAGGAAGTCTACACATTGATGGTAATACAAGGAGTCTACACATTGATGGTAATACAAGGAGTCTACACATTGATGGTAATACAAGGAAGTCAACACATTGATGGTAATACAAGGAAGTCAACACATTGATGGTAATACAAGGAAGTGAACACATTGATGGTAATACAAGGAAGTGAACACATTGATGGTAATACAAGGAAGTCTACACATTGATGGTAATACAAGGAAGTCTACACAATAATGGTAATACAAGAAGTCTACACATTGATGGTAATACAAGGAAGTCTACACATTGATGGTAATACAAGGAAGTGAACACATTGATGGTAATACAAGGAAGTCTACACATTGATGGTAATACAAGGAAGTCAACACATTGATGGTAATACAAGGAAGTCAACACATTGATGGTAATACAAGGAAGTCAACACATTGATGGTAATACAAGGAAGTCAACACATTGATGGTAATACAAGGAAGTCTACACATTGATGGTAATACAAGGAAGTCAACACATTGATGGTAATACAAGGAAGTCTACACATTGATGGTAATACAAGGAAGTCAACACATTGATGGTAATACAAGGAAGTCAACACATTGATGGTAATACAAGGAAGTCTACACATTGATGGTAATACAAGGAAGTGAACACATTGATGGTAATACAAGGAAGTCTATACATTGATGGTAATACAAGGAAGTGAACACATTGATGGTAATACAAGGAAGTCTACACATTGATGGTAATACAAGGAAGTCTACACATTGATGGTAATACAAGGAAGTCTACACATTGATGGTAATACAAGGAAGTGAACACATTGATGGTAATACAAGGAAGTCTACACATTGATGGTAATACAAGGAAGTCTACACATTGATGGTAATACAAGGAAGTCTACACATTGATGGTAATACAAGGAAGTCTACACATTGATGGTAATACAAGGAAGTCTACACATTGATGGTAATACAAGGAAGTCTACACATTGATGGTAATACAAGGAAGTCTACACATTGATGGTAATACAAGGAAGTGAACACATTGATGGTAATACAAGGAAGTCTACACATTGATGGTAATACAAGGAAGTCTACACATTGATGGTAATACAAGGAAGTCTACACATTGATGGTAATACAAGGAAGTGAACACATTGATGGTAATACAAGGAAGTCTACACATTGATGGTAATACAAGGAAGTGAACACATTGATGGTAATACAAGGAAGTCTACACATTGATGGTAATACAAGGAAGTGAACACATTGATGGTAATACAAGGAAGTCTACACATTGATGGTAATACAAGGAAGTCTACACATTGATGGTAATACAAGGAAGTGAACACATTGATGGTAATACAAGGAAGTCTACACATTGATGGTAATACAAGGAAGTGAACACATTGATGGTAATACAAGGAAGTCTACACATTGATGGTAATACAAGGAAGTGAACACATTGATGGTAATACAAGGAAGTGAACACATTAATGGTAATACAAGGAAGTCTACACATTGATGGTAATACAAGGAAGTGAACACATTAATGGTAATACAAGGAAGTCTACACATCGATGGTAATACAAGGAAGTCTACACATTGATGGTAATACAAGGAAGTGAACACATTGATGGTAATACAAGGAAGTGAACACATTGATGGTAATACAAGGAAGTCTACACATTGATGGTAATACAAGGAAGTGAACACATTGATGGTAATACAAGGAAGTGAACACATTGATGGTAATACAAGGAAGTCTACACATCGATGGTAATACAAGGAAGTCTACACATTGATGGTAATACAAGGAAGTGAACACATTGATGGTAATACAAGGAAGTGAACACATTGATGGTAATACAAGGAAGTCTACACATTGATGGTAATACAAGGAAGTCTACACATTGATGGTAATACAAGGAAGTCAACACATTGATGGTAATACAAGGAAGTCAACACATTGATGGTAATACAAGGAAGTCAACACATTGATGGTAATACAAGGAAGTCTACACATTGATGGTAATACAAGGAAGTGAACACATTGATGGTAATACAAGGAAGTCTATACATTGATGGTAATACAAGGAAGTGAACACATTGATGGTAATACAAGGAAGTCTACACATTGATGGTAATACAAGGAAGTCTACACATTGATGGTAATACAAGGAAGTCTACACATTGATGGTAATACAAGGAAGTGAACACATTGATGGTAATACAAGGAAGTCTACACATTGATGGTAATACAAGGAAGTCTACACATTGATGGTAATACAAGGAAGTCTACACATTGATGGTAATACAAGGAAGTCTACACATTGATGGTAATACAAGGAAGTCTACACATTGATGGTAATACAAGGAAGTGAACACATTGATGGTAATACAAGGAAGTCTACACATTGATGGTAATACAAGGAAGTCTACACATTGATGGTAATACAAGGAAGTCTACACATTGATGGTAATACAAGGAAGTGAACACATTGATGGTAATACAAGGAAGTCTACACATTGATGGTAATACAAGGAAGTGAACACATTGATGGTAATACAAGGAAGTCTACACATTGATGGTAATACAAGGAAGTGAACACATTGATGGTAATACAAGGAAGTCTACACATTGATGGTAATACAAGGAAGTCTACACATTGATGGTAATACAAGGAAGTGAACACATTGATGGTAATACAAGGAAGTCTACACATTGATGGTAATACAAGGAAGTGAACACATTGATGGTAATACAAGGAAGTCTACACATTGATGGTAATACAAGGAAGTGAACACATTGATGGTAATACAAGGAAGTGAACACATTAATGGTAATACAAGGAAGTCTACACATTGATGGTAATACAAGGAAGTGAACACATTAATGGTAATACAAGGAAGTCTACACATCGATGGTAATACAAGGAAGTCTACACATTGATGGTAATACAAGGAAGTGAACACATTGATGGTAATACAAGGAAGTCAACACATTGATGGTAATACAAGGAAGTCAACACATTGATGGTAATACAAGGAAGTCAACACATTGATGGTAATACAAGGAAGTCAACACATTGATGGTAATACAAGGAAGTGAACACATTGATGGTAATACAAGGAAGTCTACACATTGATGGTAATACAAGGAAGTGAACACATTGATGGTAATACAAGGAAGTGAACACATTAATGGTAATACAAGGAAGTCTACACATTGATGGTAATACAAGGAAGTGAACACATTAATGGTAATACAAGGAAGTCTACACATCGATGGTAATACAAGGAAGTGAACACATTGATGGTAATACAAGGAAGTCTACACATTGATGGTAATACAAGGAAGTCTACACATTGATGGTAATACAAGGAAGTCTACACATTGATGGTAATACAAGGAAGTGAACACATTGATGGTAATACAAGGAAGTCTATACATTGATGGTAATACAAGGAAGTGAACACATTGATGGTAATACAAGGAAGTCTACACATTGATGGTAATACAAGGAAGTCTACACATTGATGGTAATACAAGGAAGTCTACACATTGATGGTAATACAAGGAAGTGAACACATTGATGGTAATACAAGGAAGTCTACACATTGATGGTAATACAAGGAAGTGAACACATTGATGGTAATACAAGGAAGTCTACACATTGATGGTAATACAAGGAAGTCTACACATTGATGGTAATACAAGGAAGTCTACACATTGATGGTAATACAAGGAAGTCTACACATTGATGGTAATACAAGGAAGTCTACACATTGATGGTAATACAAGGAAGTGAACACATTGATGGTAATACAAGGAAGTCTACACATTGATGGTAATACAAGGAAGTCTACACATTGATGGTAATACAAGGAAGTCTACACATTGATGGTAATACAAGGAAGTGAACACATTGATGGTAATACAAGGAAGTCTACACATTGATGGTAATACAAGGAAGTCTACACATTGATGGTAATACAAGGAAGTCTACACATTGATGGTAATACAAGGAAGTCTACACATTGATGGTAATACAAGGAGTCTACACATTGATGGTAATACAAGGAGTCTACACATTGATGGTAATACAAGGAGTCTACACATTGATGGTAATACAAGGAGTCTACACATTGATGGTAATACAAGGAGTCTACACATTGATGGTAATACAAGGAGTCTACACATTGATGGTAATACAAGGAGTCTACACATTGATGGTAATACAAGGAGTCTACACATTGATGGACGTTCTGCTCAAACTTTAATAAGCTCTCTCCAAACAGTACATAAATTAGAAGAGTTGTTTTTAATTAAAACAAAAATGACATGGAATATTTGTGTACAAAAATAAAAACAAAATAAGGATATATTTGTAAATTTCCTATAATAAAGTTATTTGTAGTTCCTAAAAATAAAAATTTCTTGTCCACATCCAAATGCAATTTTTAGTCCAACCCTCCCACCCCCCCTCCGCTTGCAGCTAACCCGACCCCATTTGTCAGTAGTTATCAGAGGAACTATACATTGAGTCTATTGCAGGCAAGGGGGAGGGGCATGCATGGTTTGCCTTCTAAAACAAAAGGCATAAAGTCATGCAAGAAAACCCGTTAATTAAGGGGCGTCCATCTAAATCCTGTCGAATGTTCAACCGCCAGGTCAACGAATTGTGGCCGCAATGATTGAGTTAGAGAATAACATCTAAATCCTGTCGAATATTCAACCGCCAGGTCAATGAATTGTGGCCGCAATGATTGTTAGAGAATAACATCTATATCTGACGACCAATACCTGATCAAAGGGGAGCCACTCTTAGAGATCGGCCTTTCCATGGTGCCGCTTCGTGGTCCGGCGGTGGGGACTCGTGGCTTGGGGGGAGGCCTCGTGGTTGGGGCGGGGCTCGTGGTTGGGGGCCCTTCGTGACTTAAGGGGGGGTGCTGTGGGCTTTAGATGCTGCAGTTAAAGGGAAGTTTTAAGAGCCTTAACTCAGTAGCTTATAGAACTGTTTGGCTGACAGCCGTTATCAACACTGACAGAGAATTGTACAGATACTAACATGAGCTTCATATTTGTAACATTCAATGAATTGTTTGCTGTGAATGCTACATTTGAATGGCGTCAATCTGTAATCTTCTTTTATCAGTTCTAGGGTATGTATTCGGCTAGTAGACCATTATCGTTAATAAGGGCGGACATTTTTCTTTCACGGATATTTGGATCTAAATGAAATGCGACCTCTCTGTGATCTCTGTGTATCTCCAAATTTATTCACGAAAAGCAGACTTGCCCGTATATCGTTGAGTTGCTCTGTTTTGTCTCCAGACCTAAACTTATCCTGTGCCACTATTTATTTGTAAACAATTTACACAGTAACCGCAATGATCAAAGCACTGTGCGTGGGCCAAAAGAAGGTAGAAAAAAAAAGATTTTGTACCAGATGGGATTTCAAGTGAATCACTTGACATGAAACTTAAATTAAATCAAAATGTCAATTTCTTGGACATGGGAAAAAACGTACATGCATACTAATTAGAACATAACGGAGATTAAAATATCCGGAAAATGAAGAAAAAAACGTATTTTTAAAAAATCTAGAAGTAAATGAAGACATCAAGAAAAAAATTGTCTAAATAATCATCATAAATCAATGATCGTTGAAAGTGTAGAAGAGCAAAGACTAATGAAACTTGACTTGATTATCATAAAAGGGTTGACCAACCACCATTCCCATTTGTTGAGCTTTTGTCTCCTCTGATTAAATCTGGCTTTTAACAACATGTGATTTGATATGAATATAATAAGGCGAACATAAACGGATATATTCCAATAAAATTCCCCCTTCTGGTTTTCAAACTAAAAAATTTGAAAAATTACATCAGTGCCAACAACAACATGAAGATTCCAAAAGAGTAAAAATAAAACACATTTTAAGTCACTCTAATTAGTTTTCATATTAAACAAAAAATTCAGTACAAAGTGTACGGTACAAGTACATGTACAAGGTTAAGTATGTTGTAACTAATGGGTTTTTTTTCAAAATGGACAGGATGAAATTCTGAGTCATAATGCTAGTGTTCTTCCAGCAAGTGTTCTTTTCTCTAGTGTTCTTCCCGATAGTGCTCCTTTAGCTAGGGTCTTCCCGCTATTGTTCTCCCACTAGTGTTTTTCTCGTGTCCTTCCAAAGAAAAGCTTATACATTGTTTTATATATTTTTTTTAAATAATTGAATTATTCCTGGAGCTTTATGCATCAGCCGAGGATACAACGACTTATATGACACTGTATAAGTCACATTTCAAATATATTTTTGTATTTTCTTTTACTTTTCCATGTCCTTTTTTCACTTCAAAAACATTTTTTTTAAAATTCCATAAAACAAATGGACAGTGAGCGACTGACCATTACAAATACTTCCAAAATAAAATCAATATGTCACTATCAGATAATGGGGTCACACAAAAAATATTTTAAAATGATAAATTCACTTTATTCATGAACTGAAATTATTGGAGTTTGATTCACTATTAAATATTTTCATATTAAACATTCCAGAAAATGTTAAAATAGTTCAATGTATATTATGTAAGATGTGGTCCAAAAATAACTTGCTAGATGTGGATTTAATATACATTAGTTTACAAGGAATTTGACAGACAGAATAACAGATTTGATTTGTGCACTTGGATTACTAAATTTATTACTGGCAAAGCCAGTGACATTGAAAATGCCAAATTACAAATAAGACATACTGTAATATCCATTATTAGAGCATATTAATAATAAACCTTCTTATTTGTGAATGACAACACTTCTGTAGATATTAATGATCAAATTTCGAAAATAGTGCTTTGTGATTTTTAAATTTTTTGTTATTGAGCGCATCCACACTTCAAACAGATATATGCTAATCTCATCAATTAAAATGGTTCTATTACTTTATATCCCATAAATAACCATGAGGTTATTATCTTATATTAAGATTGATCTGAAGTTTTTTTGTTAGTGCTAACACTACAGCAGAGTTCCCCCACACTGGAAGCAAGCATCTCAATCTCATGTGAAATTACATTTGATACTGTTATAGCCTCTAAGACAATTCACTTATGTTTTTTAATTTGACATAGTTTCTTTCTGACCTACTTTGAATTTTCAAAAAAATATTTAAAGGTGCTTATGTTCTCTGAAACATTTAACTTCATGCAATAATATTAATAGAACTATTTTTATCAATGTCCCAAAATGCTAAAATAGTCTAAATAATTGGAAATCTCCTATCTGTAGAAATATACTTGCATATCTCCATATGCAAATATTTCAAACTTTTGAGACAGCCAACATCAATTTTAAAAATTGGAATTATTTTTTATTTAGAATTTAAACAACTGATTACTAATACTATTTGAAGTTACATAGTTTTGAGATCAGAATCATGTCTGCTTTTAAACAAAGAAATCATTGGTTCGTTTTTTGAATTTTGCTCTTGTAAGTTATGTACTAAATATAATGAACTTGATGGGGTCTGTATTCTTGTAAGTTATGTACTAAATATGCTGCCCTGGACGATATCCCAGACCTGCCGGTCATGGAAGAGCTCGATAGCCTACCCACAATGGTCGAGCTAAGTAGAGCCATAGATTGCCTAGCCTGCGGGAAAGCCCCTGGTAATGATGGAATTCCACCAGAAGTTCTCAAATGTGGAAAAGAAATACTTTTACAGCCTTTGCATGACCTCCTCACTCTGTGCTGGGAACAGGGGCAGATACCACAGGAGTTAAAAGATGCCAACATCGTTACACTGTATAAAAATAAAGGAGACAAGAGTGACTGCAACAACTATCGTGGAATCTCTCTCCTCAGTATAGTTGGAAAGGCCTTCGCCCGAGTTGCATTGACACGCCTGCAGACCCTAGCATCGCGTGTACTCCCAGAATCGCAGTGCGGCTTTCGAGCCGGAAGATCAACCATAGACATGATCTTCTCTCTGCGCCAGCTGCAGGAGAAATGCAGGGAGCAACATATGCCTCTATACATCGCGTTCGTCGACCTAACTAAAGCTTTTGATCTTGTCAGCAGAAGCGGCCTTTTCCAGATCTTAGTAAAAATAGGCTGCCCTACACATCTGCTTAACATCATCAAGCAATTCCACGAAAACATGCAGGGCACAGTGTGCTATAACGGTGCCACCTCCGAGGCTTTCCCAGTAAGTAGTGGAGTAAAGCAAGGCTGCGTGTTGGCACCTACTCTATTCGCAATATTCTTTTCCATCTTACTCCAGTATGCCTTCAAGAACAACAGCGAGGGGATATACATACACACCAGAGCTGACGGGAGATTATTCAATATTGCCCGACTTAAAGCCAAGACCAAAATAAGGAAGATTTTGCTGCGTGAGCTCTTATTTGCAGACGATGCCGCCTTAATATCCCACACAGCAGACGGCCTGCAGAACCTTGTATCCAGCTTCTCCGCTGCCTGCAAAGAGTTTGGCCTGACCATAAGTATAAAGAAAACCAACATTATGGCACAGGATGCTGCCTCTCTCCCGACTATCACCATTGACGACTGCAACCTGGATGCTGTTGACAGTTTTACTTATCTGGGATCAAACATCTCGAGCACCCTCTCACTGGAAGATGAGATAAGTAGTAGGATAGGGAAGGCAGCAACTGTTATGGCTAGACTGTACAAAAGAGTCTGGTCCAATGCCAAACTCACAGCAAGGACTAAGCTGCAGGTATACCAGGCCTGCGTACTGAGCACACTCCTCTATGGATGCGAGTCTTGGACCACCTATACCAGGCATGAAAGAAGGCTCAATAGCTTCCACCTCAGATGCCTGCGCCGCATCCTAGACATCAAATGGCAAGAGAAAGTCCCCAACACAGAGGTCCTGGCTCAGGCAAGCATGAGTAGTATTGCAGCAATATTAAGCCAAAGAGGCCTCCGTTGGCTTGGACACGTCAAGAGGATGCAAAGTGGTCGCATACCCAAGGATGTGCTCTACAGCGAGCTGGCGACAGGGAAAAGGTCGGTTGGTCGGCCATGTCTCAGATACGTGGACATATGCAAGAGAGACATGAAAGTAGCCAACATTGATATACAAAACTGGGAAAACCTGGCAGAGGATAGGTCCATGTGGCGGGCTATAGTGAAAGAAGGATCACTAAGAGCAGAGGAGCAAACTAGGGCAGAAGCAGTCGGGAAAAGAGCGAGGAGAAAGGCCAGGAAACACTGCCCCACTGCTTTCGTGTGTGTGTCATGCAGAAGAGACTGCCACTCAAGGATTGGTCTCATCAGCCACACCAAGAGCTGCAGATAATAAAGATAAATCTATCGTCTTTCGTAGACGGACAGATGCCATACCAAATATAATGAACTTGATGGGGTCTGTATTCTTGTAAGTTATGTACTAAATATAATGAACTTGATGGGGTCTGTATTCTCCTGTGAAGATAAGATAGAGTCTCTCGATCACAGCTCTTTGGGCATTCCTATAGAGAGCAAAAATCTTGAAATATTGAACTAAATATTTGAACTTAATAAATATGCTAAATTCTTTAAAATATGTGATCCTTGCAAAATATGACAAAAAATTAGGTCATCAACCACTTGAGTGTTGTCTAGTTGAAAATAGTCTTGTTCTTGTTAGTTGTGTTATTCTTATATAATAAAATAGTGAGAGAACTACCGAGTTTTTTGGTGGCACAGATACAGAGTGTGCACTGTTTTCTCATTAAAAGTTCCAGTCCAACTTGAATTTACTTTACAGACTCAACAGGTGTGTGTATAGAGATCTATATTCTTCCATACAGAAGCGACAGAAACTTTTGCCAAGGAAATGAACAGAACAGACAAGGAATCTACCAACACTGCTTGCACATGCTGGTTTTCTTACACAAAATGTTGAAATTATTTGTATGTAAGGAAAGTGCGAATGGAAAAGACAGTTTGCCTAATTAAATTTGTTTAAAATGTTAAATTTTATAATATTTTGTTTACTATTATTTTAGAATAAAATTAATTTTTTTTTAAATTTCAATATCAAAAAAAGTAATAATAAATTTAAAAAAGAACTTTCTTCTATATACTGTATTGAAGAAAAGCCATGTCAAAAGCAATTCAAACCACAACACACATTTTTTACCAGCTCACTCTCTGATTGTAGTAGTAGATTATAAATAAGTAAATAAGAACATAGAAACTTTTCTACTCATAGTTTTGATTTGTTTCTTTTTGCTTGCAGAAGAAATTTGGATGGACAAAAGCAAGCTATAAAAATGATCAAATAATAAGGTTAAAAATTAATATACTTATGAATGTTCAACATTGGTATTCAAAAATACATGGAATAGTTGGTTTTGGAATGGCAGAAAAAAAAGTTCTGTACTAATAAAAAAATGTTTGGTACAGTTCACAAAACCATCATTAACTGGTCCTTAAGATAAATTGGATTATATCTGAATGCTCAAAATGAGATCTGTAGCAACAACATATTATCATAGAATATTAGCTGCATTTATGAGACAAAATACAAATTAAACATTTTATTATTACTTAAAATTACTATGATTAGTTAACACAGAAAATGAAATTATTATAAAGCAAAATATTTTTCAGTAATTATCTTGTCCAGATTAGTTTCCAGTTCAAGTTTTTAGTGAATCAAATCAGATCTACAATAATTATTCATTAGTAACATTTATTGGGCATTAACACCAGTAGTTACGATTTCATTAAAAAAATTAATTGAACACAAAAAATATATCTTTTGTAAGTAATACAGCAAGACTTTGTGATAATTATTACTTCAAAATATATTTTCAAAAATAGCTTAATTTAAAGAGACTATCTGGCAACTATTTCATACCCAAAACTAATTCTACTTGTAGACAAATAAGTGAAGGAGACTCCCAATCATGGCTGGGGAAAAACTTCTTGTTGATCATTGAAGAAAAGAGTCATACACTGTACTATAATAAGAGTCATACACTGTACTATAATAAGAGTCATACACTGTACTATCATTTATCATGTCTGCTAAAATGACTCAATTCATATATTGAATGTAGTTTTCTTCTGGAATGTTAGTTACAGAGACAAGAACTGAGCAAATATTTTTTAATCATATCTGCACCAAATAAAACACCTAGAAAAATAATTATCCTTGCTCTTATTTCTGTTTCACTCAAAACAAATATACTATTGCTGAAAATATGTGGACTTATCTCTACCCTTATTTCAAATACAAAGACATCCACATTTTTTAAAAAACTTATCAAAACTTCTAGCAAATTATTTACATCTCTTTTATTATCTTGTAGTTTGAGCCTTTCATTGAGAAATTGTATTCAAAATGGGCTTTATGAAAACTAGTGAACAAAATATCTGGATTATAAGATTATAGATAAATGAAAACTTTGGGTGATCAAGTGTAAAATATGAAACATCAAAAAGCTACCTCCTCGCTGATCAAACAAACCATATAAGTGTTAATTACATGCCCTTTAGACATACGAGTGTCGTGAAAAATATGCCCATGTCAAATTGCTCATTTTACTTTTTCAAACAAAATAAAAAAAAGAAAGGTAGTTAAATAAAAGTGTTTCTTTTAAAAGTTGGACAATCAGGAAATACATTTTTTTTAAAAAGGTAACAATTTATGTAGTTTATCCTTTTGATAAACATTTTGTTGTTAATTTTCAAGCCATTAATAATTAATTCAAGACATAAACTGTTTTTCAATTTGGGGGGTTTTGGGATAATAGCTTTCAATTTGGGGGGTTTTGGGATAATAGCTTTCAATTTGCTACAGTAAGAGAAAAATTTCTATAAAACTTCTTTAGTAATAAAAAAAGTCTGACCACTTGTGTCAAGTGCTAATTCTCAGTAATGAAAAGTAAAGAATGCTCACAAAGGATTCACACACAAAAAACATGACATGAACAAGAAAATGATGAAATTTCTGACAGTGAAAATAAATGAGTGTCTATGCATGAAGGGTCCTTGCTGTCTGTGCTACATCGGGACGTTGCTGAACAAGTATGAGACAGATTCCCCATTGTGTGTGCGCCTGATTGCTTCAGCTAAAATGATTGAGATATCCTGGCACTGAAACAAGGAAATGGGGAAAAAAACATGTAATGGCTGGAGGCCAATATTCTAGGCAATGATTATTTTCCCCAAATTATGTATTTGATTCAATTAGTGATACAAATCATCAGCAAAGTGCACTAAACTGAGACTTTCATTCATGGGGGGCGCCACAGGGTGGGCCAGGGCCAATAAAAAGGAAACTGGGCATGATGTAATTATGTAAATAAAAACACATTTCTCGAAAAATTGCCCATGAATCTTTTTTATAAAAATTCGTACATCTGACTATGAAGTGTTTCCTCGCACAATCTACTCAACCGGAAATACCGAGTAAAAAAGTTGAAAACAACGTCTCATCTGATGTTATTATGGACGATGTTGATACCAAGGATCTAACTGATTGTCCAGATGATACGTTGTTAAGCGAGGCTGCTCGTGATTACAGTGGACGTTGGCAACCGCAGACAAAATGGTTTAAGCAGTCATTCATGGCTGCGCATATCACGTCAACGGAAAGTTCTGCTTTGCAGCTGGCGTCGTGAAATGGGCAACAAGCGTCTTGTTGGAGCATGTAAAGTCGAGTCCGCGTTTATTGACAATTTGGAAGTTAGCATTGGTCTGGAAAAATTAAAAAGGGATGGGTACAGAGATAGGAAGAGACCTAGGGTTCAAGGCCTTATTTAAGGCAAGGGTATTAAATGAAACAAATTTGTGTTACCAACTTGGCCCACCCAATATTTTGCTCATGGCACCCCCCATGCTTTGATTATTTTATTTATTTCAATCTTGTTTCAGCAAAGGACTACAAAATAAAACACATTTACTGTATTTTCTTTATTTCAGAAGCAACAATAATTTTTTCAACTATTAGAATTAGATATCAATTTCATTTGAAAAAAAAACCAGGAAATTTTGTATAGTTCAAATATTAATTGAAAATGAAGGCCCTCATTGAAAGCATCCACATTTGATAGTTTTCATTTGATGGTTGAATGTTTTTAGTTGGAAACACAAAATGTTATTTTTTAAATGTTAGTCAGTTTTATCGCTCCAATTTCATAAATACTGCTCAACAGACAATCTCAATTAATAAAGAAAGGACTCTGAATGGCTTTTCCCTTGCATTTTATTATTACTTTATTTAGGTCTTCATTTTAAAAGTTTTATTTTGTAACTTGATAAGGACCAGAATTGACATTTTATTAAAGATTAACAACAAAAATGATATCTTATAACCCTGGGGTGTGAAACAATGACAAGAACGCTCTGTGAGACATTACAAGGTATGATCAAGATAAATAAAGTCATTCTTGGAAATTAAACAATCAAAATTGATCTACAATCCATTTAACATTGTGAATATCAGTAGTTTTACAATGGCTGACAAAATGAATATTAACAGTTTCCATTTTCCTTCAATATTTTGCTGACAGAGGATACATCATAACACAATAGAGAAAGCTAACACAGAAAAACTGGCATCTGATCATTAACACATTAATGTTTTATACATTTTATTAAATAACCTCAGTACAATATCTGGTATCTAATCATTAACACATTAATGTTTCATACTTTTTATTAAATAACTTCAGTACAAAACAACAAATAAAATTTGTCAGCAGAATGGCTTCAATAAAGACAAATACTGATTAATTAAAGAAATAAGTTGTATAAAAAAACAATTCTATTTTTAAATTGAATAGTTTCAATGTAATAAAAAAATATCAGACCTCATTAGTGTACAATTAAAAATGTTGGATGCTTGAAGATTTAAATGCACTTTGCAACAGCAGAAAATATGTTTAAAATAATAGTGGTTATTTAATGACCAGTTATTTACAACATTTACAATCAGCTCACAAATGAAAGGATCGACTGAAGTTTTCAGAAACTTGACAATTGCTTCTTTAAAAAAAGAAGTAGTTTACGTCATTTTTTGCAGCAAGTGGCTATTATATATTCCTTTTTCTCCTTCTCATATGAGAGAAATAGTTTGAAAAAGTGCATCTTATCACTTAATTCATTGACTAAAGGATTTACAAAATTTTAAAAATTGGGTAACATACATTTAAACTTATCTGGTAGATATGTTGTTATATAGATTACAGGAAGGAAATTTGTATTTAATATAGAAATATTTGAACTTAAAATTACTTGATTTATGACAATTGAAAAGGAATTTTAAGTTCATAATTCATTTCTTTATTTTCAATAAGAATATTGTTTTTTTAGTTACCATTAAAAATAACCAAGATTTTAATGTTAAAAAAATAATTCAAATTTAACTAACAGACTTTAAAAAAACAATTTTTTTAGCTATGTAAAAAATCATTTGCTTTTCAAAAGAAAAAATGGATTGAATTTAACAAAGGTCAAGTGTCACTGCATTGAAAACATTAGCACATCTTGGCATGGAGAATAAGTTCTATAGCCGATTCAGGTGTGAGAACAGAAACCCTTTACTAGTAAATAGATACAGTTGCACCTCAGTTTACAAACTCCTCAGGTCATGAACAATTCAGATTATGAAAAACAAATTTGATATTTTGTGTCTTAGGAAAATTGCCTCAGGTTACAAAGGAAGCTTTGAGAGAGAAAGAGGGAAGAGGAATGGGGAGGGTCAGCGATAGATCAAGGTTTATCTTTTGAGACTAACGATGGCGTTGACTACAAACAAAGGCCGCCCAGCACTAACATAGCTTAGTACTAGCGCTGTGGTTGTAGCCTAGTTTTGTATATGCCCAAAGCCTTGCTTTCATTGGCCTTACTACAGAACACAGCTTAAGGAGATTTCTTAGCAGCGGCACTGTCTTCTGTTGATCTCTTTTGTTAGTTTCCTCGTTAACCCCATCAATTATACATTCAAACAATCATAGTGGTGTAGCTAGGAAGCAGAAATGTATAACAATGAAGGTGAACATGAAAATAGTGTTCATGTGATACCACTCATGAATACAACATAGGAACATCTCCATTATCAGAAGAGCAAAGAGTTATGCAAATCAGTCAATGCTGCTCGGTATTTAAAATATCCAGTATACCTATTCTTTGTCTTTTACCACGTAAACGACCTGATGTTAATAAAAAAATTTCCTCTGTTTAACTGATTTCAATGCATCAGGTTACAAACATGTCGTGTTACAAGCTAAGCTCTTGAATGAATTTAGTCAGGTTACAAACATGTCGTGTTACAAGCTAAGCTCTTGAATGAATTTAGTCAGGTTACAAACATTTCGTGCTACAAGCTAAGCTCTTGAATGAATTTAGTCTGGTTACAAACATTTCGTGCTACAAGCTAAGCTCTTGAATGAATTTAGTCAGGTTACAAACATTTCGTGCTACAAGCAAAGCTCTTGAATGAATTTAGTCTTCATCTGAGCTACAACTGTACTTTTTAAGCAATTTATAACAGCAAATATTTATTTTTTTTAATAATTAAAAGACATACACATGTGTAAGTGTACATTAACAATTGAAACAGCCAATTAAATTCCATCAGTCTTTCCCTATGTTCACAAGCAGCTATAGACACATGGGACCAGTAACCTCATTTGCATATATCCTATGTCAATTCTATTTCTTTTCAAGCCTAATAGATCTAATTGCTTATTTTATTTACTAAATAAAGAGTCTTACAAAATATTCATTTCATGATCATTTTTTAAAAATGTCCATAAAAACAATGCTTTTCAAGATCTAATGGACTACGAAGAAGATAGTTGATAACTATAGGCAACCAGCCTGAGAATTTTGTAACACACACTGGGTTGTGACTGGAAGTTGACTAGACAACCAGCCTAAGAATTTGGTAACACACAATGGGTTGTGACTGGAAGTTGACTAGACAACCAGCCTGAGAATTTGGTAACTCACAATGGGTGTGGCTGATAGTTGATGACTATAGACAACCAGTCTGAGAATGTGGTAACACACAATGGGTTGTGACTGATAGTTGATGATTATAGACAACCAGTCTGAGAATTTGGTAACACACAATGGGTTGTGACTGATATTTGATGACTATAGACAACCAGCCTAAGAATTTGGTAACACTATGGGTTGTGACTGATAGTTGATGACTATTGACAACCAGCCTGAGAATTTGGTAACACACAATGGGTGTGGCTAGAAATATATATCTTCACTTTCACATCATAACTAGCTTCAGAAATGGATGTCTCAAATGTATAAACATATAGACTAAGGGGATGTGTGTTAATTGAAGTATTAGCCACAGTGTCAATCATTGGTTTCCAGAGTGCTATAGGAGTTGAAGGTCTAACAGCTAAAAGGTGATGAAAATTATGTTCCCATTAGGAAGGCAAACAGTTTACACTTGACCAAGGATGATAAATGTTTCATTGGCAACTTTTTCAGTAGCTCATACTGCAAGGGTTGTCTATAAAACTGATTGTGAATTCAATCAAAAGGTAGGCAGTTTGAATCCAATCAAATTCAACATTTAAACAAAATTGAATCACTAATGTTTGTCCATTAACATCTACTGACCTATTGTCACTACAGATATGTAAGTGCACAAAATTTGAAGCAAATAGAACAAAAGGACGCAGGAAAATTCCAAACCAAGATTTGACTCGGACAAATAAAGTGAGTAAAAACATAAAATTAAAGGAGAACATCCACACCTTCTGAACAATTATAGAGAACATCCACACCTTCTGAACAATTATAGAGAACATCCACACCTTCTGAACAATTATACTATGGAAGTAAATAGGAGAACATCCACACCTTCTGAACAATTATACTATGGAAGTAAATAGGAGAACATCCACACCTTCTGAACAATTATACTATGGAAGTAATTAGGAGAACATCCACACCTTCTGAACAATTATACTATGGAAGTAAATAGGAGAACATCCACACCTTCTGAACAATTATACTATGGAAGTAAATAGGAGAACATCCACACCTTCTGAACAATTATACTATGGAAGTAAATAGGAGAACATCCACACCTTCTGAACAATTATACTATGGAAGTAAATAGGAGAACATCCACACCTTCTGAACAATTATACTATGGAAGTAAATAGGAGAACATCCACACCTTCTGAACAATTATACTATGGAAGTAAAAACATAAAATTAAAGGAGAACATCCACACCTTCTGAACAATTATACTATGGAAGTAAAAACATAAAATTAAAGGAGAACATCCACACCTTCTGAACAATTATACTATGGAAGTAAAAACATAAAATTAAAGGAGAACATCCACACCTTCTGAACAATTATACTATGGAAGTAACAAGACAAAGTTATACTATGGAAGTAAAAACATAAAATTAAAGGAGAACATCCACACCTTCTGAACAATTATACTATGGAAGTAACAAGACAAAGTTATACTATGGAAGTAAAAACATAAAATTAAAGGAGAACATCCACACCTTCTGAACAATCATACTATGGAAGTAACAAGACAAAGTTATACTATGGAAGTAAAAACATAAAATTAAAGGAGAACATCCACACCTTCTGAACAATTATACTATGGAAGTAAAAAGATAAAGTTATACTATGGAAGTAAAAACATAAAATTAAAGGAGAACATCCACACCTTCTGAACAATTATACTATGGAAGTAACAAGACAAAGTTATACTATGGAAGTAAAAACATAAAATTAAAGGAGAACATCCACACCTTCTGAACAATTATACTATGGAAGTAAAAAGACAAAGTTATACTATGGAAGTAAAAACATAAAATTAAAGGAGAACATCCACACCTTCTGAACAATTATACTATGGAAGTAACAAGACAAAGTTATACTATGGAAGTAAAAACATAAAATTAAAGGAGAACATCCACACCTTCTGAACAATTATACTATGGAAGTAAAAAGACAAAGTTATACTATGGAAGTAAAAACATAAAATTAAAGGAGAACATCCACACCTTCTGAACAATTATACTATGGAAGTAAAAAGACAAAGTTATACTATGGAAGTAAAAACATAAAATTAAAGGAGAACATCCACACCTTCTGAACAATTATACTATGCCAGTAAAAAGACAAAGTTATACTATGGAAGTAAAAACATAAAATTAAAGGAGAACATCCACACCTTCTGAACAATTATACTATGCCAGTAAAAAGACAAAGTTATACTATGGAAGTAAAAACATAAAATTAAAGGAGAACATCCACACCTTCTGAACAATTATACTATGCCAGTAAAAAGACAAAGTTATACTATGGAAGTAAAAACATAAAATTAAAGGAGAACATCCACACCTTCTGAACAATTATACTATGCCAGTAAAAAGACAAAGTTATACTATGGAAGTAAAAAGACAAAGTTATTTTATGAATAAATAAAAGTGCTGATTTCAATACAATAGTTATGAAATTTGTCAGCGATTCCTTTAATTGTAAGTATGACATATTCCGCCAAGGTCAGATTAGTCATTAAATGTCAAGATATGTGCTGATAAATCAAACTTTAACCAACAGTTGATGATGTATACAATAAACACACCCTGGACACAAAAATACCACCAAGTTTACATTTATGTAAAACTTTCAAGTATATCTATAAAATGAAAAACACTTTAATGAAGAATGCAGAACAACTCTAGTAAACAGATCTAAGACTTTTAGAGATATCAAAAGCATTTTATTATGAAAGTGTAATATCGTCATAGCTCAGGCTTGTAAAATATTTTCATTTTATAAATGAAAACTCAAATATCCTCTGGAGGATCAACAACTTAATTTTACTTTCAATGTCCTTACAGAATCTTAAAATGTTTTAGGACGAGGCAAAACTAACTTATTCTTAAGTTGGCCTTAATTTAGAATTAGATACTCTAAAATAGAATCTAAACATCTAAACATCCCAAACGTTGAATTTTTTTAACTGAAAGCCCTACACCCTTCTTCTCATCAGCATGACTCTTAGATTTATGAGCAGCATGACTCTTAGATTTATGAACAAAGACATACATTTTGCAAGAAAGATATGCCTACAAAATTAACTGACATACCAAGTGACTAGCAACAGAAGATACCGGTACAATAAATTTAATAACATTAATTAACGCTTTTTCAAACAATATAGACCCTAGCTAATGATTTACAGAAATAGACTTATTCATTAAATTTCAAACAATATAGATCCTAATTAATGAATCACTGAAGTAAATTTATTTATTAATGCTAGCCATGACTGAAAGATGGGGGATTTATGTTTTCCACACTTCTAGATAATTAAAAATATAGTTTTCCTGGTGTTGGTGTGCCATGTTTAAGTTTGTTTCCTACTCAACCGCAATTGAAAAAAAAAGGACAAATGCATTTGTGCTTTATAAAATCCAAAACAATATAACAATGAAAATATATTGTTCATTTTTAAATTTTTTTTACCGTTTATAGAATAAATGTATTGAACACTTAATATTTCAAAACACATGTCACTCACTCTCATGTTATCAATAATCACACACAAGAAATAAACAAAATGAAACAAAACCTCTCCACAATTATGGAGAGCTATATAACAAATGGTAGGATTTGCTCAAAGTAATGACTTTTCAACAAATAAGAGATTTATTATAACTGTAGATTTAATTCTCTTTCTTCTACATCTACCAACCCGCAGGGTGACATTCCCAACACACACAGATCACATTGGTACATGGGCAAACAGATACGACACTGATTCTCCATTGTGTGTCCTCCTCACTGCTTCAGCCAATATGATTGAAATATCCATCACCTGAAATGGATAAATTTAAAAAATGAAAAGATGAAAACAAAAACATTAAATATAAATTTTATAAAATCTTCAATCATTCATCTAATTGGATGGTTATGTTCCCTATTTTGAGTGTATGGTGTAAGTATGCAGTTCTATAATTGAATTAATGAACGCTACTGAATTAAATATTTAATAAAATTTCAACACACTTTCATTAAATTATTTCATCCCATAGATTTTAAGTGTGTTGAATGCATTCTTCCAATAACGAAAGAAATTGATATAATTTTTTAAACTTTGGACTGAATTACAAGAAAAAAAATACTGTTGCCCTCTGTCAACAAAATGTATGTGCCACAATGTAGATACTGAAGTAAACTGGATTGGATTAGTAACATTTGGTTACATAATTATTTAATGAACATAGGTTACAGTTACACATGATGTTATTGTCATCATTATCGTACTTTGAGTTTCATTAATTAAAGCATACTGAAAAGTATATGCCAAATGGTTAGAAATTGTGTTGCCATCAGACTCTTTTGTATAGTTAAATACTAGTGCTTAGTTACTTGGTTACACAATTCTGGTGTAAGTGTAAAGCTTTTAGATATCACACAATTTCATAATTTAATCACAGCAGACCAAAATATTTTAATAACAAATCCATTGTGTCAAAAGTAATATATCCCCACATGGTTACTAGCAGTGGAAACTGACCAACAAGAAGCCAATTAGTTACAATTAAAGCATTTACATTCACAGATGTTTACACTGCTTGTTTCAGATACAGTCCATTTTTCTGCCGATGCCCCATTCTGATTCATATTATCTTTTGATGCAATAATTTAAACAAATCCTTCTTGACACCAAACAATTAAGACAAATGCCTAAACCCAAATTATTTCATTGGCAAAAAGCAAGTCTCAAGTGCACATTAAGAGATTTGGCGCCAAATTAAACATCAGTAAAACATAAGTCTATTATTACTTTACAATCTATTTGTATAGTTGACGGAAAATGGCTGCAACTATTTATGATAAAAAAAAGCTTGCACTTATCAGCTAATTATTAAACCTATCATTGTCACGTGTGAATCACGAGTTTGATGACAGAGAGGTCACGTGAGTGAAAGCGCGGGAAAATGAGCTAGTGTTATTCAAGATGGCTGGAATGTAGTGATGATGTTTCCATGATGTGTAACCTCAATTTGATATTTCTGTACATAGTGTTTATATTAAAGTTATTTTGTTGACAATAGTATTTCAAGGATTCATTGCACGAAAGTTTGTGATATGTGAGAACGTCTACAATACATATATAAAAGCACACCATTTACAATCATAATAAAATCCCATTAATCATTTCTCTGTTCACACAATTATTATTCTATATTCCAACATATAGAGCAAGTTATGAGTCTACTACGTTTTTAAAGAAAAAGCATGGTATCCAAAAATTAAATTACCCCTGAAAGAACATGGTATCCAAAAATTAAATTTCCCCTAAAAGAGCATGGCATCCAAAAATTAAATTTCCCTCAATTTTCCCAAACTATAAATAATTACAAACTTTTTAAAAGAGAGCATAAAAAACTGTAAATAAGAAGCAGTGAAAAGTAATGAGAAAGGAGTATGCAGAGTTAGCATGAAACCAAATGTGAAGTAACTAGATGTAATGTGAACTAACTACATGTAGTTTTGAGAAATAATAGCTATAGCTAGGTGCTGAAATGAACACTAAAGACTTTATTCAAGGTATAACTACATCACTATTCTCAAAATACACATAACTTTACAATGCTCAGCTAGAAAAAAACCCACTTTTTGATAATAACTTTATATTTTATTGTTAATTTCCATCTACATACATTGTATCTAAATTTTAGATATAAATATCATAAAAGAAAAAGTTGCTTGTTTGTGGGTTTATGTTACATTTGTTTCTACATGGATTGATGGATCTTGACTGAACTTGGCACATACATCCATCATGATCCAAATTGAACTCTAGAGGAATGTTCAACTTTACTTCATGTACTGTTGGGGCCTGAGTCACATTTCATTATTTTTCTAATATACTCAAAGAAGGGAAAAAAATGTTTAAATAAAATTGACGACTGGGTGGATGGATGTCTGTAGACAAAACTTGCTATAAAAAAACTTGAAGCCCCATATTTAAATACAACATAGAATTTAATTCCTATTATCCACTACTTAGGCCCATGGCCCCTAATACGTTTTTTTAAAAATTAAATTTTAAATCTTTATTACCCATTACATTTTACTCACTCTTGAAAAATCCATCATGAGGAAGATTAAAATAAAGTGGGGTTATGAGCTTTATAATGTTTCTTTATGGGGGTCCTTAGTATGTCTTTTTTTAAATCCCTTATATTAACTTCGAAATCTTGTCTCTCTCTGTGTCTGTCGTCATCTCTTCGTACGTCGATCGGGTGGAAAAACAAAAGTAAAAAATGACCCACTTCCCGTGATGCCATCGAGCTGAAATTAGGCACATAGACTCGTGTCACCTAAAAATGCATCTTATCAAAATTTCAAATCGATCGAATGTACCGTAATTAAATTAATGCATTTTTAGTTTATCTCTATACAACGAATGTAATTCAATTTCACTGTTTGTTTGTTGTTGTTTTTTTATGTGACAGTTCAGTCACCCGTCGACGACATCCGTCGATGTACCGGCGTGCTTTTGTTTACATTTTACGTGTCACGCTGAGCTCGGTCCAGCGATCGGTGACCGGACCTTTCCCCTCTCCCATCCCCCCCCACAGTTATAAAGCTAAGGGGAGTTGTTAAGACAGATTCAGTCTGTAAATGTTTGTCGTGTTTGAACATAATACTTTTATTTATATCTCATATATAAGGGATTTATAGTCAAAAAATTTGTTTTTAAGGGTTTGTTTTATTCATATATAAGCTTTATATAAATAGTATTTTAAAAATCAGATATCTAAAATCGATGCACAAAACACTGAGACCCATATATAATATACTATATGGAATCTTACTCCTGATATTTACTCCTTTGAGGCCGGGTCACCAATTACATGTCCATTATAAAAGCTATGTAAAAATACATTAGAATAGCACAAAACAATACCATTGGGTTACACATTAAATCATACTTGATCAACGTTGGTAGCTGTGCTCTGTGTGGTTCAAACCGGTGTAAAAATTATATTAATTCTAGGATGTTCCGTAAAGTTCTATAATCTAAATTTTTGTTATAACTGTTATTTTTTCAAAAGATTTTAATTAGGAAAATTTTAAGTCTTATCCCATTATTTTTCAGACTAATTTCAATAGGGCAAGCCTGACGTCATAGAATAGGTCCCCTCTTAAAACTTAAAGGAATAAAGGTTATAGCTATTGCATTCTTGGGAATTTTTATCTGTATTCAAAAAATAGTTACGCCGAATTATTAATTGTCATAAGTACTGTAATGAGAGGTGGGGTTAGTAATAACTTATAACTGGAATTTTCTAGAAAATATCTTGGTCTAAGCAAATTACCGGAACTTAAATAAAGGTGTAGAATATTGAATAACACTAAATGTCACTTTGTGTCGATGAACCTCAGCAATATTTGGCAGATACATTCACAATCCGGCGGGTGGTCAAGCGACAGCACAATAGCTGACGTACCAAGAGCCACGGGTTCAAATGCCTGTAAGGGCAGGGGCTTAATCCCGTGGCTAAGGTCGTCCCTGAATCCCCCTATTTCCAAATGGGTACCAGACATTAGTTGGGGTAAAGTAAAGGTGGCTGGGCAATGTGCTAGTCACCAATCCCCTTGTGTGTAGGGGCTATAGAAACTAGTGAACACCATAGGCCAGCATGGTCTGAACATGTACCATAGGCCAGCATGGTCTGAACATGTACCATAGGCCAGCATGGTTTGAACATGTACCATAGGCCAGCATGGTCTGAACATGTACCATAGGCCAGCATGGTTTTGAACATGTACCATAGGCCAGCATGGTCTGAACATGCACCATAGGCCAGCATGGTCTGAACATGTACCATGGGCCAGCATGGTCTGAACATGTACCATGGGCCAGCATGGTCTGAACATGTACCATGGGCCAGCATGGTCTGAACATGTACCATGGGCCAGCATGGTCTGAACATGTACCATGGGCCAGCATGGTCTGAACATGTACCATGGGCCAGCATGGTCTGAACATGTACCATGGGCCAGCATGGTCTGAACATGTACCATGGGCCAGCATGGTCTGAACATGTACCATGGGCCAGCATGGTCTGAACATGTACCATGGGCCAGCATGGTCTGAACATGTACCATGGGCCAGCATGGTCTGAACATTTACCATGGGCCAGCATGGTCTGAACATGTACCATGGGCCAGCATGGTCTGAACATGTACCATAGGCCAGCATGGTCTGAACATGTACCATAGGCTAGCATGGTCTGAACATGTACCATAGGCTAGCATGGTCTGAACATGACACTTTACCTTCATAATCCACCTCAATAGGGATCTAACGGGTAAAGGTTAGAGAAAAATAAATGGGATCTCTTGAATAATGGGACCTTATCTGTAAATGGATCCCATTAAATTAAATGCTACAAGAATTGGTACCCCACCAGGGAAATAGATTTTGCTAGGAAATGGAATCATATTGGGGAACCGGATTCAACCAAGAAGGGGATCATGTTATGCAACAGGATCATATTGTGATACATGATCCCATCAAAGTATGATATTGTGTTGGGGAAGGGGATCCTATCGGGGAAAGAAATGTTTACATCAATAATTTTGATGTCTTTTTCTATTGACATTTATTATATTTAGTGAGGTGTCTTTTGTTAACAACACGGCCCTATAATGTATACATTACCTAAAAGGTTGATGTATTTTTTCATAATATTTCCCGGTCAACGCCAGGTATCCACCATAGAAAAAGTGATAAAATTTGGAGGAAAAGAAATTTATGACAAAGGAATGCAAAAACTAGCAGTTAACTTGAATAGGTGGATGCAATGGAAAAGATGAGACTGGTAAATGATGAAGATGTTCCTAGTAGACTCTTGTTTTACATTGGGATTTGCTCTGGTGTTAAATTCACAATGCACCAAAACAAAAGTGTCATTTAAAAATAAAATACAAATTAAAGAATTTACAGTAAGCAATGTGTCTTCACAAAAACTAAAACATGACTTTTCATTTTAAAAAAGGCAAAATCAATCTTTTGAAAATTAAAAATGTTAAACTACAGTGTTAAAAAAAGGTTTTGATAATAATTATAAACTCTCATATCCATTCTTCCACACATTCAATTCTTTTTTTAAGTTTTACAGTTTACTATAAATAACTAATTTCTTGTTTCCAAAATTATTCATACTTAAAAATATTTTAAATCCCAGGAGTGATAAGAGGCGATTGACATATTGGTATCTTTTTTATGTGGTAATTTTGCTCAATTTATGTAGAAAAAGCAGAATTAAATTTTTTCTTTTACATTTTAATAAATAAAAATGTGTGCTTTCCAATTATGTTGTACACAGTTGTACCTATAATTAACAGCCCTCCTTTTACTGTTGAATTAATGTGGATGGGTGTCAATTATTGTACAACAAAGGCATTACAATAAAATCTTTAGACTTTTTTATCTAGCATCTATTAAATTTTTTAAGAAAACAAAAAGCCCATAGGATTTGATTTTATGACAGATAAAAAGTCAAATAAAACCAATGAATCTTAAGTTATAAAATAACTGATCGATTATATAGTAAAAAAAAATTATCAGGATAAGATACTAATTTGCATATCATCAATCACGTTGACTGATTCTTGAGTAACATTTCTTGTTAGTGAAAAAAGTTAATTACTGCAAACTTAATATTGTTAATTTTCAGTAAAAAAAACTATTACATGTTTTTTTAAAAACCTAAATAAAAATTTAAGCTACCAAATAGTAACTGAAAAAAATCTCTTTGCTCAACTACACTAAAACTACAATTGGGGCAAAACACAACGATACCCACCTATGTTAACAAACACCTCTAGTATCCGCCATCCAACATGCGCCAAGAAAACGTAAAGAACAGCAAGGCAACAAATCTTGCGCATAGAAAAAAAATCTAGTCCGCTGGAATAGCAGGCTTTATGGTGATGAGATTGGTGACAATGATAATCAAGATAACCAAGCGGAATTAAGTGTGGATTAGTCACAAATGCAGACAGCAGATTCATTTATGAGCACAATATTTTTCTAACAGGACTTCATGCAGGTTTTTAAATACTAAAATAACATTGACACTCCTTTCCAGTGAAGCTCAGCACATTAATGATGAAATACTTGCTTAAATGTCTTAAATATCAAGAACAGTGAAATGTTTTGTCCTTATTTTAATAAGTTTGAATAACCCTTTTTAAAAGATTAATTCATTTTATTTGCCTGGAAAGTTACAACAAAGTTGGACTTGGCTTAAATCAATAACCTTAAGTATCCTTTTTATATTCTATGTGCTTATGCCCCATTATTGTTAAAAACCTGGCTCTCTAGTTCATTTATAGAACCAGAAAGATGCATTTGATCATAGTTGTCTGGCTCTAAAAGGTAGATGATTCCCTCAAATAATTGTTTTTAAGGGAAAGCCTTTTTTTTTAATCATTGAGAGGGCTCACAGCAAAACATCAATCTCCCTTTAACCCCACCCCCCCCCCTCCCCAAGCAATCCATAGTTCAAAGGAAATATTCATAAAAAACTAAAGGAGTAAAATAAAATAAATTGAGTATGCATCTTTCAGACACCTACCTGAATTTTTGGAGCATCCTTCATCCGCTGGTCTTGGGGTATTGTGTTTGTAACAACTACAGCTTCAAACATGGAGTTGTTGATTCGAGATATCGCAGGACCAGAGAAGATGCCATGTGTGCAAACTGCATATACTTTGAGGGCCCCAGCCTCTAGTAATCTATAAAAAAAATGACATCACATAAAACTTAATGTTGGCTCTATAAAAAGACAAATTAGTAAGACATGTGTCCATGTAGCCGAATTTACTCCTAAACTGAGTTTGTGCTGTTAATACATCAATGACCTTTAACTCTTCAGTAAAACTATTGTTTTAGTACATACTTTTCTGCAGCATGGCAAATTGTTCCACATGTATCTGCCATGTCATCTACCAATATTGCTATTTTGTCTTTGACATCGCCGACAAGAACCATAGCCGCCACCTCATTCGCTTTCTTACGTTCTTTGTGAATCAGTGCAAAATCTACATTAAGCCTATCAGCTATTGCTGTAACCCTTAAAAAAGAAATTTAGGTATTGGTTAATAAATATATAAACATTTAGAGATTTAAATTAAAATTTGAACATATTTATAAAATAATGGGACATCTAAACTAACACAAAATTAAAAAATTAGATTAAACTCAAAAAATTATTGCATACACATCATGCTCAGTAGGACTGCGGAGAAACTACAATATCTAAATGTTTGGTTTTCCAGGAAGATGAAATTATTCGTTTTTAATGTGGGTGTAATTTCCTCCTTTACTTCTTGCTACCACTTTTGTAATGTTTACTTAATATTCTTAATTAATATTCTTAATTAATTACATTTATCTTAAAAATACCAATAAAATAAATTATTTCAAAGTAAAGCCTTTTACTGACTTTTAAACTCCACAAATAAGAATTAGATTAATCTTAACAGTAGACAATGGTTTTAGTAATATAAAATACTAACCTTTTGGCCCCACCTGCATCAGGTGAGACAATGGTGCAGTTTCGCCAATCTGAAATGTTCTCTTTAATCCATTTGAGAACTGCTGGCTCTGCGTACAAATTATCCACAGGAATATCAAAGAAACCCTGACGATATATAATATATTAATTTTATGTGGTATTGTGCCATAGAGATAAATATAAACTTTTACAGCATACTGTCACTGCAAAAATGTTTTAAAATCAAAGCCTTAGAACCAAATAAAAATAAATTGAAAATGGAGACATATCAACAAAATATGCTTAATTTTATCTACCCTTATTTACCCTTATGAATACGTTGAAAATACCTGGATCTGTGAAGCATGTAAATCCATGGTAATTATATGATCTGCTCCAGCTGTTGACAACATGTTTGCAACAAGTTTTGCAGAAATTGGAGCACGACTCTAAAATGAACAACATTTTATTTCTTATTTAAAATAACTTATACATTACAATAAATTGCAGATCACTATTTACTATCAACTGGAGATTAGTTGTTTTTTGTTGTTGCTGTATTTGCTAGAGTGCTAAAATAGTTGGCATTCAATTAAGCTTTGTATATCAAATTTTTTAAAGTTAAAATTAATGGAAATTAGTGCACTAAAACTTATATAATTCTTAAATGTAAAAATATCCTTCAATTATTTTACCTTATCTTTTTTATCTTGTCTGGCATATGGAAAGCATGGGATGACAGCTGTGACTCTGCTGGCAGACGCAATCTTACAGGCATTTATCATGATAAGCAGCTCCATGAGCATGTCATTAACTTCCTTACACCCGCTTTGGACTATAAATACATCTTCACCTCTAACAGATTCTCCTATTTCCACACTGCAATAAGAATTTTTTTTTAAATGTTTATTCCCATAATTCTCAATGTATAAATTTTACAGTGTTCGGGGGAACAAGTTAGAGTGCTGATTCTAGGTGTTATTCTTAGGTCTGTATGAGATATGTTCAAATCTATTATATTAACCCCTTAGTTTCTATCAGACTAGTTTTCAGCTCTCAAAAACATAGCTTCAGGTCTCAGATCATAGTTTGGCCACCTAGTTGGTGAAGGATGTGACAATTAAAATGTTAACGCATTGAATTACAAAATCCATGCAAATATTTTAAAACCTCCAAACAGACCGAAGTGTATGAATGAATGAATGCTTTCTTCTATTTCTATTGCACTACCACTGTCCATGCTGGACTTCGATGCTCGTTGTGAATAGGAGTAATTTAAAAAACGGAGTGATTATTCGCACAGCTGTGGGAATATTGTTTAGCGTTATTCTCAGTCACGCATGCGAATTGATGTTTTATTGGTTATTTATGGTTATAAATTTTAAACAATCGAGAGAAATCATGAGCATCGCTAGAGGAGTGGATAGGCCATGGGGTAACTGTGTTAGATGTATTGGCTGATCGAATCCCAGCGCGGACACTTATTTTTTTATTTATTTTAATTTTCATATTTATCATTATTTTTTTTTAAACCACAATGAGAGTGCCAGCAGTTTGTGTTATATATTATATGAGCACTCAAGCAGGCTCAAAGTTCCATGAAACTTTTTATTATATTTCCATAATATGCCTGTGTTATCTGTTCTGTTCACTGTTACTGTCAGAGGCGTAACAACGACTTGGCAACGGGGAAGTTGCCGACGGCTAATCCTTCAATAATCAACTTATTCTTTTTAATTTAGTATTTTCCCTATTTCTCAAGGGCACCAAAAAAGAATTAGCCAAGGGCGCGCAAAAACCCATTTACGCTTCTGGTTACTGTTAGACTATTAGCCTACTATGAATTAGTACAAACTTTGGACCAACTATAGCAGAATTCTGGTATGCAGGTCCTCTTGGCCTCGGGTTCTTGTTAAAATTGATAAAAACATAACAATAACATTCCAGTCACTTGAAAACTTGAAAGATGTTTAAAATGAGATATTATTTATTTTTATACCCTCCACACCAATAGATATCAATAACCAATTCTATATAAATAATTAGTAGTACAGTCGAAACCGGTTAAGTCGACGGCGTTGGGGTATGAAAAATGGCGTTGGGGTATGAAAAATGGCGTCGACATAACCGATGATCGAGTTAAAACGAAAACCAATATGGCGCCAAAATATTAACATGTGCTTGAAATTTCTTTATGTACGTGATTAATTAGTTAGCGTTAATTAGTGATGGGACGATTAATCGGAATCGTATCGGAACCCTAATATTTCTTCACTCTTTCCTAAGGTTGTAATAACCGTTCGTTTTTAAGGACCATTTAAAATTTAAATATAACCATGGTTCCCACTCAGGAAAACGGGAAAAAGTCGGGAATTCTTTTAAAAAATTTCTCGGCCTTGAAAGTCGGGAAAAGTTATGACTAATCGGCAGTTTTTATATATATATTTTATTATTTATATATATATATTTATGCCGAAGTAAAGGACTTTGATTACGACTCTGTGGTAGTGGTATGTTTCCATTCCATTTAATAATAAAAAAGTTACCAGTTTATAATTGTCTGCGCATGCGTTAAAAGGTCAAATTTTTCGCCTCGCCACATGCTGCGTGTCACCTGCGTGTGGCATGGTATAGCCGCTCGTGTTTACCGTCGTATCAGCGAACTTAAAATACAAATAAACAAATCAATATGGTTATTTTAAGTTTAATGCTTTTGACGTGCAGGATATCTGTTACCATCAGAACGCTCTCGAATTTCCTCAGTCAATCAAACTTGTAATATAAATAAAACTATTGTGGCCTTGACCGTTGATCACAGCATGCCGTGGGCTGTGTGTACTGTGTTAGACCTCGGCCGGCAAATAAGTCTAAGCTAATTTTTTTTTAAATCATTCCGTATCAGAAATGATTTAATTTCATCGTCATGCGCGTGTTAGTCACAGTCACGTATCTTACTGGTAACAAAGCAACAACAAACTTTTAAAAGAATAATAATTTTTTTATTTGATTAAATAAAAACCATGTCGATTCTCGATACAAACCTTTATTTTCATTTCTAAAGATATTCGTTTATCTTAAAAAATAAAATGATTAATACATCAGAAAATGAATTAAGTTTAATAATAATATAACGTGCACTGCGAAATGACGATTAACGACCTCTAACGCGATTGTCCAGTACCTCGGGTGAATACATACTCCATGGATACACGTCGATCTAATAATTCACACACGCAAAACATCCAGTAATTTTTATTGAAATCTCGTAGAATCACACAATAGCCGGAAGTCTCGAAGAAAAGTGAGATGTCAACACTGTTTTGAACTAAAAATGCCAGTGCATTGCTAGGCCAACCGACGAGGATCGAGCTAACCAAGTTAAGCTGCAAATTTGGCCCTCTTTTGTGCTCGAGTTACTAGGTTTCGGTGACTTAGAAAAATCGAATTAGCCGATGAAAAAATGCTAAGACAAAGAGAGAATTTGGCGGTTCCAATAAAAAACGTCAAGTTAGTGGGGTGGTCGAGCTAACCGAGCTCGAGGTAAGTGGGTTCGACTGTAATAAGAAATTGGATATTATTAACATAAAATAATATAAATATATTTCATTATCATATGGGGAGGGGGATGGCTAAAAAACATCAAGTCATTTTATGACTGACTTACTGACTTCAACAGATAGCATAATGACCAGTACTATTATTAGACAAATAGAGAGGTAAAAAACAATTTATTATTAAAACTATTACTATTAGTAATACTTTAAATGCCCCCATTCTTCTGGTAAATTATTTTGATAATCCTAATGAATAATGATGTTCATGAATGTATAGGCTATAAACTATATTAATAAGTATAAACCTATCTAAAATTTACAAAAAACAAAAACATTTCAAGGGAAACAAAGAAAACTCTTTATAAAACAGTCATGAGACCAGCTAACATATGCAGGTGAAACTTGGACCTTAACAAAACCTGCAGAAAACCTTTTAAATACATGGGAGAGGAAAGTTCTGAGGAAAATATATGAGTTCGGATGGAGAATAAGTACCAACCATGAACTACACAGTCTATATCAGTATACCACAATAGTTGCAGAAATAAAAAAGGGCAGGACACCTAGAAAGAATGTCAAATGATAGAGTAGTAAAGAGGGTACACCACAAAAACCCCAGAGGAAAACGGCTCAAGGGAAGACCTAGGCTTAGATGGATGGATGAAAGATCTACAACAAATGGGCGTCCAATATTGGAGAAGAAAGGCGTTGATAAGGACTGAGTGGAAGGAGGTCATGAGGCAGGCCCAAGCCCTACATGGGCTGTAGCGCCACAGGGATGGATGGAAAATTTACGAATTAAATACAATAGTCATTCGCTATTAATACTCTTAGCTAACGACCTATAGACTATAGATTAATATGCATCTAATTATATAGGCAGTATACCTGTCATATTTTTTGGGGGGCTGTGGAAATAAGGCTAGGCAATATTCCCACAGCTGTGTGAATAACGCTAGCCTTTAAAAAATTAACGAAGTGTCTACAGACACCGCGGCGGTGCACCCAGCTAAACCATCGTCCTTGGCCTGCTTACACCGCCGCGGTGTACCTAGCTAAACCATTGGCTTTGGTCTAGGTACACCGCGGCTAAAAATTGAGACGATTTCACTATATTTAGGCTAAAAGTGTGTAATCCCTATGCTAATAAACAGTAGACCTTAAATAATCAATGTATTTATGCAATTTTTAATGATTACTGAATGTTTAAAAAAAACTATTTTGGTCACCATTCCAGGATAATTAGTTATAAGTTTTAAAAACTAACATATTTCATGAGCAGTTCCAGAGGAATGGTAAAGCGCAGTGTATTAGCAGTTACGTTGGTGGTGTCAGGTTCGAATCTCGGTGTTGGAATTTATTTATTTTTAAATTATTATTATTTTTATTTTAAAACCACAATGAGGGTGCTCGCAAAAATTGTTTTATACTACGTGCAAATCCAAGTATCAATGAAGCATTCAGCCCCCCCCCCAAAAGGCCTATCTTATCTTTTGTGTTACAGACTCTCCTTCTATTTCTACACAGTCTTACGCCTATGCATGCTTTAATATTTAATGGATTTATGTTAAGTATTTCATTTTTATTAGTTTTAAATTGTAAAAATTTATTGTATGTTGGATTTCGTAGATAGTTTAGGCGACCCATTCCATACCCAAATTCGAGACGGGAACTAAAATCGTTATGAGTTTGTTCTTGCATACTGCTACAGAAAGGTGGTTCTATCACCATCGCTATGAGTATGACCCCTATGTTTAACAAAAGGATTGTATTAGTATTAGAGTATCTGTTTGTCTCATTGACTAGCTAACTTTTAAAAAAAAAGTAGAGAACATGTTGTTTTCCACCCGACCCCTCCCCCATTATAATAATGCACACACACACACCAAATGAAAAGACAAATTAATTTCAATTTTTATTTTTAAAATGTGTATTCATTCAAAGATATTAATAATTACATAATATTCAAATGTTAACCTTATACTTAATATGTAAGGGGTGAAGAAAGTGATTTTAATTTGTATCATTTACAAATAGAAAATACTTTTTTTGTTTTTTGTTTGTTTGTTGTTTTCTTTTTTCTTTTTTTTTGGGGGGGGGGCAACAGCTCTGTGACGTAATATTGAAAAAAATGGGGGGCGGGGGGCAAAGTTTGTATGACGACGTGTGACGAGGGGGTGAAAAATCGTCAAAAATCGCATGACGTTATTTTAAGACATTTTTTCACTGGACTGACAAAAAAAGATAGCCTACACGCACAGTGCACAGGTTATAATTTGTACAGGTAGACTAGTATTTAATTTTAACTTTAAAATGTATTTGTTAAAATTATACTTGTTGATAATTATGTTAGTTTCCACAGCCTGAAAGAGAAATAGTGGAGTTCCTCGTTGCCGTTGAATGAAGAAAGATAGGGGGAGGGGGATAATGAAGAGGTGAAGATGGTAGAGTATCATTTTGTAGAACAATAAATTTGCGTTGAATGGAAATTTTATAATCCCCTTTTAAATCTAAATAGTTTTGAAATTTGAGTATTTGCAAGCAATACCAGAGTGGTGGCAGTGGTGAAAGCGCTCAGGGGCTGTCCATTAATTATGTCAACAAATTATTGGCGATTTTTACCTCCACCCTCCCCCTTGTCAACAACTTGTCAAACTTCCATAGTCATAGACACCCCTAAAAAAATTACGTCAACATTTGGTTACCCCCCCCCACCAAAAACTATAATAAAATAAATAAAATAAAATGTAACAATATATATATATAGATATTTTAAATAGACTAGTTTACAACTTTTAGCTAATGCGTAATTTATTCACATCTATGCTTAATTATGGGTAAGGTATCATTTTCTATTACCTTTTATATATCTATTTTTAACAGCGGTGTACCTGGCCCTGACACAATGCTTTGGCTAGGTTCACAGTGTACGCAGGCCTATAGCTAGGTCCACAGCCGAAGTGTACGTAGTGGTTGGAAAAAACATTCATGTGATAAAGAATAGATAGTTCTCTGGAATTTTTTAAGATATCACTCTATTCTCTATTCACCCCCCCCCAGTACAAGCATTTGTACACCTTTAATACAATATTATGGATCGGATAGGGGAAAATCATGACAATATGTCAATAGTAATAGTTAATAGCCAATAAAACCGGAAATTCGCGATTTTCAATTACCGACGACGTGAATGTGGTACATTATCATTTTTAAGTTTTTCAATTTTTTTTATGCTAATGACATGTACAATTCCGTTTGTTTTTAATTTTTAAAAATGTCCATCTTTTGTGCACAGACAGGCAGTCCAAATATTCTGCGTATGAATAGGGTTAAAGAGTAAACAAAACTTAAACGCCAACAATTTCAAACAGTAATTTCAGTCAAAACTGTCAGTTTCAGTTTCACGAAACTTACCAACATTCACCATTGCTGAATTTTTTGGTTACCACTTTCGCTGGTTCCAGGCCTAATCGAGAACATATTTTCTGCCCTAAGTCAGGATGAGAAGTTCCCGCAAAAACCTTAATGTTAGGCATTTTAATTTGAAAGACGGTTTTAATATCTTCTGTCCCTTCGAGTGCCTCTCTGCCTGGGTTCAACATGTGTTGTAATAAAGAGACGCTCCATACACGATCGTCGTGTGTATAATGACCTTTTGATCTGTACACGGTGCTGCGAAATTAATACGATTTAGGATTTTTTTAAAAATCAATATATATATATATATATATATATATATATATATATAATATATATATATATATAATATATATATATATATATGATGTATTTATATTATATAGTCTGTAGCGGATAAGATACATAATATAATATTGCCTAGTATTTGGTATCTAGATTTCAAAATGAGCATTTATATATCAATCAGTAGATATTCTCTCTCAGTTAATCTCGTTAAGTGGCGCAGTTAACCCGAAGATTGAGAAAACATTTCCACCCACTTCCACAAATTATTTTAATTAGGACATGAGTGTGGTGGGATTGCAATCAGACGCCTTGTCAGACTCACAATTACCCTAATCAATATCCATTTTTTCCCACAAATAATTATTGAATTGCCATTTGGCTCAAAATACCCCACTCCCCCACAACTGCATATATTGAGATATGGTGCCACCTGGGTCTGAGAACCCGGTGCCTGCCCCAAACTTTTTTTAAAAAACATCTTATACTTATATATTTACAGACGATCCTTCTTTTTAGAAGATCATTCCTTCTTGCGCTTATCCATGTATTTTGCTAATCCTCCATTTTTATTATTGTATGTCATGTTTTTGGTTTTCCTGGTTTGTTCAGACAATCCATTCCACGTACGAATGATAGACGAGAAGGAGAAGGATTTATAAACGTTTGT
Source organism: Ampullaceana balthica (assembly GCA_944989445.1). NCBI lineage: Eukaryota > Metazoa > Mollusca > Gastropoda > Lymnaeidae > Ampullaceana > Ampullaceana balthica. The sequence continues at coordinate 1,531,706 of CALYLW010000063.1, forward strand.
CTTTCACTTTCATATGGAACAAGAAAATTGTTTTTAGTCCTCGGCTATCCGATTAGTAGATCCTATGGTGGATTAAAGGGGTGCTGATTGTGCAAAGCCAGAGACCTGGAGTGATTTAAGGGCCCCAAACTTATATTGTATAATAAAGGTGACTGGACAGGGCTCCAGGTGGGATTGCAGCCAGGGACCCCGTGCAATCTTAATCCGCCCCAGCGTAGATCGTTTATATCATTATCAAACTCCGTATTTAATGCAACAAAAGACATTGTTGAATTGTTAACACCATTAGTTAAATCATTAAACCTTGAAACACTAGAGGATAGAAGAACCAAGAGCAAAGTAGTAATCATACATAAAGCAATTAATTCTAATTTAGAAATACAACACAAAGATAACTTAATACAACCCTCAGATAGACATAAGGATAAAAACACCTTTCTTATTCCGTATGCAAGAACAAACACATACAAGTTTTCCTTCTTCCCGTCCGGAATTCGGGCGTGGAATGGGTTGCCTGAAGAATCCAGGAAAACCAACACTTTATCAACATTTAAATCTCTGATAAAAATGCAGGACTAAACACAAACCATAGATAAGCGTAGGACGCAATAATCTTCTGTATAGAAGGAGCGTCTGTAAACAGATAAGATAAGATAAGACATTCCTCTAACCGTGGTATTAAGACTGACATGTTTTAAGATTGTGTTAAACAATAAAACAACACGAGTCAATTTACGAATGAGTTTATGTGTAGAAAAAACTGCACAGGAAAAAGTAACAAACACAAAACACAATAAATATTTATATACCTAGAAGACAATGGTATGTGAGTTTGTGTTTTATTGTTTGTTCCAAATTCTTTTCCGATTTGTGTGGGGCCGTTTTGTCTTATCTTATCTATACAGACGCCCCTTCTATACATAAAATTATTGCGTCCACAGACCATGCCGGTCTGTTGGCAAGTGATGCAGCGTTCACAGGCCACGGCTATGAGGGTTCCACGCATTGACCAGCCGCCTTTATTTCCCTAACTAGTTTTAGGTACCCATTCAGAGCTGGGTTGGCTCAGGGACGCCCTAAGCCCCGGGAACAAATCCTTGCATTTAGATGAATTCGAGCCCGTGACCATCGGTATGCCAGCCGAGCGCGCATGCCACTCGACCACTGCTTGATGACTTAGATCAAACTTTGCATACATAATTACATATCCATCATGATTCAAAATGAAATCTAGAAGGATTTTGAATTTTACATAATGAACTATTTATGACCAATGTTTTTGTTTTAATTTTTAAAAAAAAATTTTATTTACTTTATTTTTTAAATATCCGAAATCGTGGATCAAGACGAAACTTAGTACACAAAACTTGATGACTTGTGTTAAAATACTTGATGGAATTAACTCATTATATCCCCAAAGCCATTTTCTTTACAATTTGTTCCTCACATGATTTACACATTCTTTATTGTTTGAACTATCTCGCAGATAAAACATACACAAAGCGGTTTTACGTGTACAAAATGCGTCATAATGTTTAATCCCGGGAAACCTTAATTATTTTCTTTTCTTATCTGAGCTATATAAATATATTATATGTACATTGCATGGGTGATGAATTTTGAAAACGGTAAATGAACATGCATTTTATTATCCGTATATTAAAGAGTCCCGAATGCTCAAAATTAAAATAAACAACTTTTGGAACCACGGGCCTTTTTTCCTTCCAATTCTTTAATATAAGCATTATAAAAATACATAGATCAACAGCATTAAATAACACTGTTGGGTTTAGCGTGAATCGGACGTCAGAAAAATCTTGCTACCGTTGTGAAACGTCTAATCTGTTACAGACGCTCCTACTCTACAGAAGATTATTGCGTCCCACGCTTATCTATGGTATGTGTCTAGTTCTGCATTCTTATTGGAGTTTTAAATGTTGACAAAGTGTTGGTTTTCCTGGTTTCTTGAGGCAACCCATTCCACATCCGAATTCGTGACGGGAAGAACGAGAATTTGTATGTATTTGTTCTTGCATACGGAATAAGAAATGTGTTTTTATCTTTATGTCTCTCTGAGGGTTGTATTAAGTTATCTTTGAGTTTGAGTTGTATTTCTAAATTAGAATTAATTGCATAACGGTATTTAGATATTTAATTTGTCCTTTTATTCACTTCTTTCAGTGTGGATTTATATATATATACTAGGTGCAAGTACCCGGCTTTTCTCGGGTTTAACAGCAACAGCAACAACAACAAAAACAACAACAGCAACAAAACAACAAAAACAAACAACAAAAACAAAACAACAACAACTACAACAACAACAGCAACAACAACAAAGCAACAACAACAAAACCACAACTACAACAACAACAGCAACAACAACAGCAACAACGACAAAACCAACAACAGAAACAGCAACAAAACAACAAAAACAAAACAACAACAAAAAACAACAAAATCAACAACAAAACAACTACAACAACAACAGCAACAACAACAAAGCAACAACAACAAAACAACAACTACAACAGCAACAACAATAAAGCAACAACAACATGAAGGACATTGTCGTTGCAGGGCAATGGGATGTGGACAACAACAACAACAGCAAAAACAACACAAAAGCAACAACAGCAACAACAACAGCAACAACAACAGCAACAACAACAGCAACAACAACAAAAACAACAACAAAAACAAAACAACAACAAAACCAACAACAACAAAGCAACAACAACAAAACAACAACTACAACAACAAAAGCAACAACAACAAAGCAACAACAACAAAAAAATTATTTTATGGCGATAATCGCCTTCATTGTTAATCTCGACACCAAAATGTTTATTAATTTGCGTCATTATTTTACGTCTTAATTTTCAATAATTTTTATTTTATATAGCTCATATAGGGAAAAACTACATTTTGGGCCCCCGGCCCCCAGTATCTTATATATATGGAACGAAACCTGTTTAATAACCTTTCCGGTATAATTTTGTGTACGTGTACCAAATTTCACGTTATTTGGTTGTCTGGATCTTGAGTTATTAGGGAACAGACAGACAACCAGACAACAAATGCGTCTTATATATATATACTAGGGGCAAGTACCCGGCTTCGCCCAGGTTTAACAACAACAGCAACAACAACAGCAACAACAACAAAAACAACAACAGCAACAAAACAACAAAAACAAACAACAAAAACAAAACAACAACAACTACAACAAAGCAACAACAACAAAACACCAACTACAAAACAACAACAGCAACAACAACAGCAACAACGACAGAAACAGCAACAGCAACAAAACAACAACAAAAACAACAAAATCAACAACAAAACAACTACAGCAACAACAACAAAGCAACAACAACAAAACAACAACTACAACAGCAACAACAACAAAGCAATAACAACATGAAGGACATTGTCGTCGCAGGGCAAGGGATGTGGACAACAACAACAACAGCAAAAACAACACAAAAGCAACAACAGCAAAAACAACAAAATCATCAACAACAACAGCAACAACAACAGCAACAACAACAAAAACAACAACAGCAACAACAACAAAACAACAACAAAACTTCAACAACACATCAACAACAAAACAACAACTACAACAACAACAGCAACAACAACAAAGCAACAACAACAAAACAACAACTACAACAACAAAAGCAACAACAACAAAGCAACAACAACAAAAAAATTATTTTATGGCGATAATCGCCTTCTTGTTAATCTCGACACCAAAATGTTTATTAATTTGCGTCATTATTTTACGTCTTAATTTTCAATAATTTTTATTTTATATAGCTCATATAGGGAAAAACTACATTTTGGGCCCCCGGGCCCCAGTATCTTATATATAAGGAACGAAACCTGTTTAATAACCTTTCCGGTATAATTTTGTGTACGTGTACCAAATTTCACGTTATTTGGTTGTCTGGATCTTGAGTTATTAGGGAACAGACAGACAGACATCCAGACAACAAATGCGGCTTATATATATAGAGATATATATATACTAGGGGCAAGTACCCGGCTAATCCCGGGTTTAACAACAACAGCAACAACAACAAAAACAACAACAGCAACAAAACAACAAAATCAAACAACAAAAACAAAACAACATCAAACAACAACTACAACAACAACAGCAACAACAACAAAGCAACAACAACAAAACAACAACAACAACAGCAACAACAACAGCAACAACGACAAAAACAACAACAGAAACAGCAACAGCAACAAAACAACAAAAACAAAACAACAACCTGGATGTCTGTCTGTCTGTTCCCTAATAACTCAAGATCCAGACAACCAAATAACGTGAAATTTGGTACACGTACACAAAATTATACCGGAAAGGTTATTAAACAGGTTTCGTTCCTTATATATAAGATACTGGGGCCCGGGGGCCCAAAATGTAGTTTTTCCCTATATAAGCTGTATAAAATAAAAATTATTGAAAACTAGGGGCAAGTACCCGGCTTCGCCCAGGTTTAACAACAACAGCAACAACAACAAAAACAACAACAGCAACAAAACAACAAAAACAAACAACAAAAACAAAACAACATCAACTACAACAACAACAAAGCAACAACAACAAAACAACAACTACAAAACAACAACTACAAAACAACAACAGCAACAACAACAGCAACAAAACAACAAAAATAAAACAACAACAAAAACAACAAAATCAACAACAAAATCAACAACTAAACAACTACGACAACAACAGCAACAACAAAAAAGCAACAACAACAAAACAACAACTACAACAACAAAAGCAACAACAAAGCAACAACAACAAAAAAAAATATTTTATGACGATAATCGCCTCATTGTTAATCTCGACACCAAAATGTTTATTAATTTGCGTCATTATTTTACGTCTTAATTTTCAATAATTTTTATTTTATATAGCTCATATAGGGAAAAACTACATTTTGGGCCCCCGGCCCCCAGTATCTTATATATATGGAACGAAACCTGTTTAATAACCTTTCCGGTATAATTTTGTGTACGTGTACCAAATTTCACGTTATTTGGTTGTCTGGATCTTGAGTTATTAGGGAACAGACAGACAGACAGACAACAAATGCATCTTATATATATACTAGGGGCAAGTACCCGGCTTCGCCCGGGTTTAACAACAACAGCAACAACAACAAAAACAACAACAGCAACAAAACAACAAAATCAAACAACAAAAACAAAACAACAACAAACAACAACTACAACAACAACAGCAACAACAACAAAGCAACAACAACAAAACAACAACAACAGCAACAACAACAGCAACAACGACAAAAACAACAACAGAAACAGCAACAGCAACAAAACAACAAAAACAAAACAACAACAAAAACAACAAAATTAACAACAAAACAACAACAAAACAACTACAACAGCAACAACAACAAAGCAACAACAACAAAACAACAACTACAACAGCAACAACAACAAAGCAACAACAACATGAAGGGCATTGTCGTCGCAGGGCAAGGGACGTGGACAACAACAACAACAGCAAAAACAACACAAAAGCAACAACAGCAAAAGCAACAACAACAGAAACAACAACAGCAACAACAACAAAAACAACCACAAAAACAAAACAACAGCAAAAACAACAAAAACAAAACAACAACAAAAACATCAACAACAAAACAACAACAAAACCAACAACAACAAAGCAACAACAACAAAACAACAACTACAACAACAAAAGCAACAACAAAAGCAACAACGACAAATCAACAACAATAGCAAAACAATTATTTTATGGCGATAGTTGCCTTCTTGTTAATCACGACACCAAAATGTTTATTATTTTGCGTCATTATTTTACGTCTTAATTTTCAATATTTTTTATTTTATATAGCTCATATAAGGAAAAACTACATTTTGGGCCCCCGGCCCCCAGTATCTTATATATATGGAACGAAACCTGTTTAATAACCCTTCCGGTATAATTTTGTGTACGTGTACCAAATTTCACGTTATTTGGTTGTCTGGATCTTGAGTTATTAGGGAACAGACAGACAACAAATGCGTCTTATATATATAGAGATATATTTGAATTTGAATTTTTGACACTTATTCAATGCATAAATGAAAGTACTATGATAGAATAACCCTCTTTGGGACCACTACTTAAAATTAAAGTGAATTATCTTTAGGGCCTATAAGTTATATGCCTAATTGCAATATTGCATTTCTTTGAAATTCTCTGATTTATTGCTGTTACTTTATTTCCCGTGTCTTGTTTCCTAGCAAAACTTGCGACTTTTTCCTATGATTTTTTTTCTTTCAAATCGTCAATTTGAGACCTCTGAAAACGAGACTTTGGCCTTGTCAAATGTTCCAATTTTCGCCTTTTTATCTTTAGAGCCCATGAAGAATCAATACCACCCACCCCCCATTATCAACGAGAAAATACAATGAGAATTTTCATCGAGTCTCCTATCTATTATTACTAGCAAAAATCTACAAAAGGTAATCATAGATGGACCGAAAATATATTTATCAGAGAGCTGATTCAAGTTTATTAGATTCCAAAGAAACTTCTAAAATTTTCGCCTTTTAAAAACTTATTTCAACTATCTTACATGACATGACATACAAAAGTCTTTAATTAAAAGAAAAAATATTTAATGCTAACATTTATCCAAAGGAATTTTTACATAAAATAATTTATAGATATATAACTCATATTATATAGACTATAGACATTGTTAGTCTTAGTGTATCCTTAGGTAGGCCTAAGCCTACGCCCTATTCGAATTTTAAATAAATCTTTATTATTTAATTTAAGCTTGTATTATTATGAAAATGTAGATTAATTGGTTTTAAAAGAGAAATCATGAGAAGTGGTTTTATGTTTTTCATGGGTTATTTTTTTATTGTTAGTTTTTTTTTAAAATGTGCACAACCTTTAACTATAGTCCTACTCATACTCAAAATGTAAATGATATATTATGGGCTATTTAAAGACTGTTTGTGTAACTAGCTTGAAATTATTGTTTTTGAAGAGTATCAATTAAAAGTGATTTGTATTTTCTTTTAATTGTAAATATAATTTTTATTTTGAACTAAATAATTAAGTTATAACAAATATTTTATTTAATGAATTTTAATGGATACACATGCATTAATAATTCATTGCGGTACTGCATTTTTAAAAAACACACTAAAAGCGGAAGTTCCTAGACCAAAGTTGACTGGTAGCCAATCTTAACATTCTTTTTAGAATTTTATTAATAGTAAGGGAAATACCATTTCACCAGCATTAAAAAGATCTTCAGTTTTTTATATGCTAAAGTTTGTCATTTCATCTAACAAAGATCAAAATTCCTTTTGCGTATGAGTGATGGCTAACATAGCCGAGCAGCGGATAAAACGGGAGTTCAAAGAAGTAGTCAAGAGTGACGAGGTAAAATTCCATTTTGTAAAGTAAAGTTATTTAAATTAAGCCTGTTCTTTCTGTCAATGTTAATTTAATTGCCCGAATGACTAAATAAAATTTGTTAGGAATTCATTCAGTTTAAAATAAAGAACAAATATACTATGCAAATGGTAATACAGGCAAAAGTAACACCATTTATTCCATTTATTACGCTAAACATAAAATCAAGAAACAGTCAAGTTAGACTAGAACTAGAGTAGAGGATAGACTTGATTTTATTTAATCTTTAATCACAGTACAACTAAACTAAGATTTAGAGTAAAGACTAGTAAAGAGCAAAGTATTAATAATATTAAATAGGCCAATACTGGTGAGGGGAGTTGCATCCTAAAAATGTCTGATAAATTAGGCTCAGTTTGTTTAAGACAAATTACTATACTATACTGATACTAGCTCGTGGAGCATAATTCATCTTGTGCTGTTTGCAGTTGTGTTCAGTTAGTCTTAGAGCACATTTTTTAACTGCTGTTTTGGGCCCCATAATAAACTAATAGAATCTACATTTAATTATATTTTTTAAATCTAATTGTTTCAATGCGTTGAATCCCTCTTACAGCGCATTAGTATAATAAAAGGCAGGCATTACGTACACCGCGGCGGTGGACCTAGCTATAGGCCTGCGTACACCGCGGCGGTGAACCTAGCCAAAGCATTGTGTCAGGGCTAGGTACACTGCGGTTAAAAAAAAATAAATATATAAAAGTTAAAAATAGATATATATATAAAAGTTAAAAATAGATATATATAAAAGTTAAAAATAGATATATATATAAAAGTTAAAAATAGATATATATATAAAAGTTAATAGAAAATGATACCTTACCCATAATTATCAAGTATAATTTTAACAAATACATTTTAAAGTTAAAATTAAATACTAGTCTACCTGTACAAATTATAACCTGTGCGTGTTGTTGAGCCTTCTCGTTCGTCCATGAGGGGCATCCACCGATCATCGTCGGCGTCTGCGATTCCTCCAAGGGCATAGGCCACCTACGAGAGACCTCCAGGCATCTCTATCCTGGGCCAGCTTCTCCAGGATCTTCCATTCATGGCCAATTCTCTTGATGTCTGCCTCCAATTCTCGGCGCCAAGTGTTTCTTGGACGGCCTCTTTTCCGCTTACCCTGTGGGTTCCATTTCAGGGCTTGCTTTGTTGTGTTAGGAGCAGGTTTTCTTAGTGTATGACCAATCCACCTCCACCGCTTCTGGAGAATCTCTTCCTCAATGGGCTTCTGTTTTGTCCGCTGCCACAGTTCCTGGTTGCTGATTTTGTCTGGCCAGTGAATTCTGAGAATCCTTCTTAAACAGTTGTTGATGAAGGACTGGATTCTGGTCAGGTTTACGGCCGTTGTTCTCCATGTCTCGGCTCCATATAGCAGCACAGGTTTTACCATAGCGTTAAAAATCCTTACTTTTAACTTGCTGCCTAAGTTGTTAGAGACCCAAACATTCTTGAGTTGCTGGAAGGCTGCTCTTGCTTTTCCGATCCTTATTTTGACGTCCGCATCTGTACCACCTTGTTTATCTACCACGCTGCCAAGGTAAACAAAACTGTCCACCTCCTCAAGGGCTTCTCCTTCAAGCATAATGGGTGATGTACTGGTGGCATTAACCTTGAGGATTTTACTCTTCCCTTTGTGAATGTTGAGACCCATGCTAGCAGAAGTGGCTGCGACAATGTTTGTTTTCTCCTGTATCTGTTGTTGGGTATGTGCAAGAAGGGCAAGATCATCAGCAAAGTCAAGGTCATCCAGTTGATCCCACAAGGTCCATTGGATGCCATTCCTTTTCTGCTGTATAGATGTTTTCATCACCCAGTCAATGGCTAACAGGAAGAGGAATGGTGACAGCAAGCAACCTTGTCTCACACCAGTCTTCACCTGGAACGCATCTGTCACCTGCTGGCCATGGATAACTCGGCAGTTTATTGGTACATGTTTCTGATTATATCCGTAATCTTCTGTGGCACCCCGTAATGCCTTAGCAATCTCCACAGGGTTTGCCTGTCAACACTGTCGAAGGCTTTTTCATAGTCAACAAAGTTGACATAGAGCTGCGAGTTCCACTCTAGTGACTGCTCTAGAATGATGCGCAGTGTCGCTATCTGGTCCGTGCAGGATCTGTTGGTGCGAAAGCCAGCTTGTTCGTCCCGCAACAGAGGGTCTACAGCGTTTTTCATTCTGTTAAGTAGTACACGGTTGAAAACCTTTCCTGGGATGGACAGCAGGGTGATCCCTCTGTAGTTCGAGCAGGAGCTTAAGTCTCCCTTCTTTGGGATCTTGATAAGGTATCCCTCTTTCCAATCGGAAGGAACTTGCTCCTCTTCCCATATCTTCATAAACAGAGGGTGTAGCATTTCCACACTGGTTTCCAAGTCCGCCTTCAGTGCCTCTGCTGGGATGCCATCGGGTCCCGAAGCCTTTCCATTTCTGAGTTGTATAATAGCCCTGCTAATCTCTTCTTTGGTGGGACTATTACAGTCAATTAGCAGGTCATTATCGGCTGGTAGGATATCTGGTGGATTCCTTGGTTCAGGCCTGTTTAGGAGCTCTTCAAAGTGCTCCTTCCATCTCCCTCTCTGTTGCTCCTCACTTGGTATGGTGTTTCCCATTTTGTCATTTACTGGTCTCTCTACCTTGCTAAATTTCCCTGACAGCGTCTTAATGGTATCAAACAGTTCCCTCATGTTCCCCTGGTGAGCTGCATCCTCTGCTTCTTTAGCAAGTTTATCAACAAATTCCTTCTTGTCCCTCTTGATGCTTTTCTTAACTTCCTTATTTGCATCTGCATACTCCTTCTGGGCCTTGTTTTTCTGTGCTCGGATGCGGCTGTTATTCACTGTTGATTTCTTTTCCTTTCTTCTATTTTACTCAACGTACCTGGTGTCATCCATTCTTTGTGTGCCTGTTTCCTAGCACTTCTGGCATGTTGACTGTACTGTTTCTTTCATGCTTTGCCACTTCCTTCGGTGGTTTCATATTCAAGTATTTGTTGTAGGACTTGGAACTTATTGAATAGTGAGATTTTGAATTCTTCCTTTTTGGCTTGGTCCTTCAGGAGGGAGGTATTATACCGAGTCCTGTATGCTGTTTGCTCGGTATAATGTCTCTTTAGTTTTAATATCATCCTGGCCACAAGAAGATGGTGATCTGAGGCAACATCAGCTCCCCTCTTAACACGTAAGTCTTGGAGAGATCGCCTGAATTTTTTACAAATACATACATGGTCTATTTGGTTCATCGTTCTCATGTCCGGTGAGCCCATGTAGCTTTGTGAATCCTCTTGTGCTGGAAAATACTCCCCCCTATGACCAGGTCTGCTGTGGCACATAGGTCCGCAAACCTCTCACCATTGTCTTTCATCTCGCCTATCCCTTGCTGTCCCATAACCTCTTCATACCCTGTGTTGCTATTGCCGATCTTGGCATTAAAGTCTCACATGAGGATGACGATGTTCCTCCGTTGGTGACCCTGGACTATGGTCATTACTCTATTGTAGAATTCTAATTTGTCTCCTTCATCACTTTCATTAGTTGGTGCATAGCATTGTATAACATCTAGGTTGATGCTACGTTTCTTTGTTCGAAAGGTTGCTAAAAGAATTCTAGGTCCATGGGCCTCCCATCCAATGAGTGCTCCTTGTGCTGCCCTTGATAGCATCATAGCAACACCCAGGGTATGTGGGGCATCGTCTTCTTCGTGTCCCGAAAATAACACCATCTCTCCTGAGATTAATCTCTTCTGTCCCCATCCAGTCCATCTTGCTTCACTAATTCCGAGAATGGTGAGCTTATAGTTCCTCATCTCAGCGGCTATTTGTGCAGCTTTACCAGCCTCGTCAGTCCAGTGAAAAAATGTCTTAAAATAACGTCACACGATATTTCACAATATTTCACCCCCTCGTCACACGCCGTCAAACAAACTTTGCCCCCCCCCCATTTTTTTCCCTCAATATGACGTCACAGAGCTGTTGCCAACAAACAAACAAAAACTTATTTTCTATTTGTAAATGATACAAATTAAAATCACTTTCTTCGCCCCTTACGTATTAAGTATAAGGTTAAAATTTGAATATTATGTAATTATTAATATCTTTGAATGAATACCCATTTTAAAAATAAAAATTGAAATTAATTTGTCTTTTCTTTTGGTGTGTGTGGGGGGGGGGATTTACCTATGCTATTATTATTATAATGGGGGAGGGGTCGGGTGGAAAACATCGTGTTCTCTACTTTTTTTTTGAAGTTAGCTAGTCAATGAGACAAACAGATACACTAATACTAATACAATCCTTTTGTTAAATTTAGGGGTCATACTCATAGCAATGGTGATAGAAACACCTTTCTGTAGGAGTATGTAAGAACAAACTCATAACGATTTTAGTTCCCGTCTCGAATTTGGGTATGGAATGGGTCGCCTAAACTATCTACAAAATCCAACATACAATAATTTTTTAAAATTTAAAACTAACAAAAATGAAATACTTAACATAAATCCATTAAATATTAAAGCATGCATAGGCGTAAGACTGTGTAGAAATAGAAGGAGAGTCTGTAACACAAAAGATAAGATAGGCCTTTTTGTGAATGCTTCATTGATACTTTGATTTGCACGTAGTATAAAACAATTGTTGCGAGCACCCTCATTGTGGTTTTAAAATAAAAATAATAATAATTTTTTTTTAAAAATTCCATCACCGAGATTCGAACCCGACATATGTACGAAAACTTCACCTGCCAAGTAGTACATAATGGTAGACTAACAGATGAATTCCATGTCACAACTGGAGTCAAACAAGGATGCCTCCTTTCACCACTTCTGTTCCTTCTTGTGTTAGGCTGGGTCACAAAAGAAGCTTATGCAAGCTCAGGAAAAGGAATCCAGTGGAACCTAATGCAAAAACTAGAAGATTTGGAGTTTGCGGATGACTTGGCCATTCTGTCCCACAGACTTCAAGACATGCAAGACAAAATCACAGCCTTGAGCGAGACTGGGAAAAGAGTAGGACTCAATATAAACATTCAACAAACAAAATTTTTGAAAAATAAACTTCCTACAAGATGGAGGCATCCAAGTAGAAAACCGCAACCTGGAGCAAGTAAACAACTTTGTATACCTTCGGAGTGTGGTCAGTGTATCAGGGGGAACAGATGAGGACATCGAACGAAGAATAAATTTGGCGCGGCAGGCCTTTTGCCAATCTGAAACAGGTCTGGAGATCTACACACATCTCTGTCAAAACAAAAGTAAGGATCTTTAACACCAATGTTAAAACGGTCCTACTCTATGGATCCGAAACATGGCGGACGACAGAGACAACAAAAAATAGACTCCAGACCTTTGTTAACAGATGCCTCAGAAATATTCTGAAAATAAAATGGTTCGATAAGGTCGAAAACTCCAAGCTGTGGGAGAGGCGTGGACAAAGAACAGTAGAACAACAAATCATGGAAAGAAAGTGGAGATGGATTGGACACACCCTCAGGAAAGAAAGCAGCAGGGCTAGGCAGGCCTTAGATTGGAACCCCCAGGGCAAACGTCAACGAGGAAGACCCAAGCGTACATGGAGACGGAACATGTTGGACGAGGCTGGAAGGACTAGGAAGAGCTGGGAAGAATTGAAGCGACTGGCAAGGGACCGTGTAGAGTGGCGAGCTTTGACAGAGGCCCTATGTTCCACAAGGAACTCAAAGGACAAATGATGATGATGATAAAACAATTTTTGCAAGCACCCTCATTGTGGTTTTAAAATAAAAATAATAATAATTTAAAAATAAATAAATTCGAACCCGACACCACCAACGTAACTGCTAATACACTGCGCTTTACCTTCCTCTGGAACTGCTCATGAAATATGTTGATTTTTAAAACTTATAACTAAGTATCCTGGAATGGATGACCAAAATAGTTTTTTAAAACATTCAGTAATCATTAAAAATTGCATAAATACATTGATTATTTAAGGTCTACTGTTTATTAGCATAGGGATTACACACTTTTAGCTTAAATAACTAAATATTGTGAAATCGTCTCAATTTTTAGCCGCGGTGTACCTAGGCTAAAGCCAATGTATTTAGCTAGGTACACCGCGGCGGTGTAAGCAGGCCAAGGACGATGGTTTAGCTGGGTGCACCGTCGCGGTGTCCGTAGACACTTCAATAATAAAAAGGGAGCATAGCTAAATGCACTAAGTATAAGTCAGAGCTCTTAAATTCCAGAGAGTAAGAGGGCTAATGGGTTTGCAAGAGCAGGCTTTGTTAAACTGTCAAATAAAAAAGGCTGTCTTAATATTCATAATATAATAATAATAAATTGGTAATTTTTATTGCGCTGTTTTCCAGCAAGGAGCCGGGCTCACAGCGCTTTACATGGAGATAATAACATACATATAATAATTTAAATATACATTATTTTCATAATAACCACATAAATAACAGTACAATACACATAAGCTACGTTAATCATTAAAAAGAAATGGTGTTTCCTTAATTTTGAAAATAAATTTGAAAAGATGTGTCTTAAGTGCAGTCTTGAAGGACTTGGTAGATGAAATACTCCGGATGTGTAATGGTAGAGAATTCCATTGTTTGGCTGCACAAAAAGAGAATGACCTTTCGCCAAATGTTTTAGTTCGTGTCTTAGGAACACAGAGAATGCGCGTGTCTGCAGAAGAGTGTAGCTGACGACTTGGTGAGTAGACCGACAGAAGCTCAGTAAGATTGGAAGGGCATGAGTCAGAAAAGAAGTTGTGACAGAGAACGGCCAGTTTGTAATCAATTCGGGCTTGTATAGGTTGCCAATGAAGTGAGTAAAGTAGCGGAGTAACATGGTCATGTTTTTTCTCCTTTAGAACTAATCTGGCAGCTGAATTTTGAACTTTCTGTAGTTTTTCAATGCATTGTTTTGGCGCACCTGACAGAAGAGAATTGCAGTAATCCATATGAGCTAGTACAAGAGCACAGACTAGAGTTTTTGTGGCACTAACTGTTAAGTAATGACAGATTGAGCTGATGTCACGAATGGCAATGTAGGCAGAGCGACAGATGTGATTGATGAAGCTGTTGGTAGACATACTGTCAGAAATAATGTAGCCAAGATTCCTAGTCGATGTTTTGAACTAGCCACCTGGATAGAATTCAGAAGAGACAAAGTACTAAGTACTGCATGATTTATTGTTGCAGAATAGGAGTGCTTCTGTCTTGTCATCATTCAGTTTGAGCTTGCAGAAAGTCATCCAAGACTTTACCTCACCAATGCACTCTTGCATCAATTTGAAAGTGAAGTCAATATCAGATGAATCAGTGTGAGTGTAAAGCTGAGTATCATCTGCAAATGATTGGCTTTTAACTGAATGCTTTTCGAGCAGTAGAAGTAGTGGCCTTGTATACAGCACTGTCTAATGGGAGTAGGAGGTCATTTGTTACCTTTAACAGGGTGGTCTCTGTGCTGTGAGAAGGTCTGTAGGCCGACTGATTGGGACTTAGAAGAGAATTGTCATTAAGATAAAAGTTGTTTTAAGACAAGTTTTTCAATGACCTTAGATACAAATGAAATATTGGACACAAGTCGATAGTTATTTAAATTGTTTTGATCCAACCCTTGTTTTTTCAGCAAGGGTTTTATTACAGCAGATTTACATAAGGTTGGAAAAGTACTCATTTACTATATGTGTTATTGTTGGGAGTAAGTGATCTAATGACTCAACCAATAGTGGAGTGAGGATTGAATCAAGAGAACATGACGGTTTAGATTTTAGAATAACAGCTTTGACCTCATTTTCCGTAAAAGGCTGGAACATGTCAAGTCTTGACCTCACAGCAAAAGAGGGAGATACATTATGTGGCGGTAACATCGTTCTGTCAAGCTCAGCCCTAATTTCTGCAATTTTGTTTAAATATAATAAATAGCCACCTCTCTTTCTTTGACTATGGTGCTACAATAAACCCAGATCCGGTAGTTCTCACTTTATAGTTTATAAGTATAAGCTTTAAGAAATAAAAATAATAAATGCTTATACTTCATTAAATACCACTTCAAACTGTTAACACCAATTTTGTTTTGTTGACGTGAAGTAATTAAAAAATTCACTATGAGCCAATAATTTATCGAGATAGCAGTAAAAACTATTTACCACAACATTTGACACAACTCTTAATGTGTATTTCAGCGTACGTACTACCACTTGACTACATTATCTCCCATATGCATGTTTGGGTTAAACTTATAAATAAATATTCATACTGAAACACAATGTGTTCCCCACTTTCAATCAATGAATTCAATGCACATTATTTTAAAAAATAAAGGATATAAAGAAAATATAGGATTTATTCATATCTTTACCCATATTTACTATTTGTAACTTAGCAGTTGCACAGAAGGCCAGGATGTAGCTGGCATGGCTAATTGACTGCGAATGCACATTGATGTACAAAATAAATGCGGTTGCTCAACACTTTTGCACTCAAAAAACATTTTTTAGGACTCGACTCACCTTAGTCATTCATTTCATTTTAAATAATAGAGTTCATAAGAATAAATCATAATCATAAGCCATTAAATTCTAACCTGGAAATACAATAATAATGTAATACAAAACTTAGAAGGACATAGGTATAAAAATATTTTCTTGTTCCATATGCCAGAACAAACATACAAATCCTCTTTCTTTGCATTTGGAAGGGGTTGCCTCAACAAACCAGGAAAACCAAATCACAATTTCAAACTCTAAGAAAAATGCATGGATAAGTGTAGGACGCAATCATCTTCTACTTCTTTACAAAAGGAGCATCTGTAATATATAAGATAAAATGAAAATTAATTTTGAATCATGTGTACAGGAAACATATTTCTTTTTTTTAATAGCCAAAACTGAGCATAGGATAGAATAGTCTTGTATAGTATAGTTCAGTAACAGTATTGTATAGTATAGTACATTATTGTATAGTACAGTACAGTATAGTATAGTATAGAACTAGCCACTTCTCCCTACTCAGCTTTGACTAGTTCTAGCCTAGCAGAGATTTGTGTAGCTGGCATTGGAATAATATCAAAGATATAAATCTATCAAGACCCTTAACTGAATCCTTGTCTTTATGTTAAATACAATCTCTTTAGCCTACTATTACTGTAAACCAGGATCTACATAAGAGTAACTTTAACCTTTAAAACTTATCACAGTCTTCAGTATAATATTAATACCAATATTACCCCTTAGAGCAGAAGAAAAATCTAATACTTCTAATATTGATCCAATATTTCAATGTTAAAATTGTTTAACTGCAGGTTGCTGCTTGTAATATCAAAGTTGAACTAGTGAATGACAACTTTACAGAGTTGAGAGGTGAGATTGCAGGTCCACCCGACACAGCATATGAAGGAGGAAAGTTCAAACTAGAAATAAAAATACCAGAAACTTACCCTTTCAATCCACCACAGGTACTGAATGTTGTAATTTATCTGACTTTGCCTATATTATTATAATGCATACATGTATATTTATATCTACATTTTTTTACTTCAAAATAATGAAATCTTGGGCTATCTATAAATAAAACTGGGGAGGGGCAGAAAGTTCAACTTATGACATTAAATGTTTGCCACAAATATTTCTGTTCAATTACTTTTTTAAAGGGGAGTCCATCATTGGCTAAAACTCTGGTTTCTGACATTTGGACAGACCCCTGTTATCTGATTTGTTGACCTTGAAATGTATTTTTTAACATGTGTAAAAAAAAATATATATATATATATATACATTAGGACTGCGGAAATTAACTATTAATTTCTCGATCAATCATTAAAAATTTAAACTCTTAAATTATTTTTTATCGATTAATCGACCCATCACTTACAAATTATTGGAAAACAAAAAGTTAAAAATATATATATATAATAAAAATAGTGGCCGATAAATAACAGATTTCATCACTTGAACCAAATAATGTCAACACAATTGGCTTTTTGCGTAGTTAGTTAAAAGATGACATATGTAGGAAACATTCCAGTGGTATTTAGATTTTCAACAAGAACGTTTAATAAGTGTTACTTATGACATCATAAATTTTAATTTTTGGCTTTAATCGAAATTAATGATTAATTAATTAATCGTAAATTTTTCAGAAGTTAACGATTAAATTTAAATTAATCTTTAACAGCTCTAATATATATATATTTTGATTAAAAATGAAAATTGAAATTTATGGTGTTATAAGTAACATTTATTAAACGTACTTGTCGAAAATCGAAATAATAATGGAATGTCTTCTTTATATGACATCTTTTAACCAACAAAGCCAAAAGACAAGTGTATTGACATTATTTGGTGTATTGACATATAGTGATGAGCGGGTCTTATTGACAATATAACCAGACGAGATTAACAATCGTTCACATAGCTTTAGATTGTCTCAGCTGAAGTTTATGACACTGTAGTGGATGTTTGGTTTGCAGGTGATATGTAAGCGAAGTGTTAGAACCATGGTAGTAATGTTCACTTTTAAGCAGCATGGCTGCGCAGATATTTGACAGACACCACGCAGGAGTTTAGAATCACAGCACAGCAAATTTTGTAAAATATTGCACAAAAAATGGATGTTGTGCAACTTTGCACACAAGTTTTTTTTATAAATTTGCGCACGGACCATAGAAGCTTAGACTTAGAGGGAACATTGTATGGTAGGCAAACGATTTCTCTCAATGGACACAATAACATTTATCAACATTTTGAACATTCACGTCAGACAATAGTTTAAAACCAAAATGTTGGTGTAATCGTCTGGAAATTAGTTTATATTTATCTGCCGAAATATTTTACTTTTTGACTTCCAGTATATTTATAAGTGGTGGGTCGATTAAACGTTAAAACAATTTTAATTACAAATGTTTAAATATTAATCGAGAAATTAATCGTTAATTTCCGCAGCCCATATATATATATATATATATATATATATATACACACACATACAATATATACTGCTTTTGTTGGAATTTCATAAAAATTGTATGGTTTCATTATATTTGTATGGTTTCATTAACATTATTTAGAAAAGTAAAAAAGAAAGTTTGATTCATATTTTCTCTCTAATAATTATTTGTTTTTGTTTTTATTTCATTAGGTTAAGTTTGTAACAAAAATATGGCATCCAAACATTAGTTCTGTTACTGGTGCGATTTGTTTAGATATCCTGAAAGACCAGTGGTAAGTAGCATGCCTTTGTTCTCAGTTGTAAATGTGTTTTTATAAATGATGGTCTTGTACTTAAATTATGCTGCAGATGGTTAAGAAATCACATCATTTACATACGTTGTATTTTACATTTTAACACCTCAACTGATGATATTATTATCCTTGTAATTTAAACAACTAAAGTTAAGTTGTTGTCATATGGGGCATTGTGACGATGCAAACATACTGAATACTGTTAAGAAGACACTAGATTTACTTCCAACACTTTTATCATTGTCATCAGGTCCAGGAAAATTTACGGGTACTTTATTTTAGAAAATTGTTAACATTGAATGTTTATTTATAATTGACAACAGCAATTTGCTCAAGAAATCTGGTCTGCATCACTCACAATTTGCAGTAGCTGACCTAGATTTTAAAAAAATAAATACAAATAAATTGGATCAATTAATAGGATTGTGTGCTGAATTTTTTTTTGATATGGCAAAGAATTTTAAATTAATTAATATGCACTTCATAGATTATAGTCATCTCTATAAATAACAAGTCATAAACTAGTCTCAGTAAGTTTATATTCTTATATTTCAGACTCAACAAATAATATTTTATACATCTCATTGAAAAATTATAGAGACTTTAAAAACAGGGCCATTTTTTAAAAACTAAATTATGTTTAAACTTGAGTATACATTCTAAATAATAAATACCATTAAATTTTATGTAAGTTGTCTTAAAAACAAAAATGTATGTTAAGTCAAATCTCCTTAAAACTTGTTTAGTTTTGACGACTTTGTAAAAAACTGGAGTCTTTCCAAATGTGTGATAATAATTAAGAATTTTGATTCAAAATAATTGATTATTTTTTTTATTTTGCAATATTCTAGGAAAGCAGACTTTTTTTGATAATTTTTTTTATTAAAGATTCTTTTGAAGTTTATGAAGGTTTTATTTTTTTTTCTTTTGAAATATTAATCTAGGGCAGCAGCCATGACCTTAAGAACTGTCCTGCTTTCTTTACAAGCACTTTTAGCTGCTGCTGAACCAGATGATCCTCAGGATGCTGTTGTGGCCCAGCAGTACAAAGAAAACAATGCTATATTTCAGCGTACAGCTAGACATTGGACGACAGCTTATGCTGGAGGTTAGTCTTTAAAACAATGCTATATTTCAGCGAACAGCTAGACATTGGACGACAGCTTATGCTGGAGGTTAGTCTTTAAAACAATGCTATATTTCAGCGTACAGCTAGACATTGGACGACAGCTTATGCTGGAGGTTAGTCTTTAAAACAATGCTATATTTCAGCGTACAGCTAGACATGGGACGACAGCTTATGCTGGAGGTTAGTCTTTAAAACAATGCTATATTTCAGCGTACAGCTAGACATGGGACGACAGCTTATGCTGGAGGTTAGTCTTTAATGGAATAATGATTACCTGCTACGACTAAAAACATGAAAGCACCTACTTCAACTAAAATAGAATTTAAATTAAACAACCCCGTAAAAACAAAGTTTTTGACTATAAATCCCTTATATATGAGACTGAACTTAAAGTATTGTTCAAGTATTGATATATTATATTATATATATAATACGCAACGCGCTACAAACATTTACAGACTGAAACCGACTGATCTCCCGTGGCTGTAAAACCGGGTGGGGGGGGGAAGGTGTGGTCATCGATGGCTGGACTGAACTCCAGCACGTGGAGGTGAACAATAGCAGACAGCTACGTTGAATTATATAGAGATAAACTAAAAATGCATTAATTTAATTACAGTACATTCAATAGATATGAAATTTTGATACAATGCACTGTTAGGTGACATGAGCCTATGTGCAAAATCTCAAGTTGATAGCATCATGGGAGGTGGGTCATTTTTTACTTTTGATTTTCCGCCAGACCGACCAAGAGATCACGACAAGACGGTGAAGTTAATGTAAGGGATTTTAAAAAATTGTTTTATCCAGGTGCTGACAACTCAATACTTAGCTTTATAAAAGAAGTTTCATTGTGTTTTTTCTAGGTTTGAAGTCCATGAGTTAAAAAAATTTTTTAAATCTATTTAACAAGCAAGCAGTGGGTTGCGTGTGGCTGCAGACTTCAGATGTTAGTTATATGTGCTAGTTATATTTCTATGAAAATGTTCGACTAGTTTTACCTTATTTTTATAGGTCCCAAGACTGATAAGGAGCTAGAAGATAAAGTAAACAGCATGAAGAATATGGGTTTTGAAGAAGTAAGTATCTTCACAAAGTACATTTTATTTTACAGGTTTGAGTGCAAAGAATTGATATAAATTTATTGGAATCCTCTCTGTGGAATATCTAGATTGTTATGACAGAATGTATTATTTCTTCATGTTTTGTATGCCTGTAATTGTAATAGTGGTTTGTGTACTCCCCAGCACAAGGCAAGAGTAGCTCTATCAACAAAAGACTGGGATGTGACAAGAGCAGCAGAATACTTAATTAGCTAACATTGTTTAACCCTAAGTTTATTATCAAAGATAGAAATACCGATTGTTTTTGCGCATGTTTCTGAATCGACATGTTTATTATCAAAGATAGAAATATGGATTGTTTTTTTTCCCCCATGTTCTTGAACATGTTTTTTTGTTTTTTTTAAATATTATTCTCTCACAACAATCCTTGTTCAGTCTCCATATTTTCTTAAACATGTCTTTCTATGATTGGTCTGAAAGTGTGGTGGTGTAGCTGTGATTATGGGTGTTGTTGACAAATGTGTTTTTGACTTTTATTTTAAGTAGATGAGACCATAAGTCGTGTGATCTAATGAAATCATTTTTATTGTTTTAATGGACTTAGTGATCGTTATGCATCATACTTTTTAGTTACTAATATATCTACTAGGGGTCTACCGATATGCCTTTTTGCCGATATTGCCGATACCGATATTACCGATATTTTTTTTTCCGATATGAGTGCCGATATGAGTATTTGTTAGGACAAAAACCAGCGGTCATATTTGATGACGTAATTCTTAAATTTATCACTCGTAATTATTTATCTTTAATATTAGGGGACTACCGATACGCATTTTTGCCGATATTACCGATATTTTTTTCCGATATGAGTGCCCATAGGGTATTTGTTAGGACAAAAACCAGCGGTCATATTTGATGACATCATTCTTAAATTTATCACTCGTAATTATTTATCTTTAATATTAGGGGACTACCGATACGCATTTTCGCCGATATTACAGATATTTTTTTTCCGATATGAATATTTGTTAGGACAAAAACCAACGGTCTTATTTGATGACATCGATCATTCTTAAATTCATCACTCCTAATTATTTATATTTTATATTAGGGGTCTACCGATAAGTATTTTTGCCGATATTACCGATATTTTTTTCCGATATGAGTGCCGATATGAGTATTTGTTAGGACAAAAATAACAGCGGTCATATTTGATGACGCCATTCTTAAATTTATCACTCGTAATTATTTATATTTTATAATTAAGGGGTCTACCGATATCCAGTTTTGCCAAAATACCGATTTATTTTCCCAAAACGAAGTTTCCGATGTGTTTACAAGTTCCAGTTCATGACCTACATAGGACTCATAACAAAACGAACCGTCCTTTATAAAAATGTACAAGCATATTAGGTACTCCTTTTGAAACTTCAACCTTGACTCATAATTATTAATCCTAACCAATAGTTTAATGGCTTTTGCACACGGCCACCTTTTATGAATGAAACAATGAGAACAAAGTACAATAGTAATATAGTGAAAATGAGGCTGAAGCTTGAGTGGTTGCCAATGACAACACGTCTTCACACGGTACATTTTGTTATTCCATACGAAACGAAATGTTTTAGACATCTGCGATTCTGCGTGCATCTTTGCTATTAGAGCAATTACGTGAACATAATGTTTACATGTTATCCATTTATTAGAGCAATTACGGTATACTTGGCATCGGCACTATTTACACAGTATTTCTGAGTATACGAAAATCGGCCGATACCTAAACAATATCAAAGCACATGGCACATTGTATCGTGGCTGCACATATTAATACTAGGACTCTTTTGACTTTTTAAATACCGGTATCGGGGTCGATATATTAATTTGTCGAGATATTGTAAATCTAAATGATAGTTTTTTTGTTTCCGTTTTTTTTTGGGTCAAAATGTCACTTATTATGAAATATCGGTGACGTCAATATCGGGACCTTTACATGCTACCGATACCGATATCCAGATATCGGTGCCGATATATCGGCCAGCCGATATATCGGTAGACCCCTAATATCTACCTACTACATTGTAATAAATGGAAGGAAAGTGATTGCTGGGCTAATTCTTATTCTTTAGTTTTGTGTGAAACCAACGCTTGAGTCCGTTGTGGTCATGTTAGATTTGTGTGAAACCAACGCTTGAGTCCGTTGTGGTCATGTTAGATTTGAAAGAATGGAAAAGTTATTAATTTCAGTGTTAAACAGTGATACTTGGTGCAAACATTAAGAACATGTGTTTTAGTAGAGTAATAAAGTGATGTCTGTGTTCCTGCTTTCTGAAGTGTGACAGTGCCTGTTGTGGTGTTAGAGGCAGTAAGGTTTGACAGTGCCTGTTGTGGTGTTAGAGGCAGTAAGGTTTGACAGTGCCTGTTGTGTTAGAGGCAGTAAGGTTTGACAGTGCCTGTTGTGGTGTTAGAGGCAGTAAGGTTTGACAGTGCCTGTTGTGTTAGAGGCAGTAAGGTTTGACAGTGCCTGTTGTGGTGTTAGAGGCAGTAAGGTTTGACAGTGCCTGTTGTGTTAGAGGCAGTAAGGTTTGACAGTGCCTGTTGTGTTAGAGGCAGTAAGGTTTGACAGTGCCTGTTGTGGTGTTAGAGGCAGTAAGGTTTGCTCATGCCCCATCACAGCCCTGCTAACGCCCACAGTTAGTAAACTAATATTGTTGCCCCGTCACCGCTCTGCCAACGCCCACAGTTAGTAAACTAATATTGTTTTTAAATTGAATCGTTGAGAAAATATCTGAATGGTTTTATTCTTTAAGCTCTGAATGAAATCCTGAGTCAGGTTTTATCCTAATTATACAGCCAACTTTACACCAATTTTGTCTCAAGTAGAAAGAATGAAACAACTCGGAATGTGTGACTAAATTCCTACCATGTCATTCATGTGAGAACCAGAAGCTTTATGAAGCCTTCCCAGTTCCTGTTCCTTTTGGTAACAACTAGTTGACTTTCATTAGTGTGTTTAATGCTTGACTTCATTGCTTATGTTCAAGTACCTGTATTTAATATTTCAGGTATTCATTTACAATGAATTGAACTTGCAAGTAAATTCTAACCCTTCCAGATAAAGATAGATACTTACTTAATATACATGCTATTAACTATGTAATCCAAGTTTGCGTGTTTAAATTTTTTTTTATAGTTTATTTAAAATGATAGAGTTACACTACAAGTAGAAGTGAAGGTGTGCTTTGTTCAGCTATTCAATACTTTAAAAAATTCCCTCATACACACATTGAATATTGAACTTAAACAGAAGTAAAATAAAAAAATATTTTTTAAAAAATGAACTTGTTATTACTATTACTATTACATGTACTACTAATTTATAGGAATATTTTTACATCAAATCTCTTTCAATTTTTGGGACTGAATAATAATTTTGTTTAAAGATATTGTTTCAAATTTTTCTTTGTTTATGTTGAATTATCCCAGTTGTGTCAAGGAACATGCCATTGAAATTCTTGGATTACTTAATGAACAGAGTAACCACAGTGATCTATGACCAGTACAGGATTATAATATTACTAGGGCTTGTAGGGCGCCCAACTAACTTATCCTTGTTTGATAAATACGAAATATTAAACTTCATGAAATGTAAAAAAAAAGTATTTTATAATTGTTTGGGTAATTGACGTCATAATATTTTACGGAGAAACACCACATGCTCTCAAAACCAAAATGATACCTCTCTTTTTTTAACTGCTTTGGACTGTTGTAATATCTCAGGAATGAGATAGAATGAGTGACTTGGGCTTTTATATTATTTATGTGTTAGTCTTCCAATGACTACATTTCCAATTCAGTACCATTATTGGAGAAGGGATAAACAAGAAACTTTAACTATGGTTTGGCAGTTGATCAGTAAGAAATGTACAAACAAATCTAGTGTCATTTTAGCTCTACATGTATAAAGAAGTCTTCTGCCATTTTCAAATCTCCTGCCCAGAGCTCAACTAATATCCTTACATGTTCTAACCAGTTTTTGACTGACATTCTTACATATGATGACTAACGGTCATCTCTTCATTATCATATGTCTTGAAAATATTGGGTGGCCCTGCCTGTGTTATAATCTATCCTCAGTGTCTGGGAATGGTCCCACCCTTTAAAGTTGAGAATTTCTAGTTTGAAAGTGGTCCACCACCCTTGCAATGGATGTCATTAATAGAACATTTTCATTTCCCATGCTTTGAAGTGTTTGATAGTGGTACTTAAATTATTTTGTTTAAAATTATTAAAGGCTAATACTAAATGTGAATCTGTCCATGGTAAGAATCAATAGAGATGGAACATTTGTGGAAACTATCTGTGTTTAAACTATGACCTTTAAACTATGACCTGTGATGAGATTGGTGTTGTTGCAGGTGGTTGAAGTTGATATCATTAATGTAATTACACATTGCACTGGTTGTAACAAGACATTTTTAAAACATAATAAATATCAAACTCACAATTTTCTAATTGTTTCACTCACAGTTTATTTTTAACTTCTTCCATACAACATAATTTTGTTGGTATAAATATGAAAGTATAATAAGTAGTTTCTCCAATATTCTTTAGGTTCTTGATAAAAAAATATTTTTTTTACTTTGTTGCAGAGAATGCTTTGAGTTTTTATACATGATGTGCACAGCATAAGTATGTCTATCATATTTAAATTACTGGTAATTACTAATGTTTTAATGACAGTATTTGGCACAGATGATGTTCATGAACATTTTGTTCAGATCATTCATAATTCAAACATTCTCATAACCACAGCATAATATTATTAATATAGTGTTTGGACAAACAAATTTGAATGGCTCAGAGAGGCCAAAGGGTCTACAGAGCATTGTAAGCTGTAGAGTAGGGTAATGTTAGTAAGAACAAGTTAAGATGATAAAACAGTGTAATTCTCATTTTTTTATGCTCATGAGGTTCCCACTATCCCATTCCGTTGGGAAAACTGAAAACATTCGAAATTTCATAAAATTATTTTCCTGGTCTGGCAAGCCTGATATGCTTTTTTTTTAATGATTAAGTAAATGGTTTTCAATACGACTCTATGGTTATGTTTCCATTACATGTACATGCTAATCATATGACATAATAATGGTAGAAGTTGAGTTGAAAAAGCATGGAATGTAATTAGTGAACTTTGAAAACTATTTTTGATAGTGGTAATTTGTATGACTATTGAGCAAGATCTGTCTTCTAATTTGGTCTTGTATGCCATCATGTATGGATGTGTATATATTTATAAGTCAACAGATTTCACAGAAATTTTCTATACAAAGGCATTTTTTGCAAATTGTAGAAAAAATGAAAGCTAAATAGGCACTTGATGATCAATATTAAAAAGTTTTTAAAAGCAATGTCTTTCCAATAAACATGAAAATGACTAAAAACTAAAATATGCTAATTAATGTTAATGAATCAATGACAGGCAGCAATAGAAATAAAACCAACTTGGTGCCGGTAGTGCCTAATAATGAGACCACAGGACCATAACAATAGCAACAGTTATCAAAGTATTCGTCAAATGATTGTTGGTGTCAATGATTGTAATCAACCCTTGGACTCGTGACAGAAAAATAAATATGCAAGTCAAAGGAATGATGGATAATTTAATGAATAATTAGGTTCTTCAGGCTACTCCATGTCCTTTTTTTGACTGGTCAATTGAGGTTTCAACATCACCGGTCACTTTGGCCTGTTAGTTTGACTGGCCATCAGATCACTAGTCACCTTACTTCATGTTCCCTAGTTTCATAAAAACTTCACCATTTCTTTGAGTTAGAGTATTTAAACCACGTGCAACGTTTTGTTTGTAAAAAGTGTGTGTATTATTAGTATTATTTTTAAGGATTTCTTAACTAAAACTGTATGCTATATGCCTTTTCTATGATTCATATCACTATGAATGTTCACTATGTCAACATATGACTTGTCTAGGTCTAGAAGTAATCACAGCGCATGTCCCCTATGACAACATGACTTGTCTAGACGCAATCACAGCGAATGTCCCCTATGACTACATATGACTTGTCTAGAAGTACATGTCATCACAGCGAATGTCCCCTATGACAACATATGACTTGTCTAGAAGTACATGTCATCACAGCGAATGTCCCCTATGACAACATATGACTTGTCTAGAAGTACATGTCATCACAGCGAATGTCCCCTATGACAACATATGACTTGTCTAGAAGTACATGTCATCACAGCGAATGTCCCCTATGTCATCATATGACTTGTTGTAATGGAAGGTGTTAAGGAAATTCTCTCTTGAACCTTTTATTTGTAATATTTTAAAAAGATTACATTTCAAGTTCAGCTCCATTACTGATCAAATCACCAGTCTCTACACATAGATGCCTCTGTAAAATATATTTAACGGGGCATTTTTGCCGGTACACACTCTTTTGTTATTTTTGCACCAAGATATATTGTTAGCGAGAGCGTATAATTATTATACTATTATACCGATAATCAAAGCTATAAAACAACTGGGGCTAAACCGCGGCTCGCGAGCCGCACGAGGCTCTTCTCTGTTCAAATTGCGGCTCGCGAACAATTTGTGAAGTTAAAATTTTTGTCTTAAATATGTTATGTTAAAAAAAAACAAATGAATTAAATGACTGTCAGTTACAACAGATCTGGCCACCCCTGCTATAGAATGTAATGGTAGAGGAAAAGAAATGACTGTCAGTTACTACAGATCTGGTCACCCCTGCTGTAGAATGTAATGGTAGAGGAAGAGAAATGACTGTCAGTTACTACAGATCTGGTCACCCCTGCTGTAGAATGTAATGGTAGTGGTAGAGGAAAAGAAATGACTGCACGCTCCATTGCGTTACAGCGGTTTATGGGACCAGGTAAAATCATTTTTCCCAAAAATTGATTTACCAATTAAAGAATTGATTATTTTTAATCCCTTGTTGGACGATCCCTGGTCCCTAAAGACGTAGGGGATAGACTACTATAAGTTATAAGTCATTAATTGTTGAAATCATTTGATGCTGTAAAGGGGCTTATAGGCCAACGTCCTTTAGCAGCAAGCCGAACATACTCACGTCATAAACATACTCACGTAATAAACATACTCACGTCATAAACACTGACGTCATAAACATACTCACGTCATAAACACTGACGTCATAAACATACTCACGTCATAAACATACTCACGTCATAAACCTACTCACGTAATAAACATACTCACGTAATAAACATACTCACGTAATAAACATACTCACGTTATAAACATACTCACGTCATAAACATACTCACGTCATAAACATACTCACGTCATAAACCTACTCACGTAATAAACATACTCACGTAATAAACATACTCACGTTATAAACATACTCACGTCATAAACATACTCACGTCATAAACATACTCACGTAATAAACATACTCACGTAATAAACACTGACGTCATAAACATACTCACGTCATAAACATACTCACGTTATAAACATACTCACGCCATAAACATACTCACGTCATAAACATACTCACGTCATAAACATACTCACGTCATAAACATACTCACGTAATAAACACTGACGTCATAAACATACTCACGTCATAAACATACTCACGTCATAAACATACTCACGTCATAAACATACTCACGTCATAAACATACTCACGTCATAAACATACTCACGTCATAAACATACTCACGTAATAAACACTGACGTCATAAACATACTCACGTCATAAACATACTCACGTCATAAACATACTCACGTCATAAACATACTCACGTCATAAACATACTCACGTCATAAACATACTCACGTCATAAACATACTCACGTCATAAACATACTCACGTAATAAACATACTCACGTAATAAACACTGACGTCATAAACATACTCACGTAATAAACATACTCACGTAATAAACATACTCACGTAATAAACATACTCACGTTATAAACATACTCACGTCATAAACATACTCACGTCATAAACATACTCACGTCATAAACATACTCACGTAATAAACACTGACGTCATAAACATACTCACGTCATAAACATACTCACGTCATAAACATACTCACGTCATAAACATACTCACGTAATAAACATACTCACGTCATAAACATACTTACGTCATAAACATACTCACGTCATAAACATACTCACGTCATAAACATACCATTGCCCATTTAATGCCTTAACCAATTTGCTCTGCTGATGGCACACTACGCTGGTGCGGCTCTGAGTTGGGTTCCAACCGAGTACATTCCCAGCTACATTTCTGTCTGCAAATGGGAACTGTTGAAGATCAACTTCGGATAGCACCTAGAAATAATCAGATAGAGATGCTATCTCCAGTTGAAGATCAATTTCGGATAGCACCTAGAAATAATCAGATAGAGATGCTATCTCCAGTTGAAGATTAACTTCGGGGTTGCACCTAGAACTAATCAGGTAGAGATGCTGTCTCCAGTTGTTCAACTTCGGGTAGCACCTAGAACTAAGCAGGTAGAGATGCTGTCTCCAGTTGTTCAACTTCGGGTAGCACCTAGAACTAAGCAGGTAGAGATGCTGTCTCCAGTTGAAGATCAATTTCGGGTTGCACCTAGAACTAATCAGATAGAGATGCTGTCTCCAGTTGAAGATCAACTTCGGGTAGCACCCAGAACTAATCAGATAGAGATGATGTCTCCAGTTGAAGATCAACTTCGGGTAGCACCTAGAACTAATCAGGTAGAGATGCTGTCTCCAGTTGTTCAACTTCGAGTTGCACCTAGAACTAATCAGATAGAGATGCTGTCTCCAGTTGAAGATCAACTTCGGGTAGCACCTAGAACTAATCAGATAGAGATGCTGTCTCCAGTTGAAGATCAACTTCGGGTTGCACCTAGAACTAATCAGATAGAGATGCTGTCTCCAGTTGTTCAACTTCGGGTTGGACCTAGAACTAATCAGGTAGAGATGCTGTCTCCAGTTGAAGATCAACTTCGGGTAGCACCTAGAACTAATCAGGTAGAGATGCTGTCTCCAGTTGTTCAACTTCGGGGTTGCACCTAGAACTAATCAGGTAGAGATGTTGTCTCCAGTTGAAGATCAACTTCGGAGTTGCACCTAGAACTAATCAGGTAGAGATGTGATCTCCAGTTGAAGATCAACTTCGGGGTTGCACCTAGAACTAATCAGGTAGAGATGCAGTCTTCAGTTGTTCAAACCGGCTTTACCACTGCCACTAGTATTTCGCATTATGCTTTACCAAGAGGGATAATATCACAATTTAACTAAGAAAAGCGCGTTTTCTCTTTACAAAATACGTATTACCGTATATACTCGAGTGTCGGTCGAGTTTTTGTTTATTCAAAATTTTAAGGCCAAAATTAGGGGGTCGACTTATAAACTCGTAATTCATTTTATAAACGCCATGAGTTTATCGCAGCGATCATTGAAGAAATGTAACATTCAAATTTTCAAGTGACAAATCAGGGGGTCGACGGTCGACTTATACTCGAGTATTTACGGTTTTAAAGTTCCACACTAAACGTATATAGGTCCCTTCAATCTCACGTCATAGACAGACAGCGGTGACTTATACTCGAGTATTTACGGCATTTACGGTTTTAAGGTTCCACACTAAACGTATATAGGTCCCTTCGATCTCACGTCATAGACAGACAGCGGTGACTTAACATTTCACTTTAATGAAGACGAAACTGCTGGGCGTTCTCAGGAGTAACTCCCCTTTTCTAAATGAGCCATGTCTCACACCCCGTCCTCCATGAATGATGTCAGTGGTTCAGACATGAGGCCAGGTGTTAATTCATTGGAAGAGTTATGTGTCCTGTACTGTCACTCCAAATCCTGAGGCTCCGCGCAAGTTTGGGTGCCAACCAGATGGTGTTTGTATGGACTTTCTGACGACACTCTCGCCATGAAATCTTCATCTACGTCATCGCCGCTGGCATCAGATTCCATGTTTCTACAGCTCAAGTTCGGTATCAAACTGTCACTTTTTGGTCGGGCCCCCCTCAACAGCCTGTCCTCAAAGCTTCCCAGGTCAGACAGATCTACATCATCGTGGTCCAACGACGAGAGGCTAAGGCTGGTGGCTAGAGACTCTCTGTACTCCGTGTCCACAGCCCGCCATGTTGCTGACTCAACGATGTCTGATTTATTGATGGTCTCCAACGAGTTCAGCTCTGAAACTTTCGAACTGAAATCAACACCTGAACGATTTTCAGAGCCTATTGTTTGATGACGTATTTGTCTGTCACAACCGCCAGGATATTCAACAAGTTCATCGCCTGTCACACCAAAATTTCCGTGAGATGTTAAGAATTCCTTAACGGATCTGAAATCTGCATTGTGGGTGTCAACAGTGTTGTCCAAATAACTCGTCGTTTTAGATGTTAGAGGATCGTACTTACTACCACCCCCCTCTTCTTTAACCACATCTTGAGAGCCATTCAACGCACACAGATCTTGAGACCCATTCAACGCACACACATCTTGAGGGCCATTCAACGCACACACATCTTGAGTGCCATTTGGGGTCGAAGTGAATGTCTTCAAAATCTGTGGAGTTTCTTCTTTGTTGACGGAACTTTTTATGACAACTTCCGTTGTTAAATCAACCGTATCTGTGTTTAATAGCTTGATGCTCATTGGTCCAGTATCAACTTCCGCTGAAATTATCAAAGACATCAAGACATACTTTCATATCAAAGGATCACACCAAAGCATACATAATGTCATTTGTAAAACGGGGGTTGGGGTGGGGGATAAACTACTACGTCATGACATGTTGAAATCAATTGATGCTTTAAAATTTGGAGTTGAAAGGTGAAAGGTGAAAGGTGAAAGGTGAAAGTTGAAAGGTGAAAGTTGAAAGGTGAAAGCCCTTTGCCAGCAAGTCGTTTACATTTTAGGCTCTGTTAGTATTTATAAGACACGATTCAAATTTGAAAATATTAACTTTTTAATTGGGATGCGGCTCACATTACAGCGACACCTTAAATATTTGTATGAACATGCTAATATACATAAGAAATAATATTTCTAATAACTAAGCCCATTTTCCTGAGCGGATATAGAAACTCGAAACAAGAAGTTAGACTTATGGTAAACTATTCTGTAATAATTTAGTGTCATTACCTCCGTCAGCGTCACCCTCTTTCACAATGTAAATATTCTTTTGCTGACTGCCAATTGGCCATTTGCGATCAAGCATGAAGATGACCGGGATGACCAGGGCACATGTGATACTGTATGCCCTGAAGGTCCATGGGGCACCAAAGACATCCAGAATTTGACCAGTTACTAGGGTACCAAGTCCGCGACCTTAAATAAAGTAACACGTTATT
This sequence comes from Ampullaceana balthica, assembly GCA_944989445.1. Classification (NCBI taxonomy): domain Eukaryota; kingdom Metazoa; phylum Mollusca; class Gastropoda; family Lymnaeidae; genus Ampullaceana; species Ampullaceana balthica. The sequence continues at coordinate 1,564,016 of CALYLW010000063.1, forward strand.
GAATGTAGACTTTCTAGACATAACAAAATAAACAGAGACAGATATACCGCCCTCCCTCCCCCCCCCACTCCAAGAGTCACAAATAAATAACATTAATTTATTGTTTTGACATATAACATCCATGTGGGATTAGGGCGGATTTATGTATTTACATAGAGAGGCCAATGAGTGAACTTCGCATTTACGGGTACTTTGTTTACAAAATAAAGCAAGCATTCAACTAAGGGGCCGTCCATTCAACTAAGGAGCCGTCCATTCAACTAAGGGGCCGTCCATTCAACTAAGGGGTCGTCCATTCAACTAAGGGGCCGTCCATTCAACGAAGGGGCCGTCCATTCAACTAAGGGGCCGTCCATTCAACTTGTGTCAAAACTCCAAGAAGTTCACCAAAATAAAACAAACAAACAAAATTTGACAACACTCTGGAAAGCCCCTCCCCCTCCCCCGTTTTTCTTCCGTTTTTAAATTCTTGTTACAGAACGTTTAATTGTTCCGGTCTTGTTTAAAACTCAGATTGTAATCTTTACAATCATCTTATCCTAAATGAAATTTGCTTTTTTCAGCTGGTCTGTCCGCCTACTTTCTGTTTGTGTGTGAAAGAAAATACATATTTCCTGCTCCCGCCTTCAGAACTGTAGATCGGGGAGGGGGGGGCAATAGTTTTGGCTCGGGGACCACTTTGTGGTAGCGGATATTAGCGGAGTTGCGCACCGTTTAAAATGAGTGTATTATTTAGTTAACATAACATTTCGCCAAAATCGTTATGCCCCTGCCATATACCGCATTAAAGTAAAGACGTGTAACTTTTACCATAATAAATAAAAAAAATGCTTTACTAGCGTATCACCCGTCAAAAATGACGGAAGTTTTCAGCTGAAATCTATTTATTTTTAAAAAATGCACTTTTTTTAGGGCGCCTAAGGCGCCAACCTTTTTCAAAAGCCCAACTAACTTGTCCTTGTTTGATAAATAAGAAATATTAAACTTTCTGAAATGTACACAAAGTATTTTATAATAGGGTTTGTAGGGTACCTACGGAGCCCCCTTTGTTTTTTTATTTTATAATTAATCATCATCAAATCCTCTTTTTACTTTGATCCCTTTTCAAAAATTAAAATATGAGCGAAAACAATGACGTCATATAATTTTTTTTACAGCGCATATTTAATTTGCACACCTTTTGATGCATTGGTGCAGTAATTTGGTTTTCCCTGCTTTCTAAAATTAGTAGCGTCAGGACTGACAGACATACACTACTTGAGTGACAATTGCAAATTACATTGTTTAATTCGTGTGTTTTTTGAGTTGTGATTTTGTATTGTATTGAATTTGTGATGGGGTCGGATTTATTTTTGGCTGCGGCTATTGGTAGTTGACTACCAATAGCTTCTAGAGAGCTATTGGTACTCGACTACAAATAGCCATTTCCGGTTGTCGGCTATTGGTAGTTCACTATTATTAATTGTTAATAAAACTACTACTAGGTGATATTCTGAGTTTGATGTAATGTTTTAATGTAAAAAAAATAGACAACTAACCCTAACCCTGACCCTAAAATATCTAATTTAATCGTAATTATAAGAATTTTAAATGGATTTCATTAGTTTTAGTCCCTATATAATATATACTATTACTATTAGTATACAGTATACTATATTATTAAATATTATGCTATATTTGTTTTTCTATTTTAATGTAAAAAAATAGACAACTAACCCTAACCCTGACCCTAAAACTAAATGATCTAATTTAATCGTAATTATAAGAATTGTAAATTGATTTCATACGTGGTAGTCCCTATATATTTTTTTCTATTTTAATGTTTTATATTATTATTTTTTAAGCTTGTTGATCATTTGAACCATAGCTTATGGGTGGCTGTTCTGGCTTATTTGGCTGAAACTTTTGAAGAACTCAATAAACTTAATTCAACTCGGCAAGGAAAACAGACACATTATATTACTCTCAGTGACAAAGTGTCTGCTTTTACGAAAAAGCTTGATCTTTGGAAATGAAGATTATTTCAAGGTAGCCTAACTTTGAGATGTTTGATCAATTATACGAAATCACCGAGAAACCAGAAAATGTTGAAATAAATAAAGAACTGTTGAAAATTTGATTTCTGGTCACATTTGATCAATGCAGGGCCAATTTTAATTCTACTTTGGTGATTTTTAACGTTCAGTGGTTTTTCGTGGGTTTCCAGCAGAGCCGTCTTTACACCAGTTTGGGCACCCGGGCAAAGAAATAGTGCTGGGCCCCTCCCCCGCAGGAATAAAAAATAAACATACATTATGTATATAAATAAACATATTCCCATGGGGCCCCTATGCTCGTGGGCCCCCGGGCAAATGCCCAATGGGCCTATGCGTTAAGACGGCCCTGGTTTCCAGTCCTAATCTCGCACACATTGTCTAATCAAATAAAATTACCCACATCGTAATTAAACCAATTCATTGAACTGACTAGCGATACCACTTTGAATATGTTGCATCAGAAAGTTGGCTTAATGAAATTTTGGAGTACTCCGAACTGTCTCAGATAGCTTTTAAAATACTTTTACCCTTTGCAACTTTGTGAAAGTGGATTTTCTGCATTGCTTACAATAAAAACAAAGCATCGTTCGTTCTAAATAAACTAATATAGCAGGTCTTTTTAATACAAAACTACTGTTTATGACTTAAATTTTTTGTATAGTTAGCAAGTAGAATTAAATAAGAAGACTATGAGACTAATATAAATGAAATTTGTTCTTTACAAAAGAAAGCCATTACAATACTGTTTTTGGAGCACGCAAAACGTAGCATATTAGTATAATTTTACTAACTAACATGTATACTACTTATAGCTAACAATAATCTTCTGTATAGAAGGGGCGTCTGCAACAGATAAGATATACACAGTATAATTATATTTAACTTTCCAACTCGGTAGTAGCACAATTTTTAGTAGTGGTCCGTAGCTAAGACACACATTTTTCAAGTGGTCCTTGAATCTCAAAAGGTTGAGAACCAATGGCTTATAGAAGGTCTCTCCTCTCAAGGGATTGTGTGGGTATGTCAAAGCAAGTTGTATTCCTTTTATATGAAACATCAGACACCGCCTCTCTTTCCTGACTCTCAGTGATCAAACTTGATCAGTATGATCCACTGTTAGAAAAGCACTTACAAGATTCCCGAGAAAATCCAGGTTCAGTATCTTATTTATACAGGAAATCCAAAATGAATTTATCCACCTACTTTCATCGACTGTAAGGAATCAGCTGTTGAGTGAAATCAGAAAAAAACAAGTACTACGGTATCTTACTTGACTCAACACCCGATCTAGGACACCGGAAATAGCTTTCTCAAGTCATCAGATTTGTGGATGTGGATTTTCAAACTAAAAAAGAAACCATCAAAGAATCAGTTTTAGGTTTTATCCAGATACATTCCAAAGACGCAGCAAGCATTGAAAGAGTTATCGTGGAGAAACTAGAATCTAATAACATACCTCTAGCCGACTATCGGTAACAATGTTATGACAATGCTGCTGTAATGAATGGGCATATATCCGGCCTTCAACACCGAATATGTGCCAGAAATCACAGAGCATTGTTCATCAACTGTGATAACCACAGCTTAAACTTACCAAGAGTACACTCAGCTAAACAGGATCCAGTTGTTATCACGTTTTTGGAACAGTTGAAAGTATAAATATTTGTTTTTTCTCGTTCAACAACTCGTTTGGAAGAATTAAAAAGAGTTGTGCCAATCACAATGAAGAGGAAGTCTGAAACACGTTGGAGTGCACGATCAGAACTGTTAAAGCAATTTATGAAGGACTAGATTTCACTAGATGAACTGGTAGAGCTGTTGGAAAAATTATCAAAACATACAAATATGACGCCTGACACCAGAAGTGATGCAGAAACTTTGCTGGCAGGTATATTAAACTTTAAATTCCAAGTTTTGTTACATTTCTGGAACATCATACTTGGGAAAATTGATCGTGTCAAGAAACGGTTGCAGAATCCTTATACTGTGAATTTCAAGGAAGCAGCATCTGATCTTGAATCGCTTGAGCAAGAAATTGTCAACATTCGTGATAATTTGAGCCAGGTTGCGGTAGATAATGGAAAGGAAGATGCACAACTGGGGGAATCGAGGTTGACAGAAGGATTAGACGACATCGGAAGATGCCTGGAGAATTAACAAGAGATGCAGGACTTTCTGCAGAAGAAGAATTGCACGTGATATGAACAGAGTAATTGATAGACTCCAACAGGAGATATCAATACGGTTTATACGTCTAAAAAAATCTGAACAACAAATTTGGATTTTTACAAGACGTCAAAACTCTTCTTGCTGAGACAAAAGTCGATACACTTCGTTAAAATTGCTTAGATTTTGCTAATTTATACGACACTGACGTCAATGGTCACGAATTGTAAACAGAAATCGGAGACTGAAAAATGCTTCTCAGTACCCGGACTGAAGTTCTATCGGAAACTCCTTTGGATGTTCTTGGTTTTATTGTTTCATATGGAGATGACGTATTTCCGAGTCAAGCGCATTTCACTTCAAATACTTCTAACAATTGCTGTTTCAACTGAAAGCTGTGAGTGGTCCTTCAGCAAACTGAAGCTTATTTTGTCTTATTTACGTGCTTCAATTGGAAAAGATAGTCCCAGTGATCTTGCACTCCTTAGCATCGAAAGAGAAACACTTGAGAATATTAATTTTGACAACGTGATTGACGAGCTTGCGACAATCAAATTAAATCAAGGAGAATCAATTTTTTGTAGACTATGTCTAATCGTATAATTAGTAGAGTATTTTTGTTTTCAAATAAATTGTTTACAATCGTATAGAGAATTATTAGTCTGTGTTCTATTTAATTAAAATACCAGAATCTTCAAAAATGAACTATATAAACCGTAAAATTTCAAATTTTTCTTAGGGGCTCAATGAGCCCCCAGAACCTTTCGGTCCGACAAGGGGCGCCGATTTTGTGTCATGTCCCCGGGCGCACATGACCCTAGCTACGCCACTGGGGGGGTATTTTACATGTAATGATGATTTGGTTTTAATATGGCCGAAAATATAATTTGTTTCCCCGGACAGTTTATTTTAAAATAAATAAACGGGGGGGGGGTAAGACTCTGTATGGGGAGGATTTATTTTTGGACACCGGCAATGAGATAGTTGGATCACATTGATAGATTTTAGCCCGGTCTTGATTTAGTTTGACATTTTCACCACAAATTAACGCGGTTTTTTTTGGTCTATCCAAACATTTCTTGTTTTACGAGATCCAAGAATATGGCCAGTTTCCTAAAATCACAAGATGCAAGAATTGGGTTTTTACAACAAAAGACAGGGGGTGGGAGTGGGGGTTGCGTGTAAATGGGATGTCCATTTTTTCTTCTTCTTATTTTCTTTATTTGTTTATTTGTAAGAGCCAACAAAATAATCAACAGTCATGGGACTCAGTTTGAACCAACCCATTGTTGTTATTGAAATATGAGATGATTTTGTTTTCATTCAAGCATCATCTGCAGCTTACCAAGTGTGCCTGCTTGGGTTCGGGTACCGCTGAAATAATATTTATGAGTTCGGTAAATCTTTCAAAAGAAATGATGGATGGAAGAAATGATGGATTGAAGAAATGATGGATGGAAGAAATGATGGATGGTCGCTTTTACCTAAATCCCAATAGACGGCGCCTGCAATACTTTGGTATGTGGCCTGGGTTCCCGTGGGAGCCAGAATGCTGGCAGTGGACGAGGCAGCTGCCCAGAACATCGAGTACGTCACTCCGTGGAGAAGTTCGACCGGAAGTGCAAGCCAGGGTGACGTCAGGAAGGAAAAGGCCAAGTAGCGAATGGAGTATATCACTAGCACAATGTTGATGGTGTTGGCCCGACCAATTCTTTTGAGAACCCATGGCGAGCACCTGTTGAGTGGGGTTAAAGTTTTGTAAGGATAGTATCTGCAGTATTGTCACCTGTATCAGGGGTGGTATTTACTAAGACCACAATTGTCAAGGTCACCAATAAAATAATTCATATATTTTCTCACAAAAACTAATTCCCCATTCTAAATCAAATAGCTACACAATAAATCTCTCTATAAAAATAGTTAACAATAAATCAAGTTCAGAACAAAAACACCTAAAAACATGTACTGCTTTATCTCAGTCAACAAGCTGATCTTATAGAAAGACGTGATCAATGTGTCGAAATGACATACCGTCGTGTCACGGTCATTTACGGATGGTACTAAAAAAGTAGCACTGCAAGCATTTTGCCGCCCTCTTCGACGAATCCCTCGAATGTCACACCCCAAATAAAGAAGTCCTTATAGTACCCACCGCCAACTCCGCTTCTGTTAAGGTATGCAGCGTAATGCCGCAGAGCATTTTAACATTTAAGACATAAAAGTTTCCAAGAGGGAGAGTGGTTCCAACCACCCTCCCCCTTTTTTAAATCTTAACAATGGCGGGATGAAAACATGCATTCATTAACATATCCAATTCCTTTTTAAAAATATAAATTATAGAATCTTTTGGTGCAGACAACGTCTGATTAAAATATCTGCTGGAGGAAGGAAGGCTCGCTGAGTGTAAAAACCTAAGACAGGCTCACTGAATGTACAAACCTAAGACAGGCTCACTGAATGTACAAACCTAAGACATGCCACAGAAGACAAGCTCACTGAATGTACAAACCTAAGACAGGTTCACTGAAAGTATAAAATACCCAAGACAGACTCATTGCATTTACAAACCTAAGACATTCCACAGAAGACAGGCTCCCTGAATGTACAAACCTAAGACATGCCACAGAAGACAGGCAGTGCACCAAGACTACCAGTCCCAAATTGGTCTGGTTGCTGCCCAGGTCCACCATGAACCACAGGAAGAAGTTGGTCACAGCGCCGCACATCATCCCATAGAAGACAAGTTTGGCAAGGAAGAGACGTGTGGCGCCACCAGAAATAATACGTGTCACATCTGCCCAAAAGGAGTTGCTCTTGTGGAATCTGTCACATTAGAAAATATTGTGCCAAACTATATTTAAAAAAAAATACTTAGTGTTTTCAAATGAAATCAGTAACGTAATTTAAAAAGTAATTAAAATTTATATTATTGACCTACGAAATTATAATTAGGTTACATAAGAATAAACATGATTTGAACCAATCCAAATTGTGTAACAGTTATTGGAACCAATCCAAATTGTGTTATAGTTATTGGAACCAATCCAAATTGTGTTATAGTTATTGGAACCAATCCAAATTGTGTTATAGTTATTGGAACCAATCCAAATTGTGTTATAGTTATTGGAACCAAATACAGCGGCAACATGAGCATGTTACATTAAAAACAATCTGAAAGCATGACACAAGGAAAAGATGTTGAATGAAGGGTCTTGATATCAATAGTTTTACAACTTTTTGATGAGATGCGCACCACGACTTTGTTTTACGCATTTTGTTTTATTCAGGAGAAACAAAACTGCTTGTGTTATGACAATAATAACGTTTGTCAAAGGGGCCGTCCATAAATGACGTCACGCAATTTTGACCGATTTTTCACCCCCCTCCCCAACTACAATAATACGTCACAAAGCTTTGACCCCCCCCCCTCCCAAAAAAAAACAATTAAAAAAAATAATTACAATTTTCTTAAAAATCCACCACCTTATTTAGAGTATGTTTCAATTCACTTTTTTCATTTAAGTATTTATTTAGTGTATGCCTACATTGTAATATCGTAATACGCGTGAAGCTATGTAAAACGGCATTAAATAAATTGTAAGCCAGTGCTTCTCAAACTTTTTCATATTAGACGACCAGCAGGATTTTTTTTATGCCTTTCATCAGGTACCGGAGCATTCTTTTCCCGTTTTGAAGTGATTTTCCCTGTCAGTGGCGTCACTAGGGGGGGGGGCGAGGGGGGCGGGCCACCCCGGGTGACACCCATCAGGGGGGTGACACCCGAGCTTAAAATTTAACTGTGTACGATTTTAATGTCAGAAAAAAAAGAAGACAAATTTTTTCATCTAGAAAGAAATTAAGAAATACAATGAAATACATTAAACGCGAAAACTTTTATTTAAAAAATATCAGTTAACTTGCAATAATAAAACAGTCCCAACACACAAACAACATTAGAATAAATTCGGAAAAAAAAAGAAAAGAAACAGTCGCAGCAGAGAGATCTTTTAAAAACGGCTGGATAGGGAGAGAGGCAGTGTCTTATGTTTTAAAAGATATAAAGCCATTTTGGCTTGAAAACACCGACAGCATGGACGAATTCCACCTAACGACTCCCTCAACCACAGTGGGGTTGGGGGAATACGATTTTTAATCCCCCCCCACCCCCCAAAAAAATAATAATAATAAAAAATAATAATAAAAAAATCTAAGGATGGGTTTTCTTTGTTGATGTTTTTCTATCGGAAAATTATGAATTCAATATATTTGAGTTAATATTTCGTCATATATATATATTTATTAAAGGCGTGAAAGCATAGATATGTTTATGTACAGGTAGTTCTCCGGTTACGATGGTTCCATCCCGACTTAAGCTGTTTCGTGGTTACGAACGTGCCTGGTGGGTGCCTGCCTAAAAAAAATATTACGCGTTATTCCGTATTTTAAAATATATTTAAAAAAAAATTCATGGGGTAACGAATTTTGTTCTCTATTTGAAATAAAAAAATTTATTGAAAAATATGTATTATTTCAACCTACAAATTTCGTTTGCGAATTTTTCTCATGGCGAAGTTTTCAAACAAGTCAGTGAAGCTAAGTAAGCTTGCAAGTTCCTTTTCAATGCTCATTAGAGCATACTCAGTTTTTGTTGTCCCATGCAAATTTTTACTCATTTTATATTCTTTTCAACTTTGAAAAGGATCGCTCTCAGCTGCAGTTTGATGTCATCATTGAGAGATAGATGTGAAGTACGATGTGTACATTTGTAAAGGACTGTGTGAAATTTAAATCCTTCAAAAGCAGCAACATTTTTTCCTCTGTGCACGTGTTTTGAGTTTCGTATTGGGCTACTTCCTTTTCCTGGGTCTGGACTATACATTTTTTAACAGTTCTGAAAATTGGACTAATTCTGAAGGTAAGCAGTCTTCGAAATCGCTTGAATATATTCTTCCATTAACTTGGCTGCCGCCCATCGGATAGCGAAATTGCTGAGCTCAGATAGGTTTGAAAGAAAGCCGAATTTCTCATGGATTTCTTTATATGCGCCTAAGCGATGTTGTAGGGCTTACGAAAGTTTGTAAATGACTACCAGAAATACCTCAACCTTGAATTTTTGTCTGACGCTTTCTTTATTTTATATATATATATCATTGAAGATTGTTTATACTCTTTTTTTTACCACGGACTTGTCATTTCCTTTGTCTTCATAGTAATCAAATTAAGAATGCTGCCTTTTAACAAACTGAAATTTAAAGTAAAATAGCGACTTCCAGTTGTTCAAGTTCCTTTAGAAATCCTTCTGCTTCAAGTCGACAGTCACGTGGCTGATTTTAGTTTGTTGCTAATTCTTCCAGTGCTGCGATATTCTCATGGTATGAGCTATTAACAGACCTTACAGCATCATGTCAGGATAACCATCTTGTTTCAGACAAGGCTTTGTTAACATGTATCAATTTCATGTGTTTTTGAAGTAATTGTCAACGATGAGTAGATGCAACAAGCCGGGTATAAAGATTTTGCAGAAGACAAAAAAAAATATGACTGCAGCAAGACAACCTGCTGCACTTTTCCCAAACAAATTAATAGAATTAGCTTTGCACGGCACATAATGAGCAACACTGCACTTCGCATGAAGAATAGCCTGGTTTCCGTTATACTTTCTTATACTCATATTTGCCGCATTGCCGTATTACTGTCCAAGGCATTTTCAGGGATTCATACAAACATTTGCCAGCATCTTTATTATACACTATAATTTATAATAAGTTTGGGGAACCTTAAATTATTGGGGGCCCCTAGCTTTAGCCCGTTCAGCGCCCCCCCCCCTTTTAATCCGTCATAGGGGGATGGGGTCACTCGTCTGTGACGATGTGTGACGAGGGGGAGGGGTGTGTTTTAAAAAAATGTGACGTCACATCAAAAACGCGCAACTTTAAATAAAAGTTCCACTTAAATATTTGATTGTTTACCATTTATTTAATTGCGTTTTCAATGGCTTCATGCGTGTTACGATATTAGAGTACATATATAAATGACAAAAAATAATTTGCAACATGCCAATTTTTATTGAGACGTCATATCGTAAAAGAATGGGTGGGGGTCTAAGTTTTTTTGACAAAGTAAGACGCTGGGGAAGGGTGGGGTAAACATCGGCAACCTCACGTGACCTCATTTATGGACGGCCCCTTCAGTCGTGAATGGGTGACACCATGAGCTACCGCCCCGGGTGACACCAACCCTAGTGACGCCTCTGTTCCCTGTACTGACGAGATAGTAAAAAAAACAAACCCGTAAAAACAAAGTTTTTGACTATAAATCCCTTATATATGAGACATAACTAACAGTAGTGATTATTTTTAAACATTTACAGGCTGACACTGAGTGATGTCCCTTGTCTTTAATAAATGGGTGTGGGATGTGAGGGGGTGTCGGCACGACGGTCGTCGTCAACACGACGGTCGGCGTCAACTCAAACTCACGTGGAACTGGAATTTAAAAAAAAACAAACAAACAGTGAATTTTGAATTACATACCTCATATAAGGATAAACTAAAAATGCATTAATTTAATTATGGTACGTTCGATCGATCTGAAATTTTGATACGATGCATTGTTAGGTTCGACGGGTCCGTGTGCCAAATTTCAGTTTGATCGGATCATGGGAAATGGGTCATTTTTGACTTCTGTTTTTCCGCCCGCCGAGCCCAAGACAGACAGACAGAGAGAGAGAGAGAGAGAGAGAGAGAGAGAGAGAGAGAGAGAGAGAGAGAGAGAGAGAGAGAGAGAGAGAGAGAGAGAGAGAGAGAGACGCCGGTGAAGTTAATATAAGGGATTTAATAAGCCCCTACATGGCTTAAAGCCCATAAGATTAAGTATGAATTCTGCTTGTTTTGAATAAAAAAAATAATTTTAATTTGTTTGGTTGCCAAGGCTTAGCTAGACAGCTAACGAACAATGCAGCGGTAATGTCAAAAAACATTTGATGTGATTATCCTTCGCGATTAAGCTCGCGAATGTGACTATTGATATTACAAGGATCATTTTATTGTTGATAGACCTAGAATATATAGATACAGGACGATTCCTCAAATTGATTTCGATCTTATAATGACAGTTTTCCTGCTATGTATATGCACGTCAAAGGAATTTGATCTAAAATTAACACATTGATATCAAATCTCATGTTATCTAAAAATTATTTGGTATGCGCTGGAAGAGGAATATGGCGAGTACTGTACGAACCCCACCATGGGCGTCGCTAGGAATTTTTCCAGGGGGGGGCAAAAAAAAACCCCACTTTTTTTATTTTAACTGACAATGCCATACAGGTACAATTTTCAATTAAATTCAAGTTCAGTATAAAATAAGGGTCGAAAAAAGCCTTAGAAATTAATAAGACTTACAAATTAGTGCTGTTTAATAGCTAAAATACAACATTTATTAATGCATTTAATAAATTAAAAACTTAAGTTCTCACGAGAAAATTGAATTTTTCTGTGAAATAATATACGTGTAGAAACTGCAGGATTACCAAGGATGGATATCAGAAATTTTTTTACAGGCTAAAAAGATTTCGAAAAGTAGACCAGTCGCGGGATTCCGAAATGTCGTTATTAGAAGATTTTGTGGCGTCTGCAGCATCTGACTTATCATTGTCATTGAGGACAACAGGACACGTTCAACAGCCAGACACAACTGAAGCAACTGCTCCTAATTTGATTGTCGCTGACACTTATTCATTTCCTAAATTGGATATTGGAAGGTATGTCTGGACATACGACCTTTCAAAAAAGTTGAAATTGCAGCTGATTCGTGATTGTTGGACCCTTGATAAAAATTATGATTTTAGAGCTGACAGTGTTAATAGGTGCCTTTTGCAAATATTGCGTGTTGTTTCTGCAAAAAGTAATTCTATGAGTTCAGTGGGTATTTGTCATCAAACCATATACAAAATATAAAGATTTCAACGAAGATGCACCTAGCAACCTGCAAAGCACATTATGGCACAAAGGCTCTCATGAAGATGCAAGCGATTTTATTTGCTTTATTGGAAGCCAAAGCTGTTTCTATAGATGAGCAGTTGGACTCAACATTTAGAAGACAAATTCAAGAAAATCGCAACAATCTGGGTCCCATCATTTCTACAATTATATTTTGCTGCATGCATGTTTTAGCACTTCGTGGAACAGAATCAAATTCTGGTAATTTGTATGAACTGTTAGAGTTTCGTGTTGAATCTGGTGATGAAGTTCTTGGTAATCGTTTGTCAATTGGTTCTTGTAGTGCTGAGTATGGTTCACCGACAAAACGGCCCCGACAATTGGGCTCCGACATAACGGCCCCGACAAAACGGTCCTGGACTAATAGATGGACTAATAGTAAAATTTACAATCAAATATATTCGTATTTTTACTCACCTATTCAGTGTCAGGTTTAGCTAACAATAATTAATAATAATAACACCATAAAAGTGAATTTAATAGCCTTTACGCGAAATGGTACCAATAACGGTTGTTTGTTGACAAGAAACAATATAATAACATCACAAGAAATAATTTTACAATTTTACCACTTTTTTTAAGGGTAAAAAAGATCACGAAAGCTTAAAAAGCAAAAAAAAATTAATGTTTTTGTTAAAAGATGTTAACAATTTGTCTGGGGCCGTTTTGACTGGGGGCCGTTATGTCGGGGCCGTTTTGTCTGGGGCCGTTTTGACGGGTAACCGCTGAGTGTATCTCGGCAACTACGCAAAACACTATAATTGAAATTTGTGGGTCTCTCTTGTGTGAAGACATTGTTCGTGAAGCAAATAATTCAGTTGCATTTTCTATACTTGCCGACGAAACAAATGACATTTCAGGCATTGAGCAGATGTCACTTGGTGTTAGATTTGTCAAAGAACAAAATAGGAAAATGCTGGTCACAGAAGAATTCATGGGATATATTCCAATTGTCAATAGAAAGGCTGAAGGTTTAACTAACACCATCATTACTAATTCATTCGAATTTTTATTAAATATGACAAAGCTTGTTGGTCAAGGATACTACGGATGTTCTACAATGGCTGGTAAAGAAGGAGGAGTCCAAGCAATAATTCGAAAAAAAATACCCAAAAGCAGCATTTGTTCATTGCAGTTCAAATAAACTAAATCTTTTTGTGAACGATTTAAATAATGTGAATGTTGTACGAAACACAATAGGAACAATTAAGTCAATTATAGAGTTTTTCCGAGAAAGTAATCAGCAAAGAAAACTTATTCTAAATGTTCCTTTGCTATGTGAAACTAGATCGTCACATAAATATAAAATCTTGCGGATTTTTGCTGAAAATGTTACAGCAAATGTTGAACAACTGGAATATTTAGAACAACCAGTAACGTAATCAGTTATACTTGCAGATATAATTCTTTTTTATGTTTGATAAATGTAAACTGTCTTCCATGTAATTAACTTTCAGGAAATTTAGTTCAATTTTATTATTTATTATAACAACTTTATGACATTTTTTTCTCAAATGTAGGGGGGGAGGGCAAATGCCCCCCTTGCCCCCTTCCCTACGCCCATGAACCCCACATTTGTGCGGGAAAGTAGGGTGTCATCTTGTGCGTCGCAAAATACAGTAATACTGCAAGTTGAAGACTGAAAAATACTATGACATTAATAAAATATCCAATATTATCATAACTTTTTACTCCGAAGCTCACCGGCGGTAAATTATATCATTTGGGGTAAAAAGGGAACTCTTGGCATTTGACCAAAAAGCAATCGAACAATTTCATCAAACTTAAAACGTTTATACTTGTATCAAATAGATTCCCCCAACTCCAACCCCACCCCCTAAAAAAAAAGAGAATTCCGTGTCGTTTTGACTTAAAATATCTATACAACACAATCCTATTCAGACCATTTTTAGACACTTGTCATGCCTGTAAAACTCACCAGTAGCATTTGGGGGGAGGGGGGCTAGCGACGCTCCCCAAATCCCCGATTCATGTGAGCAGGACCTCGAGTCTGGGGGGGGGGATAACGCACACAGAAACTTGTATATTTTGTGGTAACGGGCAAAAAAGTTCGCCGACTACAGCCGTGAGAGAACCAAACGGAGCGGCGGTGACATCACAAATGCTTTGATATCAACATCAAACGACGCAGGATAACAATTTCATACATTCTCATGGGTTCTCAAACTTAAGGATTATAATTATATTTAATTTTCATTTTTTGATAACTTACGCCAACCGGCGTCTGATGGCCTACCGACCGGCACTTTGAGAAGCACTGATTTTTTTTTAAAAAGTCATTAAATAAATTGTGAGTGAGCAAATATTTCAGTGGAAGTTTTATTTTAAGTTACCCTTTTGATGTGACGTCACATTTCTTCAACCCCCCCCTCCCCCTCGTCACGCATCGTCACAAAATTGTGACCCCCTCCCCCCCCCCTTTTTTTTTAGGTGCGTGACGTCATTTATTGACGGCCCCCAAATCTGTTTGACCTGAACTTTTCGTGAGCAACTACGGTTTAACTAAAGTGTAATGATAAAATCTTACAGATATTTTTTTTTATAGGAAAATCATACAGCTACAAACATATAGATATATTTATTTATTTTTTACTTTAAAAAACTTTTGTTTGCTAAACTTTATGAGATGCGCGTTCAGCTAATAAAACTAAGGGCGGTAGGGTTCCATTGTCTTGATGATGAGACACAGTTAGGAGTTCACCAATGATGCTAACCGGCTCGTGTACACAAACATTCACACTTACTTATCAGCCCTCAGCTTGAGTCCACCAACAAGTGCCGCCATCACAGACAGACCAAAGCAGACAAAAAACAGAGCGGCAAACTTCTCACCCTGGTCAACAGACAGAAATCATATCAGCCATTCAGACATTTTTTAAGATAAAAGAAACCAGTATAAAAGTATAAATATGTCATCAATTTATTCAAACTGCCATCGTAATTTTGTTATTTTTATGAATACGTAGAAGTAATTTTGTAACAACAATTTTAAGTGAAAATAAAGAATATAAATTTTAAAAAAACAACAGCATGTTTAAATGTGGATTTTGAAAATGATTACTTTAATATACAATTTTTTATTAAAAAAAAATCTCAAAATGCATGCCGAATTATGAATTGCATTACATTTTTACCTAAACGACTTTTAATTTAAATGTAATATAAAAAAAAACCCACAATTTAATGAACCCTCCCAACTATGTAAACAATAGTACATATACGTGTCCTGTGTAAAGAGATTGTTGTAAGTAAATGTTTTACCTTGAGCTGATCATCGCTGACTGTGATTGTGATGACGGCCACTGCTGTACCGATGGTCCCCCACAGTCTCTGTTGTCCCCACTTGTAGGAACTTGGTCCCAGGACAGTGTAGGTCACAGCGTCCGCTAAACTGATGGTGATGGTAGAGATGGTGATGGTGGAGAGGGTGATGACAGAGATAGTATGAATGGTAGTAACGACAATGACATTTATTTACTAAGCTTGTCTTTGAAACGTCATTTAATGTGTACATGTTGTATGATATGTACATGTTGTATGATATGTACATGTTGTATGATATGTACATGTTGTATGATATGTACATGTTGTATGATATGTACATGTTGTATGATATGTACATGTTGTATGATATGTACATGTTGAATGATATGTATGTTTTACATTAAGTGCATTTATTATGTTTTGTGTGAAGAGCTGTGAGTCCAGCTAATTGCTGGGGTACAGCGCTATATAAAGTATCTAATTATTATTATTATTACTGTGATACATTTTTAATTCAAGAAAGTATTACTTAGATATCAAACAATTAATAGTACCAAAAATAGAACTGTATAGATCAGAGGTGGTGAACCATTTTGGGGTTGCGTGCCCAAAATTTAACCAAAACCCTCTTTATTTATAGCAAAGTGCCAACACTCCCGTGAAACCCGAAAATGTGGGTTTGGCTTAGCTGGTTTCATCAAGGAAGCAATATTTTAGTCGTGTGCCAGCTGATGAGGCTCTGCGTGCCGACTGTTGCACACGTGCCATAAGTTCGCCATCACTGGTATAGATCAATATCAAAACAATAATTTCTATTTTTAAAAAAAATAATTTCCATTCCAAATTATTAATTTCTCCAAGATTCTATTAATCTTTAAATTTCTCAAATAATTTTTAACAAAGTTCTTTTACTTTCTACACGATACTAGTAATTTAAGTAATTTTTATAAAAAAAATAATAATTTTGATATAAACAAAAATTCGTTTTGTTGTTTTCAGAAAGTCCAAAGTCCATTTTCCAAAGTAATTATAATTATAAAGTATAAACCTATGCTAAATATTTGTGATGAGAAAATTGAGGAGACTATTAAAGAAATGTCAATGTAGGGATAGTGATGGGCTGGTGCTGCCTACTAAATGGTTGTAATGTAGGCATAGTGTGGGGCTGGTGCTGCCTACTAAATGGTTGTAATGTAGGCATAGTGTGGGGCTGGTGCTGCCTACTAAAGGGTTGTAATGTAGGCATAGTGTGGGGTTGGTACCGCCTACTAAAGGGTTGTAATGTAGGCATAGTGTGGGGCTGGTGCTGCCTACTAAATGGTTGTAATGTAGGCATAGTGTGGGGCTGGTGCTGCCTACTAAAGGGTTGTAATGTAGGCATAGTGTGGGGCTGGTGCTGCCTACTAAATGGTTGTAATGTAGGCATAGTGTGGGGCTGGTGCTGCCTACTAAAGGGTTGTAATGTAGGCATAGTGTGGGGTTGGTGCCGCCTACTAAAGGGTTGTAATGTAGGCATAGTGTGGGGCTGGTGCTGCCTACTAAATGGTTGTAATGTAGGCATAGTGTGGGGCTGGTGCTGCCTACTAAAGGGTTGTAATGTAGGCATAGTGTGGGGCTGGTGCTGCCTACTAAATGGTTGTAATGTAGGCATAGTGTGGGGCTGGTGCTGCCTGCTAAATGGTTGTAATGTAGGCATAGTGTGGGGCTGGTGCTGCCTACTAAATGGTTGTAATGTAGGCATAGTGTGGGGCTGGTGCTGCCTGCTAAATGGTTGTAATGTAGGCATAGTGTGGGGCTGGTGCTGCCTACTAAATGGTTGTTGTGTTGGCATAGTGTGGGGCTGGTCGTTTCCCTGCGAGGTCAAGTTATTTGCCACCTCGTCCACAACAAAATTCTCCTTGTGGACAATAAGTACCGCATCCTTAAATCAAAGAAACAAATACCGACAGGGGCGAACTGTCCCCTTTAGCACCCCCTCACTTACGCCACTGATGATTGTCTTGCATGGTTCTTTAAAACGATGTATGACCTCAAAGTAAAATGTGTAATTTCAGAAGTAAAAAACACAGTCTCTTGGTTTATCAAAGTCTCCTTTGTAACAAGCGTTTGCTAGCTGAGTAAATATGATCTAAATATGGTCTAAATATGGTCTAAATATGGTCTAAATACTATAACCGACACCATGAGCTGAACATGGGTGGGTATGGGACAGGGGAGAATTAAGAATTTACAGGGCCCCTGGATGCAATTCAAACTGGGACCCTTTCCAGCCAGTGTCCCTTTAAATAAAATGATTGCAAGCAGCTTATATAAGACTGTAACTTGTAACTAAATAGTCCATTGGTTCCTTGATCATGGTTTGTCTTTACAACGGGATCGTCCTTCCCAACCATAAAGATTATTCATGAAATAAAAACAACCCCGTAAAAACAAAGTTTTTGACTATAAATCCCTTATATATGAGACAGAACTTAAAGTATTGACTATGTTCCAACGCGACAAACATTTACAGCCTGAAACTGAGTCAACTCCACCTGGTTAAAACACGAGATGTGTTCACCGATGGCTGGCGTGAAGTCAAATGACCCGTAAAATGTAAACAATAGCGACTTCTACATATAGTTTTATATAGATAAACTAAAAATGCATTAATTTAATTACGCTACGTTCGATCGATCTGAAATTTTGATACGATGCATTGTTAGGTGACACGAGTACATGTGCCAAATTTCAGCTCGATGGCATTACGGAAAGTGGGTCATTTTTTACTTTTGTTTTTCCGCCCGCCCGACGACGAACGACAGACAGAGAAACAGAGAGACAGAGACAGCGGTGAAGTTAATATAAGGGATTTAAATAAAACAAACCCGTAAAACCAAAGTTTTTGACTATAAATCCCTTATATATGAGACATAATTAAAAGTATTGATTATGTTCAAACGCGACAAACATTTACAGACTGAAACCGAAATTATCTCCCTTGGCTTTAAAACTGGGGGAAGGGGGCGTGGACATGGACGGGTGGCGTCAACTCAACTCCAGGTGGTTTACCTGGTTAAATACCGAGATGTGTTCACCGCTGGCTGGCGTGAAGTCAAGTGACCCGTAAAATGTAAACAATAGCGACCGCTACATATAGTTTATATAGATAAACTAAAAATGCATTAATTTAATTACGGTACGTTCAATCGATTTGAAATTTTGGTACGATGCATTGTTAGGGGACACGGGTCCGTGTGCCAAATTTCAGCTCAATGGCTTGACGGGAAATTGGTCATTTTTTACGTTTGTTTTTCCGCCCTCCCGACCGACCGACCGCGAACCCAAGAGACGGCGGTGAAGTTAATATAAAGGGATTTAAAAACAAAGTCTTTGACTATTAATCCCTTATATATGAGACAGAACTTAAAGTATTGATTATGATCCAACGCGACAAACATTTACAGCCTGAAACTGAGTCAATTCCACCTGGTTAAAACACGAGATGTGTTCACGATGGCTGGCGTGAAGTCAAATGACCCGTAAAATGTAAACAATAGCGACTTCTACATATAGTTTGATATAGATAAACTAAAAATGCATTAATTTAATTACGTACTTTCGATCGATTTGAAATTTTGATACGATTCATTGTTAGGTGACACAGGTCTGTGTGCAAAATTTCAGATTGATGGCTTTAAGGAATGTGGGTCATTTTTTACTTTTGTTTTTCCGCCCGCCCGACGACGAACGACAGACAGAGAGAGACGGCGGTTAAGTTAATATAAGGGATTTAATAAAAACAACCCCGTAAAAACAAAGTTTTTGACTATAAATCCCTTATATGTGAGACAGAACTTAAAGTATTGATTATGTTCCAAAGCGACAAACATTTACAGCCTAAAACTGAGTGAACTCCTCCTCCACGAGATGTCGTCATCGATGGCAGCGTGAAGTCAAGTGACCCGTAAAATGTAAACAATAGCGACCGCTACATATAGTTTATATAGATAAACTAAAAATGCATTAATTTAATAACTGTACGTTCGATCGATCTAAATTTTTGATACTATGCATTGTTAGGTGACACAAGCCTATGTGTCAAATTTCAGCTCGATGGCATCACGGGAAGTGGGTCATTATTTACTTTTGTTTTTCCGCCCGACGTACGAAGAGATGACGACAGACAGACAGACAGACAGACAGACAGACAGACAGACAGAGAGAGAGAGAGAGAGAGAGAGAGAGAGAGAGAGAGAGAGAGAGAGAGAGAGAGAGAGAGAGAGAGAGAGAAGATTTCGAAGTTAATATAAGGGATTTAAAAACCGAACACGAAGAAATAACTATGTGCCGGTATCCTAAAATTTAGTGTAAAAAGACAAACTATATATATATATAATCCACCACTAAGAATAGATCCCTACATCGCTTGCACCACATGCCTACACATTTCCATACGACCAGAAGAGCTTGACGGATATTGTAAACTAAAAATATATATACAATATTCTGTAATATTTTCTCTTATTGAACCTATCAAATCAGGTTTTTTCGATTACTAAGACTACCGGGTCCTAAAAGCGGTCAGATTAATATATAAGATTTTATAATTTATTTAATTTATGATATTTTCAGTGATTTATGCAAGCATTTGTCAACCTTTATTATAAAATATACTAAAGTTTGGGGGCCCCTAAATCATCGGGGGCCCCTGGCATTAGCGCGTTCAGCTCTCTCTTAATCCGCCATAGGGATGAGAGATAAATAATTCAGAATAAAACTTTATTTGGAAAAACTATTCATTACAGTATGTCCTAATTAGCCCAATACATCTTTAATGGAATCGAGTTAAAAGAACACCAAACGGGATTTTTGGAACTAACCCAACTTTGAACGATTAGCCGAAAGCCATGTAGTAACTTTTTTGATGATGTTCTTTTTATAAAATATTGTTTTTATTGGAAGTATCAAATAAAATGTACAAGAATTTTACTTAAAATATTATTTATTTTGTATAATTTTAGAAATTGGCGACACACAATTTCACGGAACAAATTACCTCGTTGAGGAAGCGTAGAATGAGCGGGCCACAGCTATCAACATAAAGGACACGAACAAAACAAAATCAGGAGTGACGTTTCCTTGGTAACGACCACGCCTCCTCGGTTTGGCTGCAGTTGTGATGTTATTGATGACGTCATTTACAGAATTATTGGGGCCTAAGGTAAAACTCCCGTTTGTGACGTCATATTCGACACATTCTGACAGACACCCTGGAAGATCAACATCTGGTGGCACAGTTTTTGAGCCGAGAATTGTTTCTGGGGCTATGTGGGAGATCTGGTCAGTGGGTGAGACGCCATCAAATTGTTTATTAGCTGAGTTCAAATGGTCACTTCCGGTTTTGTGTTCACGTGTCAAAGGTTCAGCTAATAAATAAAAACATGGCATGTGGACTCCGGCGTCTTGATGAATCTCCTCTTTGGTTGGTAGTTTGAAAGTTCGTTCTCTATTTTCGCCAAACTCCACATGCCCAGATCCCAGATCTGCTTCGGGAGCATGAGAACCTGGTGTCAACAGCTGGTCGCTCAGACTGAGTCTGACGTCCCCCCTACCAACAGACTGGTGAGTCTCGCGGACAGCTGGAAGTTTCTGACATGGTGCGAGATTGTGGACGGCTGGGAATGAACAGATTGGTGACCTAACACTTGACCAGCAGATCCACACACGAAGTCGTTGTCCGGCGTGGCTCTGGTGTGACGTCATATTGTCCAGTGAGTGGGTCGAGTTGATGTAAGGCGAGGGTCTCGCCGGGACAAACCACAGACAGAAGAAAGCTGCACCAAAACCTAAAAGGAGATCACGAGACAATCACGTTTTGTTTTTAATTAACCGTATCAGACATTGTCTTTTTGTTTTCTTACGTAAGAGAATTTAGTGTAATATACAAACATCTTCAGTTTATGACGGCAAATGAGATAACGTTAAGTTTTTAATGATAGCTTAAAAAAAGAGATTATAAGTTTTATAAGTGGTTATACAAGTTGCCGGTGCGTATGGACGTGTTGGTGTTAGAGAATGGACTCGAACCGAAAGGAACATATCAAAGACATTTCCGACATGCCGGGTCAGAATCAAAATTTTATGAGAAGCTTCGGTTCATAGTTTATTAAGACCGTATCGAGGCTCGGGGGTCAAAGGTCATGATTACATTAATATCACGATATCATGAGAACTGACCCAAACAGCAGACGATCAAGGCAGACTTCCAGGCACTCCAGCTGTCCGCCACCATCCCTATCAGAGGACGGACGCTCATGGCGAAGAAGACAGCCGCCCCTGTGATGAGACCAGTCTCCGAGGCACTTAACTGCAAGTGTTTGAGATACACTGTGATGAAAGGGATCACTGAGCCTGAGGCTGGGGATGAGTTAAAGAGCGTTCTTAGGAAATAGTTGGGGAAATGAACGACACGACTTTGGGAGTCTTGAAACATTTGGGGAAATTCAGGGAATATAATAGACTTTAAAAATGTTTTCATCGGGAAATGGTTGATAAATTATTTTTTTTTAAAAGGAGAAAACTGTGAATTGTGTCCCCCCTACCAACTAATCCCCAAAGATTAATAAAATAGAAATCTATCATTTAAAGAGCAAATTTAAAATGCGTTTAACCACTTAACGCATGGCTTATTTACAATTTACGTGTCATTTAAACGGGTCATTCAA
This sequence comes from Ampullaceana balthica, assembly GCA_944989445.1. NCBI lineage: Eukaryota > Metazoa > Mollusca > Gastropoda > Lymnaeidae > Ampullaceana > Ampullaceana balthica. The sequence goes on from CALYLW010000063.1 coordinate 1,586,210, forward strand.
AAATGAAATAATCATCCAAATAAAGTGACCAGATCCTGTACATTTTATGTTTTATTTATTTAATTATTGATAACTTACCCCCATAGAAGAAGAAATAAAACATCTTGAGTGGCAACAGCGTCTTGTTCACTTGCCACCGATTTTGTTTTTTGACTTCCTTGACGTCTCTGGGTGTTTCACCATTTCGCCTGACGTCATCGGGGCGTTTCTCCATGTCTGGTGATTTTCTAAAGGCCTCACCAGGAGTGACCAAGGCTTGACTTGTACAACATACTGACCAGAATATTCCGGCAAGTGGTCAATGCCGGACACATTCAGACCTTTGGAATCGACCCGGCAATAAATGGTTGGACGCCGTCCAAAAGGACCAACAAGGTTGGGGAGGTTACCCTTCGCAGACAAGAGCAGGTGCCGCCTATGGGGAAACTTCTAAGAATGTCTTGGTCACATCGTATGTGCCCGTCAAATGGTGAGACATCAATGAGTAGCTGAACACGGTGAGACATCAATGAGTAGCTGAACACAGTGAGACATCAATAAGTAGCTGAACACAGTGAGACATCAATGAGTAGCTGAACACAGTGAGACATCAATGAGTAGCTGAACACAGTGAGACATCAATGAGTAGCTGAACACAGTGAGACATCAATAAGTAGCTGAACACAGTGAGACATCAATAAGTAGCTGAACACAGTGAGAGATCAATAAGTAGCTGAACACAGTGAGACATCAATAAGTAGCTGAACACAGTGAGACATCAATGAGTAGCTGAACACAGTGAGACATCAATGAGTAGCTGAACACAGTGAGACATCAATAAGTAGCTGAACACAGTGAGACATCAATGAGTAGCTGAACACAGTGAGACATCAATGAGTAGCTGAACACGGTGAGACATCAATGAGTAGCTGAACACGGTGAGACATCAATGAGTAGCTGAACACAGTGAGACATCAATGAGTAGCTGAACACAGTGAGACATCAATAAGTAGCTGAACACAGTGAGACATCAATAAGTAGCTGAACACAGTGAGACATCAATAAGTAGCTGAACACAGTGAGACATCAATAAGTAGCTGAACACAGTGAGACATCAATGAGTAGCTGAACACAGTGAGACATCAATGAGTAGCTGAACACGGTGAGACATCAATGAGTAGCTGAACACAGTGAGACATCAATGAGTAGCTGAACACAGTGAGACATCAATGAATAGCTGAACACAGTGAGACATCAATGAGTAGCTGAACACAGTGAGACATCAATGAGTAGCTGAACACAGTGAGACATCAATGAGTAGCTGAACACAGTGAGACATCAATGAGTAGCTGAACACAGTGAGACATCAATGAGTCTTTGTACCTTAAGTATTTTATCCAGATCTTGAAACTGTGCAAATCAGCCTCGGACATGTATAACTGCAAGCTTGAAAAAAACAACAACCAAAAAGCAATTCGCCAATTATTTGCTTTAAAAGGACTTGTTTCCCTTTCATCATTACACTATACACAATTTCTGTCTTCTTACATGCCACAAGTCCTTGTCACCACCACGGTGTCATATCAGAACAGATGGCATGCCATCAGCTAGGATTTTGTGTCATCAGACAGTATGTCATGTCATATGACTGGGTGTCATCTTTATGCTCGCAAACACCCAGGGAACAATCCTAATCTCGACCCCCATCCTTTTTTTCCCCTTCATTTCTTTATGCTTCATTTCCTTAAATAATGTTTATTCCTCACCCTCTGCGTCAACGGGCTATGTTTTTATATGCCCCCTTTCAAGTGGATAATTATAATTTATATAAACAAAATCATCTCACATAATAACATCATGACCGCTGTACCTCAATTAAATAATGACAGCAATAGTTTATTGATTTAAAATGAAAAGTCAATTTCCCTTTAATTGAAAAAATAAAGCAGAAGCAAAAATTCTTAATTGTTTTATTATTAACATTATTATAAAGAAATATTTCATTTATATGGATTGAAATAATTATAGTCTACACATAATATAACTACAATATTATATAATACTAAATACATTTTATTGTTGAAACACTTGGAAATATTAAAATAGTTAACTGTTGCCGTTACCTGTGTTTTACTCTGTCTCAGAGGAAGAAGAAAAAAAAGCTCTATCTTAGAAAGAACTAGTGGCAATCTCTTGGCCAAACTCACAATTCTCTTTACATAATTATAAACAAATAAAACACATCCCAGCTGAGCTCTGCCTGTCTACCTGCATGGCAGTACACACGTCATATGTCTAAAATCTTGTTATCACACTAAGTCCGTTCTTTTATCCAGCTAAACTAGAACAATTGGGTTGATCACGAGTTAACTGAATGCTGTTATAAAGAGCAGTTTCTGTAGTATTGTAAAAAAATGTAATTTTACGGAATGAGGTTAAAGTAGGTCATACCAGGCCAACCTTTCGTTATCTGTGTCAAACTACAGCTGGTTGAATCTAGGTCACAACTCAAGTACTGGAGAATCTGAGGCGGATTTCCCTCAAACCCAACAGAGCTGATGATCGGCGACCCGTCAAAACGGCCCCGGACAAATCGGCCCCGGTCAAAACGGCCTCAAATTGTTTACATTTTTTAACAAAAAGTTTACAATTTTGGAATTTTAAGTTTTAGTCAACTTTTTCACCCTTAAAAAAGGTGGTAAAATTTTTCTTGTGATGTTATCATATTATTTCTTGTCGATAAGCAACCGTGACGGGGTACCATATCGAGTAAAGGCAATTAAATTCATTATTGTGATGTCAATATTATAGTGTTTTTTTTTGTTTTGAGAATTAAAAATGAAACTGAATCGGTGAGTAATAATACCTATGGCGGATTAAGGGTGGGGAGGGGGGGGGGCTGAACGGGCCCCCGATGATTTAGGGGCCCCCAAATTTAGTACATTTTATATAAAGGTGGACAAATGTTTGCATGAATTCCTGAAAATATCATAAACTAAATTAATTAATAAAATCTTATCTATTAATATGATCGCTATTCGGACCCGGTTTTATAAAAACTTGATTTTATAGCCTCAATAAGAGAAAATATTGAAGAATATTGTTTATATTTTTTAAATTTACTTTTTTTCGTCAAGTTCGTGTGGTCTTGTGGAAGAAACTCGGCTTGAGGTGCCAGCGGTTATGCGATCGATTCCCGCCGGGGGAATACTTTTTTATTTATTTATCATTTTTCTTTATTTTTTTTTAATTGTCTTTTTTACACCAGTGTTGCTCAATTATTTTCTGTCACGCAATAGGAAGAAGAAAACATTTCGCGCCCCCCGCGCGACAGTAAATAGTATCATTTGTGTATAAAATTGTTATTATAAGTACACCATTTCGCACCACCCTTTAGGGAGCCTCGCGCCCCCCACTCCCCCTGGGGGCGCGCCCCACTATTTGAGAAAGACTGTTTTACACTAAATTTTAGGATACCGGCAAACAGTTATTTCTTCGCATTCATTTTTTTTTCCATGAATAATCTTTTTGGCTGGGAAGGCCGATCCGCCTATCCCGTAGTACAAAGTATGAGAACTATTTAGTTACAAGTTACAGTCGTATATTAGCTGCTAGCAATCATTTTATTTAAAGGGACGCTGGCTGGATAGGGCCCCAGTTTGTTAATCCGCCCCTGAATAATACGAATATAATATTTGATTGAATTTTTTACTATTAGTCCATCTATTAGTCCAGCCAGGGCCGTATTGTCGGGGCCGTTATGTCCGGTGCCGTTATGTCCGGTGCCGTTATGTCCGGTGCCGTTTCGTACGTGAACCCTGATGATCGATACGCCAATGGCATTTCGATCTAAAATTGTCCAATGACAGAATACTTTTTTTTATCTTGTCAAATAATATTGTCACGTAGCCTGACGTAGCAATGGGAAATAACTCAAAATCTGGTCCATGACGTAATAAGCCCCAGTGAATCCTCTCTCCTCCTTGTAAACGCTCTCTTTTTAAGATCTGAAGAGTGACCTATATAATTTAGGCCTATTTCCCCAGTCCCCAGTGCTCCTGTCCTAAACTTAATTTAACCTGAAGATACCTGTCTCGTCATTGCCTGGCAGCACTGCCATGCAAGTGTACGCAGCTAGGACCAGTGGCGCCCGAAGGAAAAGCTAAACCCAAGATGACTGTTCACACTCGATCGACCTTTTTCATTGTATTCAATATCACGTGGATTTCAGACGATTAGAAAGAGAGTTAACATTTATTCTAATGTTAATTATCCTGAGCTTGTCTTTTAAAGCATTTTAATAAGTTTATTAACCCCAATCTAGTGTTTCTCAACCTGTGGTCCGTGAGCAAAGCATGAAATTAATGATTTTATTAATTTTAATCACGCGATGGCGATAGCATAGCGGCGAAAACAATAGGTTTTACACAAAAATAAATCATATTTACTTTTACCTATACCACAAATCACATGATGTCGCACTAGATTCTAGAAGACGGTTCACCGACAAAACGGCCCCGACAAAACGGCCCCGACATAACGGCCCCGACATAACGGCCCCGGAATAATAGATGGACTAAAAGTAAAATGTCCAATCAAATATTAAATTCGTATTTTTACTCACCTATTCAGTGTCAGGATTTGCTAATAATAAACAAATTTTATTTTGAAAACGCTGAGTAAATAAGCCTTAAATTAATATTAAAATTATTAAAGTAATAAATTAAATATATTTATTGAACGCATGGATACATTTCTAATAAAGAAAACAACAGAACATAAGGACAACAATGATGAACACTCAGACTCATCCTCACAACCTGTGTATGAATCAAATGCAGTTCCGGAGGCGAAAAAAAAAGACGAATCGCCATACGACGGTATGATGAAGAGTATTTGCGCCTTTGATTTATATGCGTCATTGTAACTGATCAACCCAGACTAGAGAGTGTAATATGTTGACAAATTTTTGCAAATAAAGCGTAAAGCGATGAAGCCTGCAAAACTCCGAACACATCTGACAACTAATCTTAATGTCTGCTCGGAGAAACCTTTCGAATTCTTGATGCACAAAAATAATTCACTTGATAGTTAAAAGTCCTGCATCATACGACAAGCAACCAAAGCATGATTGTTGGTGGCTGTAAGAGTTGCACATATAGCCTCACAGAAACGCTAACACCTGCTGCTATAGATATGTGTCGAGAGATGTTTGGTGAAGCCGTGTCAAGTAAACTGAAAACTATAATATAACAATTTCAAACTAAACAATTCAACGAAGTATTTCTAACTTCTAACACCTGCTGCTATAGATATGTGTCGAGAGATGTTTGGTGAAGCCGTGTCAAGTAAACTGAAAACTATAAAAATTTCAAACGAAACAATTCAACGAAGTATTACTTTGACAGCACCTGACGTTGAACCACATGTAGTTGATTTCAAGGCTGCAAGATTGCAGACATTTTGCTATTCATTTGGACGAGTCATCTGATGTTACCGGCCTGTCACAATTAATGACTTGAGTCAGATATGTCTGGATGGATGACTTTGCAAAACTAGTCCGGGGCGGACAACTAGTGATGAACTTTTTTGCTATACTTCAAAACTATATGGCAGCCAATAACATCGAATGGTCCTGGTGTGTTGGCGTTTGCACGGATGGTGCTGTAGTATTGACTGGAAAACGCACAGGCTTGTGGTAGCGTATGTATTCTAATATGCCATATGCAACATATACGCACTGTTTGATTTGTCGAGACACTCCAGCGAGTCTAATAATGAGTAGACTTGATCTGTTTTTTTTGATCAGGTCATAAAAGTTGATAGTTTCATCAGGAGTCGTCCAATAATCAGGTCATAAAAGTTGATAGTTTCATCAGGAGTCGTCCAATAATCAGGTCATAAAAGTTGATAGTTTCATCAGGAGTCGTCCAATAATCAGGTCATAAAAGTTGATAGTTTCATCAGGAGTCGTCCAATAATCAGGTCATAAAAGTTGATAGTTTCATCAGGAGTCGTCCAATAATCAGGTCATAAAAGTTGATAGTTTCATCAGGAGTCGTCCAATAATCAGGTCATAAAAGTTGATAGTTTCATCAGGAGTCGTCCAATAATCAGGTCATAAAAGTTGATAGTTTCATCAGGAGTCGTCCAATAATCAGGTCATAAAAGTTGATAGTTTCATCAGGAGTCGTCCAATATATGTTCGCCTCTTGGCTTTCACGTGTTTCAATACGGTTCAATAAGTAACCCACATGTACGGCATCTGTAGCTATGGTCATTACTAATTATTCAAGTAACTTTTACATGTTTTTAAAAAAAATTAAAATTACTAATATGAATATTATGGTACATTTAAATATATGTCCGTCGTGTGACAGACCAAAGATAGCCTAAAATTAAATTTTGAATTTATTAATTATAGTTAACAACTAATCTTTATGAATAATTTAAAATTAATGTTATAATTAATAGCTGGATTTTTAAAAAAAAATATTCGTTTCTCTCCAATAAAATGTCATTTCTCTCTTCCTTGAAAAAAGAATTATTTCTTCAAAAATTCTTTTAAAACATAAGTTACTTATTCCTCAGTTGCTATTTTGTGGGTGAGGGTGGGTGGTGTTTCAGGTTGGTGATGTCATGTAAAACCCAATGCTGGACTTAAGACTAGGGGTCTGTCTTTTAAAAGGTGACGGGAAAATTTCTTCGTGTCCATATCTCCTGGAAGGACGTTGATACACTCAACTTGGCGACACTTGGTCTGTTTCTGTAGACACAATACATGCAATCAAACCAAGCAGTCAACTTGGCAACACTTGGTCTGTTTCTGTAGACACAATACATGCAGTCAAACCAAGCAGTCAACTTGGCAACACTTGGTCTGTTTCTGTAGCACGAAGGAACCCATGAGGGCAACACTTGGTCTATATCATGTAGCACGAAGGAACCCATGAGGGCAACACTTGGTCTATATCTGTAGCACGAAGGAACCCAAGAGGGCAACACTTGGTCTATATCATGTAAAACGAAGGAACCCATGAGGGCAACACTTGGTCTATATCATGTAGCACGAAGGAACCCATGAGGGCGACACTTGGTCTATATCTGTTGCACGAAGGAACCCATGAGGGCGACACTTGGTCTATATCATGTAGCACGAAGGAACCCATGAGGGCGACACTTGGTCTATATCTGTAGCACGAAGGAACCCATGAGGGCGACACTTGGTCTATATCTGTAGCACGAAGGAACCCATGAGGGCAACACTTGGTCTATATCTATAACACGAAGGAACCGATGAGGGCGATGCTTGGTCAGGCAGGTCACCATTGATAATTGCTGAACATGTTCGTCTCCTTCGACAAGCCATTAGAGCGAATGTGACAATGCATTCGGCCAGGCTAGGTGTCAGCCGCCTGGTACTTACAGCCAGAGGCGGATCTAGTCCATTGTGTGGTGGGTGGAGCAGGGATGAGGGAAGTCCTCTTCAGTTGCTGACTTGGTTTTGGTACATCAAAAAACAAGCATCTATCTTTATTTATTCAGCTATGCTATTTGATTTGCTTCAGTTGGCGGTATTTCAACGTTAGTCTTATCCTAGCTACTTGGGAGAGTTAATGGGTTGTTCTATTGGGAGAGTTAATGGGTTGTTCTATCGGGAGAGTTAATGGGTTGTTCTATTGGGAGAGTTAATGGGTTGTTCTATCGGGAGAGTTAATGGGTTGTTCTATTGGGAGAGTTAATGGGTTGTTCTATCGGGAGAGTTAATGGGTTGTTCTATTGGGAGAGTTAATGGGTTGTTCTAACGGGAGAGTTAATGGGTTGTTCTATCGGGAGAGTTAATGGGTTGTTCTATCGGGAGAGTTAATGGGTTGTTCTATCGGGAGAGTTAATGGGTTGTTCTATCGGGAGAGTTAATGGGTTGTTCTATCGGGAGAGTTAATGGGTTGTTCTATCGGGAGAGTTAATGGGTTGTTCTATCGGGAGAGTTAATGGGTTGTTCTATCGGGAGAGTTAATGGGTTGTTCTATTGGGAGAGTTAATGGGTTGTTCTATTGGGAGAGTTAATGGGTTGTTCTATCGGGAGAGTTAATGGGTTGTTCTATCGGGAGAGTTAATGGGTTGTTCTATTGGGAGAGTTAATGGGTTGTTCTATCGGGAGAGTTAATGGGTTGTTCTATCGGGAGAGTTAATGGGTTGTTCTATTGGGAGAGTTAATGGGTTGTTCTATCGGGAGAGTTAATGGGTTGTTCTATTGGGAGAGTTAATGGGTTGTTCTATTGGGAGAGTTAATGGGTTGTTCTATCGGGAGAGTTAATGGGTTGTTCTATCGGGAGAGTTAATGGGTTGTTCTATCGGGAGAGTTAATGGGTTGTTCTATCGGGAGAGTTAATGGGTTGTTCTATTGGGAGAGTTAATGGGTTGTTCTATCGGGAGAGTTAATGGGTTGTTCTATCGGGAGAGTAAATGGGTTGTTCTATTGGGAGAGTTAATGGGTTGTTCTATCGGGAGAGTTAATGGGTTGTTCTATTGGGAGAGTTAATGGGTTATTCTATCGGGAGAGTTAATGGGTTGTTCTATCGGGAGAGTTAATGGGTTGTTCTATTGGGAGAGTTAATGGGTTGTTCTATTGGGAGAGTTAATGGGTTGTTCTATTGGGAGAGTTAATGGGTTGTTCTATTGGGAGAGTTAATGGGTTGTTCTATCGGGAGAGTTAATGGGTTGTTCTATCGGGAGAGTTAATGGGTTGTTCTATCGGGAGAGTTAATGGGTTGTTCTATCGGGAGAGTGAATGGGTTGTTCTATCGGGAGAGTTAATGGGTTGTTCTATCGGGAGAGTTAATGGGTTATTCTATCGGGAGAGTTAATGGGTTGTTCTATCGGGAGAGTTAATGGGTTGTTCTATCGGGAGAGTTAATGGGTTATTCTATCGGGAGAGTTAATGGGTTGTTCTATTGGTAGAGTTAATGGGTTGTTCTATTGGGAGAGTTAATGGGTTGTTCTATCGGGAGAGTTAATGGGTTGTTCTATCGGGAGAGTTAATGGGTTGTTCTATCGGGAGAGTTAATGGGTTGTTCTAACGTGTATCGGGACACGATCCCCTCTAGGTATGTCCCAATGATATGAATTAGTTCAGATTCATTACGCCAGGGCTCGTCCCGTTTTGGCCAGATAACCACGTTCAATCTGGACTGAGTTCAGCTTAGTCTTGTTTGGTTAGCAAGGATATTTAAAGAGTTTGAACGCCTCTGAACGGTATGTTTGAGTAGTAATCAGGGATCTAGTTCTGTAAGAACGCAGTCCTTGTCAATTTTCCGAATACTAATTTTAAAACAATTTTTTTAGAATATATATATATATTGGGGGGGGGGCGGATCAAGATTGCTAGGGGCATTGGCTGCAATTCCACCTGGGACCCGGTCCAGCCACCTTTATTATACAATATAATAAATTTGGGGCCCTTAAATCATTGCTGGCTTTAGCCCAATCAGCACTCCCTTAATCCACAAGGTGGGGGAGTTAGGTGAGGATGGGGCTTTTTTGAGTGAGTCCACGTTTTTCTTTCACCAGAATTTGTCCGGTGGGTGGTAACATCTCATAAGGGGCCGTCCATAAATGACGTCACGCGATTTTGGCCGATTTTTTACCCCCTCCCTCCCCCTCGTCACGCGTCGTCACAAAAAGGTAGACCTCCCCCCTCTAAAAATACGTCACAAAGCTTTGAACTAAAAAAAAACCCACCTTATTTTCTATTTGAAAATAAGTATGTTTCAAATCACTTTTATTGTCATTAAGTATTTATTATTTATTTAGTGAAGGTCTACATTGCAATATTGTAACCCGCGTGAAGCATTTTTAAAAAAACTTTTAACTGGCCTTCAAAAAACGAACTGTGTTAAAATATCCTTAGATTATGTTTTATTTTAATACATACAAATTAAACATTGACTATTAATCATCACGGTTAACGTCTTTGTGTAGAAAAAATATATTTAACAATAATTTTTTTTAATGTATTTTTTTAAAAAATCCCTCAATTGACTGACGGGCATCCCGTAAGAAAGAGGTCGGCGAACAGGGGTAAATTACCTCACCTGGGGTCAAAAGGGAAATCCTGGGGGTAATGCAGACTCATTTAAGACATCTAACATCCACTACAATCCACTAGATATATTAAAATACGTCATGTGTACGTTTGGAACATATGCCCATTATTGAACCGGTTCCTTCCAGAAAATGCATTTTTTAAACATTTGACAACTATGTAGATATCTTACCTACATACTATACGAATACACCTAAATCCACCCTACTTTCATTTATATTGACACGAGTGACAATAATCTTAATCCACATGACTTGACTGTATCAAGTATCCTTTCTGTGATATTTAAAATCAATGCCTTAAAAACTGAGCTAAGAAGAAAAGTTGTTTTGTGCTCCTCTCGAATTGCGATGTCAAGAATTTGATGCATTCAATACAGTTAATGAATACTTGACTAATTTTAAATGGGCTCATTTATCATTATATCCAGAATGGCCAGGGGCGTTTGACCAAAAACCAATCGAACAATTATATCAAAAACTTAAATAATTAAATCAAATAGACCCCCCCCCCTTTTTTTTTAAAGAAAAAGGATATTCCGTGTTGTTTTGACTTAAAATATCTACACATAATCATATTCATATCAATTTTAGACACTTGTCATGCTTGTAAAACTCACCAGTAGCATTTTCGCAACGACGCTCCCCCAAATCCCCGAGTCATGTGAGCAGGACCTAGACTCTGGGGGTTTGGGAATGTGTTTTTGTAACTCGCCACTGCTCTGTGTTTTGTAACTCGCCACTGCTCTGTGTTTTGTAACTCGCTACTGCTCTGTGTTTTGTAACTCGCCACTGCTCTGTGATTTGTTACTTATCACTGCTCGGTGTTTTGTTACTTGTCACTGCTCTGTTTTTTGTAACTCGCCACTGCTCTGTAATTTGTAACACGCTACTGCTCTGTATTTTTCCACTGCTCTGTGTTTTGTTACACACCACTGCTCTGTGTTTTGTTACTCACCCCTGCTCTGCTTTCTTCAGATGCCTCGGCATTTGTTAAGGCCGATGGGTGCTTATTATTAAGAAAAATAGTACATTCTTTATCCGTCTAGTTCTGGGGTGTCCAAAGGTCCTTGCATAGATTTAAAAGATGTCATGAGCGCCCCCCCTCGGCCCTCTTTATCCGCTTTAATTGTAAGTCTTAAAATATTTCAATCTTCCGGGGTACAAAGAGATTAAACATTTCTTTAGAAAAGTCATTATTTATGGGAACAAACGAGCGTTGTTCAAAATGATTTTATGTACCGGTATTCTTTCTTTTATTTTATGTACCGGTATTCTTTCTTTTATTTTATGTACCGGTATTCTTTCTTTTATTTTATGTACTGGTATTCTTTCTTTTATTTTATGTACTGGTATTCTTTCTTTTATTTTATGTACCGGTATTCTTTCTTTTATTTTATGTACCGGTATTCTTTCTTTTATTTTATGTACTGGTATTCTTTCTTTTATTTTATGTACCGGTATTCTTTCTTTTATTTTATGTACCGGTATTCTTTCTTTTATTTTATGTACCGGTATTCTTTCTTTTATTTTATGTACCGGTATTCTTTCTTTTATTTTATGTACCGGTATTCTTTCTTTTATTTTATGTACCGGTATTCTTTCTTTTATTTTATGTACCGGTATTCTTTCTTTTATTTTATGTACCGGTATTCTTTCTTTTATTTTATGTACCGGTATTCTTTCTTTTATTTTATGTACCGGTATTCTTTCTTTTATTTTATGTACCGGTATTCTTTATTTTATTTTATGTACCGGTATTCTTTATTTTATTTTATGTACCGGTATTCTTTATTTTATTTTATGTACCGGTATTCTTTATTTTATTTTATGTACCGGTATTCTTTATTTTATTTTACTCTTTTCAATCCTTCGAAAATCGTGTAATCAGTTTCCATCCGCTTTACATAATAGAAAAATTATTTTAAAAATTTCAATTGAAGAAGTATTATTTTCTCACTTAAATTAATTTTTATTGAAAGAAAATTATAATAATTAGATGCGACCCGCGGCGTAGCATACGCCGTAGACTTGCTCATATATAATGCAACGGGAAAAAAGGTGCGGACACAAACATCACGAAGGAATCAGAACAACGCGAGTGAACCTCGGGGGGGGGCCGGCGACGCATTGTTGGTCTCGAAACATGTGCACTGCGGTTAGCTGCCTGCCCCCCACCCTGCACCACACTAGCTTGCCAACCTTAAACTGTGATTGGCCGACCCTGGCGAGGGTCATTCGCCAAGCTTATTTGCACTCGTCTTGTGCTTGTTCTGGTAAATGATATGTATACTAGCGTATCACCCGTCAAAAATGACGGAAATTTTCAAAATAAATACACATCAGAATAAAAAATAACGTAATACAGAACTTTAATTTATTTAATTTATTTTTATTTGATTCATTTATTATCATATTGAACAATTTTATACGGAACGTTCGAAAAGTGTTATTTTTGGTGCAGCACTATAAAACAAAATCAATCGCAGCGCCACCTAACAGCATTACAAATTTCGCAGCGCCACCTAACAGCATTACAAATTTCGCAGCGCCACCTAGTTACATCCATACATACAGACAACGGGAATTATGTATGTTACAGGCAATGTGTGAAATCAGGCATTCTATAGAATGCCTAGGCAATGTATAGAATGCCTGATGGTTTCAGGCAAAGTATAAAATTTGTAAAACTTTTGCATACTTTTTTTTTCTCTCTCTCTTTTTACACTTTAGGCAAAGTGTAAAAAGAGCACAAAAAAAGACTTTTTTGATAATTAGGTATTTTAAAGTGACAGTAATACAAAATAAAACACATGATATACGATCTGTATTTTTTCGAGGTCTTCCTCTGATTCCACATCTCGTAAAACTTCGTCAGGTAAGGACGACTTTGTGGGGCCTACTTTAGCTCTGCAGCCAAAGAGAGCTTCTTATGGTGATCTTTTAATCCCAGAATGAAAAGCTCTGTTCTTCTTGAGTTGGACGAACCGTAACCCCTCAATGCCCCTCACTCTAGCGGCCAGTTTTTTTCATCTTGCATCCAAGCACACAGCATATTTTCAATGTCCTGGTTAGCTCTTTCGATGCTCCCCTAGCTTTGTGAGTGTCGCGGCTTACCATGAATGTTTTTCAACGTGGGCCAGTACTCCTTTTGGCTGCTGACCACATAGTTTGCTAATTCCCTGCCGTTATCGAACTGTAGGATCATTGGAGCACAAAGCAACGTAAAAATGTCTACGAGATGGTATGCTACTTCTTGTTCCCTCTTTGTCGTCAGGGCCCTAAGAACCACGAACTTGGTGAGATGATCTTGATACACCATTATAAACTTGTATTCCCCATCAGGATGGGATTGAAAGTCTATGAGATCGACCTGACAACGAGACTTGAATTCGGAAAAAGCCATTGGCTTGACCACAATGACTTTTTGTTTACACCTTTTGGTTTTGTTCTCGTAAGGTGCACTAAGGTTTATACACAGTTTAATATCATGACGGGTAGCGTTCTTGTATTTGGGTGAAAGTTCTTTCAACATTCTGTCCAGTCATCCATTACCAATGGCCAAATGGTCTTTATGAAGTACGTCAAATATCTCGGAGTCAGCGACGTAAAACTAAAATAGAATGGCCCTCACACCTTCTTTAACAGGGTAGATCAATTTACTCTTATTTTCCACCATTATGACGTCACAGTGTTTCACCAGCCAATCGTCCCGTGGTTCTTGCTTATTGGTGGTCTTAGCCATTTTCACATCGTCCACCAATTTTTGGTAACAGTTTCGGTTTTTAAAAAACCTGTTTTTAGCAGCATTGGCTCTTACTTTAGATAACTCATCGTAGAACCGTCGTTACATGTCAACATGGCGTGATTCCTGTCCTAGCACTACATTCTCTTCCGACATGGTCACACAGCAATCCAAGGAGAAACGTTATGGGAGAACTTCTGTGGAATCTCAGCCGGATGATATAAACTGACGTCGTGAAAAGAATTTTGGCAATATTGTATTTGATTTGGTAGTTGAACCGTTAACCGGCTAAACGCTGTCTTGAAATAACTTACAACACTCAGTCTGTGATCGCCATCATCAAACGACCAAAGCGCCACCGCCAACATCAGTGGCTGGAAAAATGGCGGGGTAGGCCAATTACATACTTTGCCGGACGACAACTAGGCATTCTAGAATGCCTAGGCAATTTATGAAATAGCAATCATTTCATACTTTGCCTGAAATCATCAGGCATTGCCTAGGCATTCTATAGAATGCCTGAATTTAACACTTTGCCTGTAACTGTAACATGTATATTGATAGATGGTGGATTGAAATTCTTCTGCGGAATCCGTTCGTTCATTAGAGTGTGTTTTGAAATGCGGCTGTACATGTTTATTAGGTTAGTGGTTATGTGACGTCACATCAGTATGATAAGGTGGCTGTGACATTTCTGTGGACATACCGACGTTGTCAATAGATGGCACCAGAAAGTCATCACGTGTGTGAGGCAATAGAACTTCGTAATGGCCATGATCGGAAGGACCGCTAAAGAGCAGGTATACAGACAAATGTTGACCAGGATTGTAAACTCGGGGAGAGCTATGAGGACGTTCTCGGAAGTAAATGGTGATACTGGCAGGAAGTAAATGGTGATACTGGCGGGAAGTAAATGGTGATACAGGCGGGAAATATTTTGGACATCGAGATAATTTCTGCCTCACCACCTTATACTCCTAGAGTATTCATGTACTGAACGTATTGTTGAGGAGAGTGACTGACTATGTTTCCGTCACTGAGAACAACGGAGAGAACGTCGCCGAAGTTATCCCAATGTTGAGAAACAAAGTTCACAGCCATGTTGCGAAGTCATATTCGACAAGAAAGGGCTAAAAGAACGGGCACAAACAAACATTTTTAAAAAAAAATAATGCCTTAATGACGTCACGCAATATTGGCCGATTTTTGACCCCCTCCCCCCCCTCGTCACGCGTCGTCAAAAAAAAGTTAGACACCCCCTCTAAAAATACGTCACAAAGCTTTGACCCCCCCCCCTCCCAAAAAAACAAACCCCACCTTATTTTCTATTTGAAAATAAGTATGTTTCAAATCACTTTTATTGTCATTTAAGTATTTATTATTTATTTAGTGAAGGTCTACATTGTAATATCGTAACCCGCGTGAAGCATTTTTTTCAAAACGTTTAACCGGCCTTCAGAAAACGAACTGTGTTAACATCCTTAGATTATATTTTATTTTAATGAATACAAATTAGACATTGACTATTAATCATCACGGTTAACGTCTTTGTTTAGAAAAAAAATATTTAAAAATAATATTTTTAAAATGTATTTTTTTTAAAAATCCCTCAATTGACTGACGGGCATCCCGTAAGAAAGGTCGGCGAACAGGGGTAAATAACCTCATCTGGGGTCAAAAGGGAATTCTTGGGGGTAATGCAGACTCATTTGGGAAATATAACATCCACTACAATCCACTAGATATATTAAAATACGTCACGTGTACGTGAAAGCTTGGAACACAATCCCATTATTGAACAGGTTCCTTCCAGAAAATGCATTTTTTAAAAATGTGACAACTATGTAGATTTCTTACCTAGGTACTATACGAAGACACCTAAATCCACCCTACTTTCATTTATATTGACACGAGTGACAATAGTCTTTTAAATGGGCTGATTTATCATTATATCTAGAATGGCCAGGGGCATTTGACCAAAAACCAACCGAACAATTATATTAAACTTAAAACGTTTATAATTCTATCAAATAGATTCCACCCTCCCACCCTTTTTTTTTAAAGAAAAAGGATATTCCGTGTCGTTTTGACTTAAAATATCTACACATAATCCTATTCAGATAATTTTTAGACATTTGTCATGCTTGTAAAACTCACCATTAGCTGGGGCTAACAACGATCCCCCAAATCCCCGAGTCATGTGAGTAGTACCTAGATCCTGGGGTTTGGGGGGTTGGGGGGGGGTAACGATAACGAACACATAAACTTGTATATTTTGGGGTAATGGGACAAAAAAGTTCGCCGACGGAGCTGCGGTTACATCACAAATTCTTTGTCAACATCAAACGACACAGTGTAACAATTTCATACGTTATTTTGTGAGTTCTCAAACTTAAGGATTATAATTAGATTTAATTTTCGTCTCTTGATAGCTTACGCCAACCAGCGTCTGATGGCCTACCGACCGGCACATTGAGAAGCGCTGGTTTTAAAAAAAAAGTCATTAAACAAATATTTTAGTGGCAGTTTTATTTAAGGTTACCCTTGTGATGTGACGTCACATTTCTTCAACCTCCCTCGTCACAAAAGTTTGACCCCCTCTTTTTTTTTAGGAGCGTGACGTCGTTTCTGGACGGCCCCTTAGCTGGGGCTAGAAGCCAGGACCTCGCGCGTGTCAGGCAGACGTAATAACCACTACACTACGAAATGCATGTTGTTCTGTGAAGGAACAACGAAAGTGAACTCAAGAAACATTGTTGGTCTCGATGACCCCCCTCTTCTCCACCATCTTTGCTTGCCAACCATAACCTGATTGGTCGACCCCAGCGAGGGTCATTCGTTGTGCTTATTTGCACATACTCACTCTTGATTTCGTGAATTATATATATAGAATATAGATGATAAAATATTTAATTTAAGTCGTGTTCGACTATTAGGGGCCGTCCATAAATGACGTCACGCACCTAGGGGGGTCCTCACATTTGTGACGAGGAGGGGGGAGTTTATGAATTGTGACGTCACGTTAAAACACGCTACTTTAAATAGAAGTTCCATTTAAATATTCGATTTAATATACATTTTTATGGATTCACTTGTGTTATGATATTATTAGAGTGCAGCCTTACACTAAAATACATACTAATAAATAAAAGTAAAAAAGTATTTTTAAAAACCACGTTTTTATAAGTGGACTAAAAAGAAGAAAAAAAATTAAAACTTATAAGTTCAAGTACATTGATTTAATATGACTAAAAATGTTGGGTAGGTGTTTGGTATACAAGTTACAGATTTGTAATTTAGAAGGCAAAAGAGAGATCTATAAGTGAGAGAATGAGTGAACTGCATATGTTAAACCTCATAAGCACCCGCTTATGAAATCTTCAACGTCTATTCAAAAGTTTAAAAAACAACGCAGAAATGAATTTGAACAAGACACGTGATCTAAGCAAACAAATACTTTATTTATTAATACCAAAAACACTCAACAAATTACAATCAATCAAATAATAAAACAGGAAAAAATAGAAATGATAAAAAAAATAGATCATGTGCTCATACTTGGAGCCGTTTTAAAGATTTAAGAATTGTCTGAAATAGATGAAAATATAACGTATACACATACCGTCTGGCACATAGACCGCTCGCTAAACCATTATTATTGTAACAGAAACTTGGGGAGTGGGGAAATTAATATCCAACA
Source organism: Ampullaceana balthica (assembly GCA_944989445.1). Lineage (NCBI taxonomy): Eukaryota > Metazoa > Mollusca > Gastropoda > Lymnaeidae > Ampullaceana > Ampullaceana balthica. The sequence goes on from CALYLW010000063.1 coordinate 1,603,738, forward strand.
ACAACTAGGCCAGAGTTACCACTGATAAAGCTCAATAAATAAATGCCCGGATTTTATCTTATTTGTGACAGTGTGAAGGCAGAAACATAGTGAGATAACCGCCCCACACAGCTGTTATTATTTAGACAGATATCTTGGTATCCAAATGAATTGAAATGTTCCATCATATTACTTAACTACATTTCAAGCAAATTTGTTTTTAACTCATGAGATTAAATGTTAATAATAAATCAATTTTAAGAGCCTGCTTAAATAAGTTTATAGTTAAATTCAGTATAGCCTATAGAATAGATTAGAATTTAGAATCTGTTTTCATAGTTATATAAATTACAGAAAAAGCATCAATGCAGTCATAGGATTTGTTAAGCAGTGAGTTTTAACAAATGTAAAATTTACATCAACTTAAAAAAATACAATGACAAATAAAACTTTATGGGAAAATATAGAGCACACAACTGAATATCATGCTGAAATGTCCATCATGGTTTCTGCTTGTTTAGCTTATAGTTATAGTCTAAAGTGCTAAACTGGAAGGGTAAAAAAAACAACAATGTCATTGGTCTGTTAACATGTTGAGACACAAGGTTTTCAGAGGCAATTTATACAACACTAACATAACACAACCGTCAATAGTAGCATAGAATTACTGATTCTTGCCTGCAAGCATGCAACATAGGATAGACAGTCATAGAAAAACACTTGGGTGTCTGACCCATCTGACATTGTGGGCAACATTGAATCTTTCAAAATTCAACTAAAATTTCTAGATAACAAATTCTTTCTTTATAATTAAAGAAATAACACGTTTCTATGTGATCTAGTTATTGCTACTTAGCAGCATAGATGAAATCCAAATAAATTTGATGACAACTCAATGAAGCATTACTAGTTTGTATTGTAATATCACCTAGCGTAATATCACCTAGCGTAATGATGAGTATCAACAGCTAATTTTTTTATATCAAGCACTACAGAGATGTTGGTACAAAATTTGCATAATATAACCAGTGTCAACATCAGCCACAGAATTGTGGCATTTAGGCCACATTTTTCTTTTAAAAAAATAAATCAATTATCCATTTCTATTTGAGATGGCAGTTTTGTTTTAAGTAAAGAGAAAAAGTGGTGACAATTTACTTTTATAGTTTAGAAAAAATAAATATCAATATTTAACATTGCAATAAAATTCCAAATAAAACTAGAACAAAAGTATTGTCATATGAACCTGAGTCAAGTGTGAGTGTAGGCTTTGATTAATTTGTTCGAAACAGCAATATAAATATCCCTTTCAGTCTTATCATAAAAACTTTCCATGTTTAATTGTGAAAACTCAGACACTAATCAGCAATGTAGAGAGATTTACTGAAGTCATGAAAACGGGCATTACTTATTGACCTATTAAAGTCAAGCTTAAAAAATGTTAACAGTGCAATTTATTCTGGTCAAATTTGTTTTTAACATTGGAACACCAGATTCCAAGGAACATGGGCCTAATGAATTCATCATGACACATGCTCAGTTCTATTATCAGAATGGGAAAGGACAACTTTAAGTCTTAAAAATAATTGCATTTTTATAAGAAGAAAATATAGAACTAACCAAATAGAACACCATGAAAGGCGACTTTTACTTAAAGTAAAGATTACAATATGGCATTAATTAGAGAAATGGACGCTGTCTTAATTGTCACACACAACAGTGAAATAAAAGTGAGCATAATTCAAGGAAAAATGCACAGAATTTTAAATTTTAATATTTCCATGAATAACCTCATTTCATGGTTCCTATCTTATTAAAATGGACAGCTTTGATCAACTGATAAAATGTAGTCACTATGCTAGCCAGGGTCAGCAGTGATCTTAGCTTTGCCATGTCAAGTAAGAACAGAAAGTAAGCAATGCAGAGTTGTTTTGTTGTCAAGCCATACAAGATTTGCATAATATTAGTCAGAAGAAACATCAACACTTGAGATATTAGCACATGGTACAATTCAACATCCAAATTTATAATTTGAAAAACAATTAAAAGAAACACTTTTCCTTTAACCACAGCCTGTAATGAAGTATAAAAAAAAAGTATTGGTGTTTATCCAATGATTCCCTGATTGTTATCACTTATAGGCAGTGTTTCATCACACTCATAATTTATGCTTGTTTTCCTTTCAATTAGATAACTACTGTTCCAATCTCATTTTGGGTCAAATATTCAACATAATGATTTTTCAAGTAGATGACTAATTTTACTTTATAAAGAGTTAAGAGCTACTTTGCTGAAGTGAATTTCATTACATGTATTACATTGCTAGTGATATGCATGATATGGTATGAAAACTACTTTGAAAATTTTATATCAAACATCATGGAAAAATAGCAATCTTTTCAAGGGGTTAAGTTAAGTTAAAAGTTATATTTCTTGTAAATTTGTGAACCTTTTTTTTCTTGAACACCCTAAGTCTAAATTTGAGAACAATCTCTTGATCTTTTTTTTTAATTAAAAAAAAATTTAATTTAATAAGATTGCTAAAAATTGAACAGCAATGGGTGTAGCAACATATCAACATTATATATGGCATATTGTAACAAATCAACATGTTTCATAATAAAAAAACTTAAGTGCATTGAGTAGATGGTGTTTGAATATTCAAGCATTTGAACATTTTAAAACTAAATCTATTGATTAATTTTTAAACATACACACCGCATGGTTAGTGTTGTGGTCTTCTCCTTGTGTGGTGCTAACACTTGTTGAACCAAGGAAAGCTACTTTTTTTTTGCTCTATATTTTTAATGTGAGCTAAGACATGAAACAAAGCCTCTGTTAAACTGATAGATGCTCAACAATTATTACCCTTATCAAACCCAATACCAAGTTTTAAAAGTGGAAAGAAATAATGAGGAAAGATTTCTTCACTGAGATATTTAATGTCATTCGTTAATCTATCTACCATAGAAGAAATAACAAGTGGTCATGAGAATTCTGCAAATATCACAACTTTGGCCAGGTGAGAGGTGGTATTTTTTTTCCTTTTAAATCATGTTAAGGGAAACAAAATCAATAAAAAAAGAAAAATAAGAGATAGCCAAAATTGAATTGTACATAATAATAAAAATAAAACAACAAATAACTGCCTAATTACGAGTTAATAAATAGACATGGTGAGTAAATAATGTGATAATGTAACATCTGCAGTGCGATGAGCAAAATCAGAATAAATATACTCTGAGCCAGTTCAGCTATTTTAATCTAACTCAACAAGCCAGGCTGATCCTTACTTGGCTCATCCTTTAATTTACTTGAGATCAACAGAGGATGCTGTTTGATAAATACATGTTTAAACAGTTTTTACTTTATTTATAGTTTTCCTTTCTTTGAATAAATAAGGAATGGAGTAACATCACTAGTCAACATTCGCACAGCTCCATCAGATGACACCATTTGTTAACATTTTGGAGTAACATACAGTCAGCAAAGGAGACAAGACATTTCTGTATCAACCTATTAGAGCTGTTTGAAGCTGAGACAAACAAACCAATAACATGAAAGAACAAAGGGTCCTTAAATAAATTATAAATAATTATCAAGCTGGACATAATTGTGCATGAGTGAAACTTAATTTAATAAATAAATTAAAGTCTGGGTGCAGCAGGTAAAAAAAAAGGGTGGGATCATTCCATAAATAATAGTGTAAAATATTAGAGCTGACACTAGTAATACAAGAAAAATGACTTTCTGTGTCCATGAATCTTGTTGGAACATTTGGGGATTGATTGATATACTGGCCATGCCTACACAGCATTGTTGGGGGAAAATCATTTAGAAAAATATGGAGCAAAATCCTTTGGCAAGTAAAGCATTGAAAAATGAAAATCTGTTAAATCACTCTTCAAATATATTTTTCTGACTTGATGAAGGATGAAGTTATGTCACAGGCCAGTTTACTGTAATATTATTAGAGTTCATAGCCTATTTACTGTAGTCTTAATATTACTACATGTTTCATAACTTAACATCTTTAGCTAATAATGAATATTTGGGATTCATCTAAATTTTTATTAACAAATATAAAAGCATTTTGCAGACTACCAAAAAAAATTTTAATAAAAAATTTATAATTTAAAAAAAAACAACAAAACAAAAAATTACTCAGTGCTTATTGCAAAAACCTCTTGCAAAGTAACTGAAATATTTGGCTGGAGTGAATTAAATAGACATACATGATAATTGTTTCTCTACTAGAGTATCAATAAATGTAGGAGTCAAATAAAACACATTGAAAAAACAATCTGATGAATTTTTCAAAAATCAATAAATAAAAAAGCAAGTTCCAAGCATTGTTACAGAATATTTTCATAAACAAGTCATGGGAGTTCATCAAATGAACAAGTCATGGGAGTTCATCAAATGCATGAATGTTGAGTATAAAAATTCATTGTACTAACATGTCATTGAGAAAGGATTCAGCAATCAGTACATTGATATTAAATTTAAATGGAACATTACTATTTATAACAATTTATTTGTATTTTTAAAAAAATAAGATTAAGGATTACAATTTTTAAACACAAATTTAAAAATCATGATCCTTTGGGGGAAATATTGTTCTAGAAGATTTATCAAATTTTCATATCCTTGTTAAATTTGGATGAAGAAAATGAATCAACTAGGACAGAGGGTATAAGTAATATTAGACTCCAGTTAACCATGAATTTAAGCGTAACAGCAGCAAAATAACACCAATATCAAGACCAACTCTTATCAAAGGATTACATTCAAATACAACAATAAATGGTTAGAATAACTTAAATAACACAAAGGCATTGTTTTATTACTTATGTTAGTGAGGGAAAATACATAACCTCCATTATTTAGCAAAAAATTAAGATATATATATATATATATTAAAAATACACATTACCCAGCAATAGGTCACATCTAATACCATCAAAATAAAACAAAAATAACTAGATTCACTTTTAAAAACATTGACATAATGTGCTAAATAACTTTTTTCATACAAATATCTGTAAAAAGGGCTGTGTTTTGATCAACAAAGAAACATTTCTGTGATCCTGAATGCTATTCTAAGAGGCAAAGTAAATAATAATTTTTTTTAAAAAGAGTGACAACAACTAGTATGTTACATAGACTCAGGGCAGCACAGGAATGAAAGCTAAGAAGTATAGATAACTCTGTCATGACAATTAATTTCAAGGACTCAACATTGAAATATTCAAGATTATTATGTATCAATGTGACCAGGCTCATCTACTGGGAACTTCTGGAAAACTCATAGCCCAAGGACATCAGTGGAAGGAGGGGAGGGGCTCAATTATTTGTGCTAGAGGTTGGAATAGTTTCCTCTATTTTAACTTCACACTTATGAAACAGTGGATTCAATATAGACAGACAGCAGTGACATTTCTAAATCATCTGCTCTTTGAGTATGGTTAGAGGTTACGAGTTTCCCAGGTCTGTCTAACAAAAAAGTGGCATTACATTCAAGTAAACAAAAGTCATTAACATCTCTATTTAAAGTTTCATCTAAAAGCACACAATACATTACTGGGCAGTTGAGATATGAATAGGCATGTCAATAATGTATCATAACAATTTATTAGATGGAAGCAATGCTCATCTATGGATGGCCATAATTTAATATCATAATGCTTAGTTTATTAATATATCTTTCTACGTAGGTTACAGTTTAGTTCATGTTGTAAAAAACCTACTGTATTTAGTTCTTGGCCCATCCATTCAAAACAAAACAAAAAGGTGTGCTGACTAGACATGTTAAGAAAAATCTTGTTCTCCTATTTCTATCAGCAGATCACAATTTTCAAACATTGAAATAGGATTATAAAAACAATAGTGCAACAGCATCGCAAAGTTATTTTTATTATTTTTAATTATTATTTTTTTGTTGATGAAAATATAAATATAACAATTTTAAAAATTAAATTTAAGTAAAAAGAAAAAGTAATAAGCAACAAGCAATGTATTAAATGCATATGTGAAATATGATTTGACAATCAAGGATAAGTGGAAATCCTCCAGAAAACAGTATGTAAAGTACACAACAAGGCAAACAAAATAGAGAAGTGGGGAGTAGGGGGCAAGACATGGTAGGGAGACATTATCAATTTTGAAGAGCACCATTGTTTGCATCATTCTATGTTAGTCAATTCAATAAGAGGAGCATTTCATCTATGTAAAAAGCTTCTTAAAAAAAGAAACAGATTAATATTTTGATGAGATTGAACAAAATACAGTCACTATGAAAATGTTGGTCCTTTCTCCTCTTGTTTATATATATTCATAATTAAGTAGTTCCCTAAAAATACCCTTGAAATTCTATTACAAATAAGAAAGTAGGTTAAAATAAGCACAAGTAAAAAAAAATTGTCATTAAAACGCCAAATTGAACTTTGATACTTGGAAAGGACTTAAAGAATATTTGTTCAGGTTAAAAAGCAAGGCATACATTTCCCAATCTAATTTTTGGAAATAGAATTAAGTTCCTACCTCTAGAACCAAAATACTATTCAAAGGCTTGTATCAAGAAATCAACTAAGAAAAAAAACTTATTCTAATTGCACATGAGAAGTATCGCATACACTCGAGATTTTTTTTCCAAAACTTTGAGGCCAAAATCAGGGCTTTGACTTTTACATGCATAACCGATTTTTAAAATTCCATTTTTCAAGTCTCAAATGTTCGTCTTATACCCGAGATCCACTTATACTCGAGTATATAAGGCAGTAAATTAATAAAGGAGGTTGAAAAAATATGCTCTGTAAAAATAATTTCTGTTTTAAAAATCATTTAGCCTCAAGAATGGCTTAGCGTCCCTTCTGTTTTCATTGAAGCGGAATAAGAATTTGATTAAACAGATAATTTTAATTTTTTACTTCACTAAAGATAGATTAGAAATAACTTATGGAATAAAATTAAATGCTTCAGAGTTTTCTTTTTTAAGTATGAAGCAAATAGATAAAATAATATAAGGATATATGAAGTATGTTGGGTCAAGATGTAGAAAGTGGATTTGGAATGTGGACAGAATCTCATAACATCTGTGATTATCAAGTACCTGAAGACTTTTTGTGGTTTAGCTACAGCAACAATTAACAAACTGAGCTTTGATGTGAGAATGTGAGGACAAAAGTGAATGTTTGGCTCTATTTCTGATAAGTCACCACAAAATCAGACAAAGTGTTTAAGAGAATTAGAAATTAAAATTTTTAAAAACACACCCTCCGAGGGTCTAAAACTAAGCATAACTTTTTGAGTTGGATATTTACTACAGTATTTATTAAATGAATTTAGAGTTAATTTTGAAACATCTCTATTTTATTTATTGCATTATTTCCTTAAAATTGAAACTAGTTCTGCAGAACAATATTTAAAATAATAATACTTCTAAAATATAACCAACACTCATAAGTCTGTAATATAAAAGTAGGTAAGACGTCATGATGAGTTCAATAATGCACCAAAAACTCCAGATAGTCGCATAATGAGATTCTAAAAAAACAGTGCAGTTGGTGAATATTTTTTGTTTAAGAAAATGGTGTAAAACATAAATTATGAGGTGTAGTATTAATTTACTGTGAGGGTGAGCTCATTGTTTTTCAATTTGTTAATGACCTGCATTACTGCTACAACTGTTTGACAGATGTGTCACATTTAAATAATGATGCCTTTAGATGAAAAAGAATTACTTATATCCTATTTTGTGGCGACCCATCCTAAAAATGGATTTTTGTGTGATAATGACGAGAAAAGACAAAAGTTGCTGTTAAATTAGCAATAAAAATGAATACAAATGCATATTGATTTTACTGTATTGACACTAATAGTTCCTTTGGTAACATTGTTACAAAAATATCTTATTAAGACTAGGACTATTAACTCATATGATTCTTAATTTGCATTATTACTAGAAGTATCATACAAATAGAATACAGTTTTTAAAGTACACTGCTTACTTTACTCAATAACTTGGATAATAAAAAAAACCACTCTCCTTATAGACCCTTAACAGCTAAATGATACTTTTTTATTATATTATTTCATATTTTAAAAAAAGTAACAATTTCTTAGTCTGCAACAAGAACCAACTCACTTAAAATGAAAAAATCAAATAATTATCATTGATATGCAGCGTTAGATAACCTAGTGTATACCTTATTCAAACAGTTATGTCACACTAAATTATATTGAGGATCAACAAAGCTACATTTATAATCTCACTAATTAATATAACAGGGTAACACTATCCACATAACTGGCTTTTATTAGTTTGCCCCTCATTGAATGAGATTTTGTAATTTGTTATGGAAGAAACAAGCCAAGTATGAAGAAAAAGTGTGCAAGCTATAAACAGACGATGGTTAGCACCTTGATAATGTAATACTAGGAAGTCAAATACTAAAAGAAAAATAGAGAGGAATGAATCAAATTGTAACAAATAAGAACCTTTAAAAACATTTAAAACAGTTTTGATTTTGATTATCACATCATTAAATTTGATGGAGGAGAGGGGATTGTGGGAGAGGTTGAAAAGGCTGGTGTGTAGCCAATATTTGATCAATATTTTAAAGAAACAATAGATCTTGGTAGGACAATGCACATTTTCAGTATTTTCCTGACCTATACAATATATAAGGGTACTCTTAAGTTGTGCTTTTATTTTGAACTAAAAATGGAACATAATTGACATACAATGAGGGTAAATGACTGTACGATTAGAATAGTGGCTGAAAATTTGAGTATCATTATGGAATTTTGCAGATTGCATATGCTTTGTGTAACAACAGTCTTCTGAGAAATGGTTAAAACAATGTAATTAATGTGTCATTTAGCTTTTGGTTTCAATAATAATCTTCCAAAAAGTTGGCTACACTATTTGGGGTTAATTTATTGTTGGAGTTTGTTAAGAAAAGCAAACCACTGGTTGTTAAGAGTTTAATTAATGAGAAACAATTTCCAAATAATTTCTAACTGAAAGATGGACATTTAAATTCATCAAAAATATATCTAATAAACTTGGTCAAAAACTGTTTTTTTTCCTTTCAAATGTGCCTTAATTGAAAATCAATTTTTAAAAAAAATAGTGATAAAAAAATTCCCTAGAACCTTTTTACTCTTAAGACTTTTAAAATATAACCTATTTAATTTATGCAATTTTTATATATAAAAATGATTAGTGTCTATATTCTGTCAAAAGAAGTTGGCATTTAAAAAAAATTGAGATCCATCACTACCAATGGTCAAGGAAGAAAGCAGGAATATTAACAAGTTAAGAAAAAGGATCATTTCAAGAGGACAATACTGAAGATCTGCAAAACATATACAGTTTCAAGTGGGAAATGCTTTGAATACCAGTTGGAAACAAAAATTATAGATTGCTTAAAAACATGCATTGGATTTCAACAGGTTTTGTTTTTAGCAATAGTAATTGATTAAAGAATGAGTTTTTTTTAAAATATATATTTTGTTTCAACAATCCTGATAATTCAAATATCTCTTTCAACAATCCAAATTTAATATTTTTCAAGAACATTGATATAATTTACTTGTAACTGAAAAACTGACTGACAAAGACATTTCATTTACTTGTTTAATGGAATTAATAATTTTTGCATTGTAGCTTTTTTCCAATCTGAAACTATATTCTAAAAATGATTATTTTTAAATAAATCTTATGTAAAAATTTTATCTGGGGATGCCTGGAAATAAAGAAGGAAAAAAAATTTTTTATCTGAACATTTCCAGCAATATATATATATATATATTTTTTTTTCTCCATTTGAACCAAACTTTTGATGCTGAGTCTTTAATAATTAAATGACCTGAGTATAGATCAAAATCACATAGCAGACTAGATCATCTTGTCAACACAGTCTTAAGCACTATTTCAAAACAAATAACACTGATAATGTCCACAAACAGTTGTGTTGAGAAATTAAATTTAACAATGTGGAGAAGAAGAATCAGTTACGTTCCTGGGTTATTGCAGTTAAATCTACTACACGTACTGCTTAACATGTAAGGAACAGAATATTTTATTTGGCTTATAATTCAAAATCTTACTTGTATATTTAGTTAGAGCATAATTAAAGCAAAACTGGGGTAAGAGAACTTGTACAATTTCTTTATAATTTTAAGATCCATTTACCAATTATGTAATTTGATAATGAAAAAGAAAAAAAGACTTCTCCAAATACAAATATGGTAACATTTACTTTTCACAACATCTATTAAATAAAAAACCAAACAAATTAATTTTTAAAAAGAAAATCATAACATATTTAAACGCAATTAATGTCATGCTATGACCACAAAGAATTTTTTTAAATGAAAAAGATTTTGTACAGTATGAGGACTTGAAGATGTTTGCTCCAAGAAAAAATAACTTTTTTGGGGGTCTTGTATGAGAAAATGATGAAATGAATATCATTTAAGTGGATACTTCATTAACATATACAACAAATTAGATACAGTTGCAAATAAAAAAAAGAAAAAAGCCAATAGGGATAGCAAGGTAACTAATGTGACATAGCATTTTTGTAACTCCTACACCAACAGTTCAGTTACATTTTAAAAAATAACCAGCAATTAGCATTTAAAACTGCATTTCATGAAAAATGTGCTTTTAAGATTTATAAAAATCTCAATATTATACAATAATTAAGGTAAACTATACAAGATATTATCCTTTTAAACAATAAAATAAAAAATAAATCAATGCTGCTCTGATGTAGTTCAGTTTCCCCTAAGACAAGTTTGAAGAAAGCGTACTTAATTTTTGTTTAACACTGTAATTTATTTCCTTGAGTAAAGATATTCTTATAAATTATGACAAGGGAGAATGGTTTAGCTAGACTATTTAAAAAAAAACAACAGATTATGTAATATAAAATGATATTGGCACTGTCTTTCTTGGTCTGGATTAGCCAGAGTGACTGAATGCGTCCAAGAAATAAAACTGGCAAAATGAGTATGTGCACAAAGAAGTTTCCTTTTATTGATGATTGTGCAGGACTGATCTATTAAAGATTCACTAAATTTATGAATAGTTGAAATATACCTAATCATTGATGTTTATTGTATTTTTTTTTAGTGTTTTTAAAAATATTTTTTTAAAGACTTATAAATATAAAATATTCTGAAATTTCTATTACAAATGGTCAATCATAGAATCATACAAGTTCATTGTATAGAAAAGTCTCAAATGGTCAGGAAAGGTCACAACTTGTAATTGCTTATTTGGTGGTGCGCCATGGCAAAATCAACACCACACGAATATGGGCAATTTGATATTGGGTGTATAATAATAACAAAAATTAAGAATGGATTCAACAAATTTGGTAAGATAAGATAACACATGAGCAATGCAAATTATCATTTTAATAATAAGTAATTGTATTTTTTAAAAATGTCATTGTATCAAAAAAAGGATGAATATTTATCCCTTTAACATATCAAGCATAAACACTTAGCTCTATAGGTGTATCAAAAGCATGCAGATGTTCTTGCCCAAATATGACAACAACAAAAGGAAATATCTAGAAAAATATTAAATTGAAAAATAAAAAACTAACCAAAGAAATGGGTGGGGGAAATTGTCTGCACTATCAAACAAGATTTATTGTAGAGTTAGTAATAAGAATTATTAGTAAGGAATCTTAATAAATATAACCTGATAAAGACCAATAATTGGACTTGGTGTGTGCAAAGAACCTATATAAAAAGAGTTGCATGCTGTGCTAACAAAGTTGAGACAAGTTCATTACACATAAAAATATTCCATTTATAAGGGCAGCAGCAGCAGCAACAAACAACATCAACTGTTAAACAATACCAATAAATAGATTTATTTACTGTTACAAATTTCTGAGAATGTTCTTTTTCAAATAAAGTTTAAAATATCTTTTAAGGAGTTCTCAATAGCAAATGGTAAAAATGTGTGTAAAGATAAGTCAGTGTAGTAAATATTTTTAAAAGTTTAATTTTCTTTAAAAATTTATGGAATCCAAAATTTAAGAAATAATTTGGAAAGTTAGGAAAGAGAGGGTGATTAAAAATTTTCAATGCTAATCAATATATAAATTTCCAAAGTTTACACTTGGAAAATTTAAGCTCAAACAATATATAATCCATTATTTTTTTTTAAAACATGTTTTTTTGTAAAACTACAGCTAGGTTCTTTTTAAATTTATCATGTAAAGTAAAAGAAAACATTTAAAAAAGGACTGCTATTGGCTTTGCAGTGGGAAGTTGCTCTAAGAAAAGCATTGACTTAGGCACTTTTTGTATAGGTTGGAATGATCCCATTTATGACCAAACAATAATGAAGCTAAAAGTTTTGAATAATACTATCCTAGTCAGATGTAATTAGATATTCTTCTCTTGTGTGCAAATTTGTATTTCTTTCAATTTCATTAAAAAAATATTGGTATTAGGCAATAAATGATATTTTTTCATAAAATAATCTCAATAATGCCTACATTTAGTTCCATGAATTTTGTTGTCATGTTAATCTCAGGTAAATAGATATTACTAATGTATGTCAGAATGTAATTGTGAAACTTAAGAACAAGTTAAGGCAGGGTTGAAATACATTGCACAACAATTTAGCAGTTGCCTTAAGGTTTAACTATACTTGATATTTTGATTTTGGCTACATAAATCTTCTGCAATAAAAACAAGTTTTAAAAAAGAAATAAATAAAAAAAGACCTGGTTGATGGACAAGCAATGTTAATCAATTTATATTAACAAGCAACAACATTTGGAAGAACTTTGTTCAACTGATGTGAAAATGACTCAGGGATTTTGTGTGCAACGATAAATGACTGAAAGAACAGGAAGAGTGTGAAATGCAAAGGTTAAGGGAGGATCAGGGGTGGGAGATTGGGGGTAAGAATTCAAATAATAGAAAGAGTTTATTTTGCTTAAAAATAATTCAAATGTGAAAAAATTAATTGCATTGCATATTTCTTTTGGGGATTACATATAAAATATTGCTAAACCGAGGAATTACAATGGAGAAAAAAAAGCATCTACACCAATGGCACGTAATACATAATGTTTATTGGTCTTATAAAAAATAAAATGTTCAAAGGTACTTTTAACATTAGATGTCAAGCAATAAGCATCTCCTAGTCTACTATCCTATTTGTTTTTTGAACTTGCATTTGACAAGTTATCAGGAACTAAGTAAAAGCAGAGTTTGGACAAATGATATTGTATAAGACCAATATTTTAACAATTATATCTTGGAATAAATTGACATTTACACCGCTGGTGAGGTACTTAAAAATGTATCAATATTTTTTTTCAAATAAATATTAAAATAATAAATAATGACTGATTTTTTTTTATCTCTCCCTCCTTCTTTCATGAATACAAATTGAATATTACAGTACTTTAATGAATAAATAATAGAATCACACTTGACAAGAATGAAAGATGACAATTCAGTATATATATATATATATATATATATATATATATATATATATAACAAATTTAAATGTTAAGATCTTTATGTATTAGACACACTTAAACTTATTATGCACTTACTCAATGTTAAAGCATTCAGGAACTATTTCTAAGCAAAACAAAATAACAGAAAATTTGAACAAGCTGTTTATAATGATCAAATATATAAACAATGAATGCACTGAATGAGGTAAATAGTAATCTCTAAAACATGACCATGCCCACAACTTTACATACAACCCTCTATCAGAACTATATTCATACTGATTGAGGTGGAAAATGATTTTGCAGAAGTGTTGTTCATGAAACATGTAATTTCAAATATAAGCTGCTAGCATGCCAGATCTTTACATACATGCATTTCTCCAATGCCCCAGACAAGTAAAGTTCTGGTTTAACAATGGGTTAGTTGATAACAAAAATGGCCTTTAAAAATTATATCAATTCACAATATCAAGTAACACAGATAATTAACTGAAAATATTTGTTTAACAGTGGGTTATTTACAAACGAATTTGGTTGCATTTATAATTTGAATTTAGGAGTGCATCTTTGTAAAATCATTCAGCTAGAAATGAAGCCAGAAACTTTTTTCTCTCTAAAATTCAACACACAAAGGCAATTATTGGCACTATTCTTATTTTTTTTAAAAGAAATCAACAGATTGAATCTTCAAATTTTAACAAAATGATTAACTTTTAAAAAAAAAGAAATTTACAATAAACCCAAAACATGTACTGTAATATTAAAACATATTGCACAGACTGATAAGATATATCTAAGTCAAAAGCAAATAAAATATCTTGAAATATTCATTTTTATAAATATGAGATTTTCATTTACTTTCACAGGCAAGGGTCAAGCTAACATTCTTGCTGTTACAACCAACAACATGAAATATCCTATGTCCAGACACTAAATTTAACTCCATTTCCAGCTGAATTTCCAATAAAAATAATAAAAATACAAATGAGCAAAAACAACTGTGAAAGTGCCATCATATTATTGAATAAATTTAATAAATAACTGTAAAAATATTCTATTTTAAAAAGGAGGGAAATCTCTTTAAATTATAATTAGTCATATAGACCTCTCAAGTGAAGAAAAAAAAATAACTGGCAAAATTCAGAGTTTTTCCCTAACCGGTAATAAGTATTTTATTAACAATATCTTGATATATATATATTATTATTAAAATGCTCAGGCTTTTTATTTTTAGATATGAAAAAACAAAAAATTTGATTGAAAAGATGTCTTTGGAAAAAATATGGCTTTTGGAATTTATTTTTATTTATCAAGTGCTGAAGTTATTTGGATTTGATATTACTTTGTTGTGGAGTTATCACTGGAAATGAGGTATTAGATGAGAGTATCAACAAAACCAATTTTATTAATAAATGTGTTCAACAAATTAACTTACTGAAATTTCTGTTACACCTCCTACCCTGAATACAAGTTAAGAAACAGTCAGATTTCAGGTTCAACAGAGATAACACAACCCATTTACATTTTATACATCTAACAGAAACAAGGTCATTAATAATTTGCTCCAACAAGGACAATTCATTGAAGTATCATGACTACTAAATATTACGACAATATAACAATATTAATAAACAATAATAACAATATTGATAAACAATGATAACAATAAGATTTCCCACAACAATTATGATAAAAAATACTAATAATAGCTGTTTGGACAAGGATTAAATTTAGAATAACAAATATTAGGGACATTTGATATCTTTTAATTTTAAAATGCCACAGGACGCATAATGCTTTTTAATATTTTTAGTTTGTGTATCGTATGGCTGTTATTGGTCCATATGGTGATGTATTTAAATGGTAACAGGTCAACAATTAACAAGGCTATGTCCTGCAGTGAAAGGGCAATAACATAAAAATTTAATTCAAAGAACAAACAGGAAAATTTTACACAAAATTTTCATTAAAAAATCCTTGTGAAACAGAAATAAACTTTTCAGATTCTCCTACCGTCTTGACTTGCCACCTGAAAATATAGAGCTCAGTAGAAAGATGAACTGGTGGATCCTCCATTACCACTGCCACGACCTCCTCTTCGAGGGTTAAGAATATGGCCTGGTCGGCTGGCTGGTGGGGTTTGTGGGTGAGCAACATTTGGGTCATAGTTGAAAAAGTAGACACTGCAATCTTTGGTGGTTAACATGAGCTCCAAACTGCCGGGATGAACTGCTACATTGTGGCATTGGGCAAGCTTACTGACTGATTCAAAAATGTTTAGGACTTGACCACTGATATCAAACACAGTGATGTTGAATGTGTTATGATTATCTGTGACAACTACTTGATTGAGATAATTGATGGAGACTCCAATTGGGAAGTAGGTAATGCTTTCATTGCCAATCTTATACAAAAAATCTGCATCATAATTGAAAACTTGTACACAGTGGCCACGGTTATCGCTGATGAAGATCTTACCATCTTTTGCAGCAACATCATTGGGGAACTCGAGATCTTTTGTGAGGGAATGCGAGACAATAAAATTCCCATCTTGGCCAAACATAACAAGCTTCATTACTTTGCATTCCACAACAATGATGATTCCTTCTTCATCTACAGTAACTCCTCTTGGATGTTGTAATATGTTACCCCCAAAACATCTTACAAACTCTCCTTCAATGGTAAAGATCTGAATGTCATGACTAGGTGGCCGCTCTGTAGCTATTATATTTTGTGTGATAGGGCATATAGCAACCCTATTAGGAAAGTAAAGGAAGCCCTCCTGCCGTGTGAAGCCTTTGTTGCGAAGACCGTTGTTGCGATTTTCTGAGTCCTCAGCTACTGGTGGCAAATTAGGTGGTTGGCCAATAGTACGAACAAATTCATGCTTATTATTGTAGTAAACAATGCGATGATTGTTTGTGTCGCAAATGACATAAGATCCATCCTTTAAGTAAGCTTGGCCACTAGGTTCTGTGAAGGCATATTCTGATCTACCATACTCTCCAAACATATGAATGTAAGATGTTTTGGTGCGGCAGCGGTTCAGGTGGGGTATAAAGGTGCCACCTTTCCTGTCTCGTTCATTAACATTATTCCATGTTGAGATAGACATGGAATCGGGTGCAGCAGACCAACGTTGATAATTGCAATCTGGGTTATCAGATCCTCCAACAGCATAATCGGACATGGTGCGTCCCCTGTTAAACTCATTTCTCTGGGTCCCTGGTGTGGGTGAGACTTTCTGTTCTACATCATTTACTGAAAAGCTGATAGACATAAAGTTCTGGTTTAAGACAGTGTGGGATTCCTTGTAATTGGGATCAAACTTTATATCAATTTTAATACCCTCATTGTCTTTAACAGTGTCTGCATAGCCAGCAACACATCTCTTGTACTCATTTTCCATTGTTGGCAACAATTTAAGAAGATCTAAGATTGATCCTCCTTCCAAAGTGCGTGTGTTGAAAGATGATACAGCCTCTAGTTCCTGTTCAATGGCAGAGATTAGCTTTGACCAAAGCATTACATGACCTTCCATTGCGGCATGAGTCTTGTCCAACATCTCCAAAGCAGCCATTCGGTTTTGATCTACAACAGTTTTACAGTAATCAGAGTAGTCTTCAATTTGTTTTCGTATTCCCCTTCTTTTGTTGTCCATAGATTGAAGCAGTACAGGAACCTTTTTGGTCATCTCCATGACATCTTTGTGCTTGATACTCGCATCCTCATTCCAGGTCTTCAATCTCTCCACAACAATATAATAAATCTCATGAATATCATGACTGTTTTTCGGTGACTCAGGGTGGTGGTGGTCACTGACGCACTTGTCACACATCATTAGCTCACATGTGCAGCAGTATTTGCTCAGGGGTTCACTAACATGCTTCTCGCAAAGGGGCTTGTAGTCACCATCAATACATTTTCCTATCTTGGTAATGGGAGTGAGATTGTGGCCCTGAAAATGATGAATGGTTTTGTGTCCATCTTTGCATTCAGCACAAAGAAAAGCCATGCAGGTGGTACAGCAGGTAACAGCTTCCTGATCACGGGTACATCCAGTGCAGCTGAATGGGAAGATCTTCAACTTTTCTCTCATATATCTGGCACCTTGGTAGTCAAGGAGGATGTTGCAAGGCCCATCTTTGGCTATAGTTTTGCGTGTGCACTTGGGGCAGGAGATGGTTTTATCTGCTGCATTAAAGCGTGATGCTATGCAGGAAAAACAGAAGCTATGAAGGCAATCCAGAGTGTGAGGCCACTTTTTCTGCTTGTTACAACAATCACAGGTGACTTGTTTGACAATAGACTCTGGCATGTTACTTGTAAATGGCCCACCCCGCCACGGTTGAGTAGGTGGAGGAAGGCTAAAGTCCTGAGAACTAAAAGCTTGAAAGTTCCCAGTGGGAGATGTGAAATAATCACCACCCTGCCTAGTGGGGGAGTAGAATCCAGAGGCATTGCTAAAGCCACCATTTGAAGCTGTGGCACTATTGAATCCAGTTTGTGCAGAAGTACCACTGAAGCTAGACAGTACAGGAGATGTGTTGAATCCACTTGGACCAGGGGCATTATTAAAACTAGGTTGTGATGGAGCTGTATAGAAGCCACTACTTTTGTTATGTACTCCCTGGTTTCCAGCAAAGAAAGCAGAATTAAAAAGACTGTTGCTTTCATTCAAGAAAGGCTGGAAAGTACCCATACCAAAGTTTCCAGTAAATGAAGAGCCAGAACCAATGGCTCCAAGATCATTACTTGGAGTTGAAGGCATGTTATCAAAGAAATTTGGCAATCCCATATGGTTGAGTTCTTGCTGGATTGGCTGAGTTAACAATGAGTGGTTGAAGCTTTCTCCATACAATGAATTCATTTCTTGTTCTGTAACAGGTGGATTGTAACTACTACTACTACTACTACTACTGTTTGGACCTATTATAGGTCTTCCTTGCTCTGAAATTTCCAAAACAAGTTTAAATCAACAAATCATTAACTTTAAACATTTTTTGTTTTGTAAATTGTGTAGCTTGACTTTTAAAAAAACAACAGTTGTTTAAAAAGCAATTAAAAAAAACAATTTAAAAAAAAACAGAAAGGACTTTATTTAAATTGAGACAAAAATTATGTTTTAATCAAAATAAACAAGCAAAATATTGAGGGAAAAGAAAACAAGTTTAAATTAAAATACTTACTTGGTGCACTAAGATCTGGGAAGTTTTGTATATCTTGATTTAAATGGCCAACATTTTGTCCACTCATAAATAATCCAAAGGGCCCAGAGTCATCCTTACTTACACCAAAATCTGATGCTGAAAGGGATGCCATCTTGCGCTCTAAATCAATTTGAGGCTGTAAATATTAACATCTTTTGTTAGTTTTATTTATTTAATTTTTTTAAATACTGGCTAGGCAGTATATTATTTTTAAAAAACATAATTGAGGAGTAAGTTTATAATTGTATCAATTTGAAGAGTAGTGTCGAAGATCTTTTGCAATGGAAAACCAGACATTGACAGAGTTTATTAACTTTCTATTATGAAAAATAAATTATGTCAGGACAGAATTATTGTTGCTATATCTTTTCATTTTATAGGGAAGGATAATATTTGAAGGAGTGCATTGAGTTTATGTGAATTGAAAAACAGATAAGATATGTTTAGGCTCAAAGTAACGACAGGAAATCTTATGGTCATCAGGGAAAGGCAGCTGACAAGACAATACCAGAAAAAATTAATTGCTGAGTTGAAGATTTAAAACGTTTTTAAAGCATTAAAAATTGAGGGTGTAAGGGTGCTATCTAAATAGTGTTACTATAAATGTTGTATAAGCCAGCCACTGAAATTAAATTTTTACAACAAAAAAAAACTTGCATATATGCTGACAATAATAATTTTTTCCTTTTTTGATGGGAAAAAAATGTCTTACTCCTGCTGTGTGCATCAACCAAGAACTTAAAAAGGTGAGAAATTCAGGATATTAGATTTTTGCATTATTTCAGTGGTGCAGTTTATATTATCATCAAATATAAGCAACAGAGCCCGTCTAAGGACGTTCCGCCACCGTTCGGTGGCATGTTGTAACTCCCCTCCAACAGCCGTCTCTCAACCGGCATTACATGTGCATCGCGTCAAAAATACTATTCATTATAGTTAAAATAAATAACTCGTAAAAACAGAGCTTTTTGCTATAAATCCCAACGCGCATACCTCAAAATAAAGTCTTGGAAGAAATACTGCACCAAAAATAATGCGTTTTGAACGTCCGCGTAAATGGCTTAAGCGTGTTCAATATGATTGGCTGTAGGAGTCATATGTGTTTGAGGGACCAATCGCTATAGATGACCGGACAGAACGAACAGAAACTTGCCTTTTATTATATAGGATTAGTTGTTCATTGAGTGAACTGAATTCATTTTCATGTGTAATTATATATATACTAGCGTATCACCTGTCAAAAATGACGGAAGTTTTCTGCTGAAATCTATTTATTTTGAAAAAATGCACTTTTTTTAGGGAGCTTACGGCGCCGACCTTTTTCAAAAGCCCAACTAACTTGTCCTTGTTTGATAAATACGAAATATTAAACTTTCCGAAATGTACACAAAGTATTTTATAATAGGGGTTGTTTTTATTGTTTTTTGATTTTATAATTAACCATCATCAAATCCTCTTTTTACATTGTTCCCTTTTCCAAAATTAAAATATGAGCTAAAACAATGACGTCATATAATATTTTTTTACAGCGCACCTTTAATTTGCACACCTTTTGATGCATTTGTGCAGTAATTTGTAAAATTAGTAGCGTCACGGACAGACACTACAGTCGTGACAGAGATTGCAAATTATGGATATTGATTTTGGACCATATGTTCAACTGGATGTTTATAATTGTTGAAGCAATCAATGCAAAGTGCTATCCCAGGTTCTAGTGCATATACAAGCCAATTTTACCTTTATTTTTTGGTGTTTAAAATGTGCCTTACATGTGAGTACTTACTATAAATACTATTAACAGTTTTCAATCTTATTGACTATTACAAAGCTTAATTAATTGCACAAGTACCTGTTTGGGGTCGGAAAGATCTTTCTTTTCTATATGGTTCCCATTCATTGGTAGAGTGGACTGTAAAATTGACACTGAATGATCTAATGATGAATCTTGAACAGATGGGTGAGATTGGAGAGCCAAAGAAAGCCTACTTTGGGTCTGCTGACGGGTAGATTCAAGTCCATCTGCACTGTTAGTACTAGATCCACCTGATGAAACTGAGGACGAACGGCTTGTGCGCCTGTGTTCTCCAATAGCTCCATGAAGGTCTGAAATATAAATAAATACTTTATAATATAAAGGCAGGTAGGAATTTTAGATACCATGACCTAAATGTTATTAAATATTTAAATTAATGAGAAAATGTAGCATGTAATTATCACAGTTGGTGGAATATACTAGTATATTCTGAATAACTGTGCAATAGGAAAATTCCATCAATTTTAGAGAGTGAATTTTTTTTAATTAAAAAGACACTAGTATCCATTTAAAAAAAAATATATATATCACAAAAGAACTTCCGGAATTTACATTTATTGTTGAGTGAGAGACAAAAATAATCAATGATAGTGTACATGAAATTTGTTAAGAAAAACATCTCCGATAATTTATTCAGAATACTAAAAAAAAATTATTGTTTTTTTTAAATCAAGATAAAAACTAACAATTATAGTAATAAACAGTTGATATTTTCCAGGAGGTTAAGATAAGAATTTTACAATACTTACTAGCTGTGGCTGAATGGCTCACTGCATCATCAACATCTGGTGGAGACGATGATGGTGCAGCAGGCCAAGATGGTCTGGTCGATGTCTGAGTAGCCGGACTGTGTCTTACCATTGCCATCTGGCCTGGAGGTATGGCAAAGATATGACTTGTAGATGAATTTTGACTTTCAGTACCAGAGTCTGCAGGTGAAACATTTAAGATTTTTATTGATAAGTATAAGCACTTAACTTATTTATTTGTTTCAGCTTTGCTCTCAAAACAATACTATTATTATTTTATCTCATGCAGGGAAAGAAACAATCAATGTAACGAGACATTTAACTTCCAAATAATTTTTTTAGTCCATTTACCGAATCAGAGCGAATTTCTGGCTTTACTAATGACAAAAGTTCTCTTAGCAAACTATAGCTTTTAAAAAGATTTCAATTTTAAGACCTGATTTAATTTTAAAATAAATTTCACCATATAATGTATTTTATGCATTTTTAAAAATTAAATAAACTTTCTTAACCGTTTTAAACTTTTAGAAGAATAAAAATTTCTACATATTTGCTATTTCATATTAAGCTTCACAAAAGTTTCATGTCTGTTATGTAAAAATGACAACTAAATTAGGAAGGCATCCTATCATCCACAAGTGGTGGAGGTTTGATTGCTTACTAAATGATAATCAACAAAAAACTGCCTTGAACTTGAAATATTTTTAAAAACTAAGTTAATTATTTTTTCTCCTAAATTTTTTTTTAGAACTGAAAGCACTAAATCTTTACCAAAATTAAAATACATGTATTTTCAAATTTGGTTGGGAAAAAAATTAAACTATGGGGGTAAAGCCAATTTTGAGTTTCCTGAATCTTAACATTACCGTGAATTGTATTTTTTTCCTTAATGAATTTAATCATGTTCAAATAAAGGTAGCAATTTATAATGATAATCGACAATCTTGAAAGTGACAAATTCAAATATGCTTCACAGTTATAACTGTCATTAAAATATAGAATTAATTTTGAAAAGTAATGTATTTTCAAAAGTTTTCAATAATATTAATCAGTTATATTATATGACTGACAAATCTATTAAAAAGATTTTTTTTAAAAAGTCGATAGTCATTCCCACAAGGTGAAAAAGATATCTCACTACTGTAGCTGTGACTACAGAAAGTTACATTGGAACACAACAACAATATTTCTGCATTCATACTTGATAGTTTTGGTACAATATTTCACCAAATCACCTTTGACTATATCAATATCAATGGCATCTATTAAGTCAATACAACATATAAAAAAAATACAAAATGATTTTTTTTAAAATTATTTTGTTCAGACTTGAAACAACAATCTTAAGGTGAGAAGGCAAACACTTTAGTTATCTGACCAATTGGTAAACATGTTTCATAGACAATATTTCTTAATGCAGTGCATTTTTTGGTTAAACATTTTCACGACAAACAGAGTTGTGAAATTTATTTTAAGAAATCAATGAATAATAATATAATCAAGAATATTTGCTACTAGTTAGATTTGAGTAATGTAATAACTAGTGCTGCGAAAATTAATGATTAATTAATCCCTTAATTTAATCGATTTAAATTAATTTGATCGATTAAAATTTAAGAAAATATTTCTTTTTTTCCCCTATTTATTATTAATTATATTTTTTGTTACATTCTTTTCCCTCGTATTATTTATTTTGATGTGCATACGTTAACAAAATGGTTTTTCTTCCTTATTTCTTGCATAGCAGAACAAATTTGCTGTGTTACCTGCCCTAGTAATAACACATTTTATTGTGCAGATTTTTACATACATACATACTTTATTAAACATGTCTGAGCTAACAACCTTGTAGCAAAAATAGACCCAATGAATTTAAACACTGATTATAATTAAAAGAAGTATTGCGGAAGTGAATCACAAAAGCACATAATTTAAAAAATCAGTGTCAACAAAAAAGTCTTCAACTACATGTATTTATAATCACAATGCATCAGAACAAGTGTTCATACCATTAAAAAATATTAAGTACCTTCGACAAAAATTAAATTCTAATAAATAATTTACTATCATAAAAGTGTATGGAATAATGTAAAAAGCATTTCATTTAAACCACTGTCTGTACCCTCCTTATAATTGGTGAAACATAAACATATTATCTTAAATGACTTAAATTGGCATGTTAGGTGGAACTATCCCAAGCCCTCTTAATTTTTTAATGTGAACCACCAATAAGAAATGTTAATTTCATATAAAATTCTATGCCACATGGTCAAGAGAAACTATTCAAAGCATTTTTACTACTAAATCTTGAAGTTATTATTTACAAAGCTGCTCAAACAGGCATGAGTTAAGGGCGTGTGTTTTGCTGGAGTAAATAAGTTTATCAACATCAATCAATGTAAGTTTTAAATTTTTATTCTGTCCTTCAAGTTCCAGTTTTTTGTTTCTTCTAAATACTCCAGGGATTTGTCTTGAAAATCTTACAATCCCGAGAAAAATACACCTCAGAAGAAAGGGAAATAATTTTATGTTTCTTGGGCGGCCCAGCACCATTTGTTCCATGGACCGGGTTGGGGACCACTGCTCTAGTGTTTCAAGGTTTAATGATTTAACTAATGGTGTTATTCATGTAAGTTTTGAATATTCTCCAGTAATGAATCTGGCAGGTCTTTTTTGAATCTGTTTTAATTTATTAATGTTTTCTTTGGTGGATAGGTCCCCATACAGAAGATGCATATTCTTGTACAGGTCTCACCAAAGTGAGGTAGCATTTTAGTTTTATGTTTTTATTAATTTATGAGCAACAAAGCCCGTCCAAGGATGTTCCGCCACCATTCGGTGGCATGTTATAATTCCCCTCCAACAGCCATCTCGAACGGCATTACATGTGCATCACGTCAAAAATACTATTCATTATAGTTAAAAAAACTCGTAAAAACAGAGCTTTTGACTATAAATCCCAACGCGCATAACTCAAAATAAAGTCTTGAAAGAAATACTGCACCAAAAATAACTCGTTTTGAACGTCCGCGTAAACGTGTTCAATATGATTGGCTGTAGGAGTCATATGTGTTTGAGGGACCAATCGCTATCGATGACCGGACAGAACATTGCCTTTTATTATAGAGGATTACATCTGTAAAAGTTTCTTTTATAAAGCCTAAGGTTTTGTTAGATTTTTTATAGGGCTGTTATCAATTAATTTAAATTTAATCGTTAACTTTTGAAAACTTATCGATTAATTAATCGATAATTTCGATTAAAACCAAAAATAGAAATTTATGACGTCATTAAACTGAACATTTCTCACGGACATTGAAAATTAAGAATATTTTGAACTAAATTTCATGACAATGTGTTGATACTTGATTTGTGCTGAAGGTGGTACGTCAGCGATGTATTTGACCCTTTAAAAGAGAATTGTTTATGGCAGTGGACACAGTAAACGTTTTCACCATCTTCGACTTTGCCATCCGCAGTTAGCTTAAAAACAACATATTTGCTCAACTTTCTAGTTATATGTTTAAATTTAACTGCGCTGATGCTGTCAGCAGGGCCTTCTTAACGCATAGGCCCGGTGGGCATTTTCCCGGGGGCCCACAAGCATATGGGCCCCATGGGAATATGTTTATTTATATATATTATGTATATTCATTTTTTATTCCTGCGGGGGAAGGGCCCAAATCTATTTCTTTGCCCGGGGGCCCAAAATGGTGTAAAGACGGCTCTGGCTGTCAGCCATTTTTTAGTTGACGTCTGCCGGTCAACATAAATTAATAAAATAAATTTTAATATTACGCGGGAGATGTTTGTACGTAAAAAATATATATATAAATTATTATTAATTATTTATTATTTATTACTAAAAAATTTTAAAAATATAATAAATATTTTCTTAAATTTTAATAATATTTTTATCGATTAAAATTATTTTAATCGATATTTAATCTATAAAATTTTTACAGATTAATCGAGAAATTAATCGATAATTTCCCTAATTTTTTTAAAAAACATTGAAATGGGGATTCCATGATAGTTTCTCATTTAATATTACATCTAAGTATTTTGCATCTAACTTTAGGTTAGTTCTTTTCCATGAATCAAATATTTTGAATTTATTTGTTTATTTTTCTTTGTTACTCTTAACAGTTGACACTTTTCTGGGTGGAAAGACATACTCAAGTTAGTTTCCAACTTTATCAATTCATCTAAGCCTTCTTGTAAGATTGTGCCAATTGTGCTATCTTGTTCTGATTTAATTGTTCTATAGATTATACAGTCATCAGCAAATAACCTAAATTTACATGTAGTTCCTGTTGAGATGTTATTGGGTAAATCACTATAGATTATACAGTCATCAGCAAATAACCTAAATTTTCATGTAGTTCCAGTTGAGATGTTATGGGGTAAATCATTTATATGAATTAAAAAGAGTAAGGGACCTGGGACAGTTCCCTGTGGAACTCCCGAGTTAACCGTTATTGGTGCTGATTTAGATCAATTAATTATTACTGTTTGCTCTCTACCCAAAAGGAAGTCTTGGATCCATTGATGTAAGGGACCTGAGATTCCAAAGTAATTAAGTTTTTTGAGTAAACTAAAGTGGTGAACTTTGTCAAATGCTTTTAGAGGTCAAGTAATATTGTATCTATTTGATTATTATTGTCAAAGCCTTTTGACGGATCATCTATTAAGCTATTTTAAGTCTTAGAGAACTATTAGAAGGTGAACAAACAACCAAGTGACCAAGTAAAGGGCAGCTATGAACTTTATAGGCTATGGACTATGACTATGGACTTAACTGGCTGTGGCACTGGACGTATCAGGATTGACCACACAAAATCCTGACGTTTATATGAAGATTCATATAAAAGAGAAGATTCATATAAAAGAGAAGATTCATATAAAAGAGAAGATTTATATATAAAAGAGAAGATTTATATATAAAAGAGAAGATTCATATAAAAGAGAAGATTCATATAAAAGAGAAGATTTATATATAAAAGAGAAGATTCATATAAAAGAGAAAAAAAAGAAGCAATGCAAGGCTACCCAAATTTATTGACATTAGTCTAAAATTAAATGTAAAATATTAAAATATAGGCTATCCTATATGACTATATGTCTATTTTAACAACTTAAATGGTATGGAGATCTCTTAGCTAATTTTTACTCTATCTGAAAGTGAATGGAATGGAAACCGACAACTGGATATATATAAGTATTATAATTATTATAGGCATAGAAATAATCGTGGTGCAGTCATCATATCACAATTAGTGTGTGCTTGGTTAAAGGCTACAGATTTAGTGGCAAGTAAAGATATTCAGTGTATACTTTAGCAGTCTAATACACAAGTTAATTATAAATTAATCTTCACAAATTACCAAAATGCAAGATACGCGCGGCATGGTAGGGTCCTGTAGTTCCCATCAAACTCATTGTAAGCTCCAAATGAGATCGTTTCAGATGATATCTTAGGGCACAGAACGGGCAGAACCAAAGGACTAGTGTTCAAATTTTAGAAATTGTAGATTTTCCTACGATGCGCCAGTAACACGACCTTGAACATGCATCTGCCCTCTGTTCTAAACATTATAAATCACCACACTCCACACTAACCGCCAATTTAACAATTTCGGACGTAATCACTTCACAGAACAGATTCTTTGTTACACCCCTACCCCTGTTCTTGAAGCTGAGTTCACACAACCTATCATAAAATAAATAGTATTCACGAACCAAACTGACGCGCATGCCTAAACACAGCAACAAGCCAACAGATATAAGTGACGTATCAGCAGGAAAGCCAAGAAAGTGTTTATAGCGAGGGTGGGTGGGAGGTGGCGGTTACATTTTTGAGGCCGTGATGGACTTCAACAATGGTCAACATTCATTGGTAGACCACATACCATGACTTGGCCGTTCCAACAAACAGCAGGCGTTCACTTGACCTATTTACATCCTTTATCGTTAATGACATTTGGTCAGTAGGCCAGGGATTCCTAGTTATTGTTTCCCCATGTGAGCGGATTAACTAAGGAATTTTGCATGTTAAATGGTTGAAATATATTAATGTCTGTCTTAGTCTATAAATGAAAAGTCTTAGCATAGTAACAAACAAGATTTTATTAAAAGTTATGATTTTGCGGATAATTCAATTGGGTCTGTTTGACTCCAATCACAATGACTTATGAATACATATAGTATAGGATATGAAGTGTGAAAGCCAAAGGAGTCATATAGCAAATCTGAAATAGTTTATGAAAATTTCCACACAAAAGTGATAGCTAATCTCCCTTCAATTGTAATTTTCTTATCCCTTGAAAATTCCCCTTTTTAAAAATTATTTTTTAAACGTATATTATTATTCTTATGTGTTCTTTATGTACTTTTAAAAATTTTTCATACTTACTAATGATAAATTTTTACTCACTATAATTAAGTTTTATTGAAAGAAAATTATGAGAAAATGACAGCAAATTAATTGCATACGTGATTCAATACTGGGATCGAACTTCAGTCTTTAGGTCAGAAGGCTTGCATGCCATGACACCACATTCTTGTGAAACATATGGCTAAATACCTATATAATTACAATGTTAGTTCAAAAGTTAATAGTAAAACTAACTAATTGGTTATTGTTAATTGATTATGATTGATATATTGTTATGTACACAAAAATTAAGCTGATAGGAGAACAAGAAGAGGTTGAAGTTTGAAATAATTATTACAAGATTTAGACCCAGACATATTAAGCAAGTTTAGCTTGTAAAAATGTACAGCTTATTTTAGATCATCATTAGTCAAGCTGGTATAATCTAATAGATTGTGGAATGAATGAATTTAGCTCTTAATCTGATTTAACCAAAGTTCACAGATCCAAAGCTTAAGAAGGAGCCATTATCTATTGAAGTGACCAGATGACCTTGGCTAACATAAATAAGTCCTTTCTGAAAATGTCAATTTAAATGACACCAACCAACTTCTCAATAGAATATAACAACCTGATGTTAATGATGAGGACACCCACAAATGTAATATTTTAAAACAAGTGGGGAAAATTAAGGAACAAGTAGATTAAAGCTTGAAAATTGAATGCTTGTTAAGGCTCTTCTTTGTGCAGACTTACCAACTTACAAAAGAACTTACAAAAGGTGGTGAGTGGAAAAGGCAATGATTCATAGCTGTAATTTAAATAATTATGTAACATGTTTCACATTTGGTGCTATCAGGCTACAGGAACATATTTTTTATTTGTTCAAAGTTGAAGCCTTTCAGCTAAATATTCAGATCAACAGTAGTCATTTAAGAAAATTGTATTCACTCAAAAGGACACAAGAGTTTTTATGATAATATTGTATTAAAAAATAGACGACATAAGAAGACCCCAAAAACAATTTTCAAATGTCTTTTAATTAAAAAAACACACAAAAACTGGATAAGTATTTGATAATGCTAACAAAACTAAGAACATTATTACAAGAACAATTAATTCTAACTTGGAAATACAACACAAAGATAATCTAATACAACCCTCAGATAGGCATAAGGATAAAAACTTCTTTTTCCATATGCAAGAACAAAAGCATACAATTCTCGTTCTTCTCCGTCCGGAATTCGGACATGAAATGGGTTGCCCCATGCAACCAGGACAACCAACACTCTATCCAACATTTAAAATATTTTAAAACATTCAAATTTATTTATTCAAGGAAAATAGCTAAACAAAAAATAAAACGAATCCATAAAAAAGGAATCTTTCAAAATAGCATTAACAGTTAATAGTCTAACTGAGTTTACAACAAAAAAAAATATATATATAAAAAAATATGCAAATGGAAAATCAAAAGTTGAGTTAAGTGATAACATCATCCAAAGAGATTTCAGAACTTTTAAGAAAACAAAACATCACTTTGTAATTGCAACATAAGTTTAAATTTCAACATTTAAAAAAAAATAAAAAAATTAGGAAATATGTTTTCTTCCTATTTAAATAAAGATTTGAAAACATTCCCAGAATAACAGCTAAAATTTAATAACAAACAAATATGCTAGGGAATCGAAATACATGTACTTAGTTTATTTGCTTTATCAGTTTCTTTCACACTTTAAAGAGCAACTGGAAAAGGCACTGTGCTTGACTTCAAAAATTAAAAAAACAACTTATTACTGTATATGTTTTAGGAAGAGAAAGAGCCCTGCAAAGGCCAAGGCCCACCACTGCCAGATAGTTGCAGAAATCGTTTTTAATGAGTAAAACTTAACACCAAATTAGAAAAAAATATATAAAAATACATTTACATCATTCTTTGTGAAACTGACAAATATAATGATGCCCTATGCCCACATCAACAAATATAATGCCCTATGCCCACATCAACACGGCTTTAGAAAAAACAGATCATGTGAAACACAATTAATAGGTTTAATAGATGAACTATCAAAAGGCTTAGACAAAAATGAACAAATAGATACAATATTACTAGACTTCTCAAAAGCATTTGACAAAGTTCACCACCTTAGTTTACTTAAAAAACTTAACTACTTTGGAATCTCAGGTTCCTTACATCACTGGATCCGAGACTTCCTTTTGGGCAGGGAGCAAACTGTAATAATTAATGGATCTAAATCTGCACCAATAAAGGTTAACTCAGGAGTTCCACAAGGAACTGTGCTAGGTCCCTTACTCTTTTTAATTTATATAAATGATTTACCCAACATCTCAACAGGTACAAAAGTTAGGTTATTTGCTGATGATTGTATAATCTATAGAACAATTAAATCAGAACAAGACAGCAAAATTTTACAAAAAGACTTAGATGAATTGATAAAATGGGAAACTAACTGGAGTATGTCTTTCCACCCAGAAAAGTGTCAACTGTTAAGAGTAACAAAGAAAAAGAAACAAATAAATTCAAAATATTACATTCATGGAAAAGAACTGACCCAAACTAAAGATGCAAAATACTTAGGAGTCTTAATAAATGAGAAACTATCATGGAATCCCCATGTCAATGAAGTTATTAAAAAATCAAACAAAACCTTAGGCTTTATAAAAAGAAACTTTAACAAATGTAATAGAGATATAAAACTAAAATGCTACCTCACTTTGGTGAGACCTGTACTAGAATATGCATCTTCTGTATGGGACCCATCCACCAAAGAAAACATTGATAAACTAGAACAAATTCAAAAAAGAGCTGCCAGATTCATTACTGGAGAATATTCGAAACTGACAAGAATAACACCATTAGTTAAATTATTAAACCTTGAAACACTAGAGGATAGAAGAACCAAGAGCAAAGTAGTAATCATACATAAAGCAATTAATTCTAATTTAGAAATACAACACAAAGATAACTTAATACAACCCTCAGATAGACATAAGGATAAAAACACCTTTCTTATTCCGTATGCAAGAACAAACACATACAAGTTTTCCTTCTTCCCGTCCGGAATTCGGGCGTGGAATGGGTTGCCTGAAGAATCCAGGAAAACCAACACTTTATCAACATTTAAATCTCTAATAAAAATGCAGGACTAAACACAAACCATAGATAAGCGTAGGACGCAATAATCTTCTGTATAGAAGGATGCGTCTGTAAACAGATAAGATAAGATAACTTTCTTCCACAGCTGAAAGGTTGAATATTTGTCTAAAATATGGTTACATAGACTATGATAGACCTGAACTCATGTTATAATGTTACTAGTAACAAAGCCCGCCCAAGGACCGGAATAAGTGTAGGGTGACCTGTGAAGTTCATGGACGCTATGACTTGGTAGTTGTTATGCTGAAGCGTTTGCAGGACATTGTCGTCGCAGGGCAAGGGATGTGGACAACAACAACAAAACAACAACTACAACAACAAAACAATAACAACAACTACAAAACAACAACAACAAAACAACAGTAACAACAACAAAGCAACAAAAACTATAACATCAACAAAACAACAACAACAAAAAAACAACACTTACAACTCTTGCCACTACCCCCCAGGTCCATCAAGGAAAAAGCATTTAATAGAGTTGTCATTGGAATAAGCGGCAGACATCACTTCAAGATGGGAACACAGTACTGAATTATGACAAAAATACTGCACCAAAAATAACTTGTTTTGAACGTCCGCGTAAATTTGTTCCATTTGTAATTGAGATTCAATTTTTCTCCGCTAGTGATTGGCTGTAGGAGTTTGAGGGACCAATCGCTATAGATGACAGGACAGAACAGACAGAAACTTGCCTTTTATTATAAAGGATGGTGAGTCAATAACCATGAGTCATTACTTTTAATTGAAATTTATTTAAAACAATTTTGCTAATAGTTTATAATTTAAGAGACATGCCATCAAAAGCAATCAAACAAATATGAAAATTAAAAATTTAACAGAAACATATTGTTGATACTTTATTACTTCGGCTTCGGCTTAAAATGTAATCAACATACTAAGCATGCAGCTCACCCATTTTTATACTGACCGAATAAATTATGATAAATATATAGAGGCCTAGAGTTAGAGAGAGAGGGACTTATTAATAAATGAATGAGAATAATGATGATAAAAACTTTCAAATGAATGGTTGGCCTATGCCTATTATATAAAAGCCTATATTCAAAATTCAATGTAAAAGTTATATTATATAAATATAATACTAGACCTCAAACAAAAAAGGTGTTATTTGTAGTATGGTCTCAAACACTTACCTTAAAAGATACTTTCAAATATTTAAAAAGTTGAAAAGTCAATGACAATGAAGGGTAATAATTTCCTTAAACTATCATGTACGCATATACTAGTGTCAAAACCACCACTACAGTCATAGCCGATGATTCATAATGAATAGGCCTGCCAGCCTCGTAATAGCAATATAGTACAGTTAGTCTGCTGCCGTGCCTGTTGCCACAACCGGTAGAGACCATTAATGCCGAAAAATATCCCACATACTTTGATTTAGCAGCTAATTAAAAACAAGATCATGTAGATCTTCCTGTAGCCTCTATATTTCAAGACAATCTTGTCTAGTCTAGGCATGCAAACATTAACAGTTAGTCGTGACAACAACAAAGCAGGTTTATTTTTAGCCACCTACTTTTCCGTTACAGCAGAACAAACCGGGGGTAGGCCAACGACCTAGATTCTTCGTCTGGGTTTTTTATTTTAATGGTAAAAATATAGCAATTTAATTTAAATCAAATTATTTCTGCTTTCCATTCATGTTTTACGCAACTTGTGCGTCGAAAGTGTCGTATTTGGATGATGCTTTTGAAAGTATTTGTATATTTGGAAACATTTCCCACTAAGGCAGTGACAAACCTGGTATGAAGTTCTGTTAGCCAATCAGCTGTTGAGAGGCGACCTCAACTCAGTATTTGCCTAACATGCGTTTCATGGGATCAATATCCAATCCACCGAAACTGCGTACTTAATTCTTATTTTGTATAATCTGTTTGTTAAATAAATATATAAGCTTTATGAATATACACAAAATATATGTTCAAAAGTTATACAACTTAGGGATACACAACTCTCTACGCACTATCCTCTATGTCTGAGTTACACATTGAAAACAATCCCATTTTAGGTCAAAGCCTGTCGGAACGTAGTGGGAAGAAAAAAATGCTTTGAAGATTAAAGTCGGGTGGTATATTAAAGCTTGGCATTAACTGGTACGGTGTGAATAATATTTTGTGAAATTTCACTTACTTGCTTAATGTTCTTGTTGGCGTATACTGTTGTAAAGAAATTCATGTGTTTACTGACCTACGTCCCAGCCATGACAAAGGTTTCAGCTCGTTGAGTTGTGTGAGAATGGGCTAAGAATAGAGCAGACGATAACGTGCAGCGCCCTCTCATGGCACGCGCTTGCTGATGGCAAACATCGTTGCGCCTGCTTGCAAGTTACTTACTCAACTTGACTTATTGTAATGGAAAATTAGTTGTTAAAATAACTGTATGTTATTAGATTATTATAAGGATATTTAAAGTTTCACTTAAGTCATTAATTTTCTCTCCATTAAGAATTATAAAATTGTACTTGGAAAATTATAATAAATAACTTAATAAAATTCAAATGACTCCTTCCCCCTTCCCTTATGTTTTTTTTCCTTTAAATTTAAATTAATTATACATATTTGGAAAATAGTTCACTAAAATGAAATAATGACGCGAACAATTACCTGCAGGAATGGACATCCTAGATTACCTAGGTGCACTGAAAAGTGAATCCCTGTTTTCGCAAAAATATATAATAAATCCTCGCTGATATATCTAGTATATGGCTATACTAGTGTTCCATGTTATATGGCTAAACAAGTGTTCCGTGTTACATGGCTAAACATGTGTTCTATGTTATATGGCTAAGCAAGTGTTCCGTGTTATATGGCTAAACATGTGTTCCGTGTTATATGGCTAAAAATGGTGTCGTGTTATATGGCTATGGTGGTTGTGTAACACACAATTACTAAAGATCAACTGTAAATAATTTAGTTATATAATAGTTAGTACACATTAGTTTTTTATAAACACTGTGTGCTTTAAATTAGACAATTTTATTATTTTATTATAGATTTACTCAGCATGTCTTAAATTTTTTAATAAAAAAAAACAAACTCGTGTGCAGAGTTGCACAGCATCCATTTTTTTAGCAATATTTTACAAAATTTGCTGAACGATTATTCTAACCTGCTGCGCGGCGTCGGTCAGCTATCTGAGCATTGGTCTTAGTGCCCTCCTCGCCCACAGAGGAGCCCCCAACCCATCAGCTGAGAACCACTGGATTAGTGAACAGTTCAATGTTTGAAGACACATTCTCGCACAGTAGCCGTCACCTTTGACCCTAACATCTTTGTTATTTCATTAGCCACTGTAGAGATCGACTGAACCAGTGTAGCGATATCTTTCTCTAAACAGGTGTAAGCAAATAGGACCATCGGCCTTTGAAATGGTTCAAGTGTTTGCCCGGCAAGCTTAGGTTGGAATTAAGTAACGTAATTCGGGTCGTTCGACGCTGACCTGTATAAAAACCGCCTGGTCAGTTGCTTCTGTAATGCACACAAACATGAAAATTCATAAGATTTTCATCCGTGTCCGGTTGATTTTCTAGTATTTCGTTTATAAGTAAGAATTGGCGGGGTTACAAAAATCCTGTATAACATTTACGTGTAAATATATTTGAATGAGAATTTAATTTGTAAACAAACATTTACAGTTGTTTACAGTTGTGTATCAATTAGGGAAATGCAACGCTGTGTGTAATTTGAAACAACCGATTATTTTATCAGACGACAGGTGTCACGCTTACAGCTCGGGGCCAATGAACACTATCATAATAGCTGCTATAGGAGTTGTAGTGGTCGAGCCAGTGGACTTTAAAACTCGATTACTTTCATCTGATTCTGACCCCACTGCTTCAAACTCCATGTCAGCAGACGGCATTCACCACTTCCGACTCGACCTGCACGTCGGATGTGAAATATTGATGCTCGTGTGATAACAGACCCCCCTCCCCCGGGTCATATGAACTCGTCTTTATGATTATAATTTGTAAGTTCATTTTACTACCCCACCCCGGTCATATGAACTCGTCTTTTTTATTGTACTTTGTAAGTTCATTTTATTACCCCCACCCCGGTCATATGAACTCGTCTTTATGTTATAATTTGTAAGTTCATTGTACTACCTTTCACCCCCGTCATATAAACTCGTCTATACGTTATAATTTGTAAGTTCAAATCGCTACCCCTACCCCCCACCCCACGTCATATGAACTCGTCTATATAATTGTAATTTGTAAGTTCCTTTTACCTAAAACACTCCCCCCCCCCGGTATATGAACTCGTCTACATAATTATAATTTGAATGTTCCTTTTCCTTACAACCCTTTTCTCAGTCATAAGAACTCTTCTACAAAATTATAATTTGTAAGAGTAAGTTCATTGTACCTCCATCCACTTAGTATGATATCTACCAGCTCAGGTCCTATTTAAATGAATGACTGTTGTGAGCATTTAATAAACATATCAATTTCGGGGACGCGGTGGTCGAGTGGCAGCGCACTGGACTGTCGTACCGATGGTCACGGGTTCGAATCCGTGTGAAGGCAAGGGTTTGTTCCCGGGGCCAAGGGCGTCACTGAGTCACCCCGCTCCGAATGGGTACCTAACACGACTGGGTAATGCGTGGAACCCACAAAGCCGTGGCCTGTGAGCGCTGCATCACTTGCCAAACAGATCATCTGTCATGGTCTGTGGACGCAACTATCTTCTGCATAGAAGGAGCGTCTGTATAGATAAGACAAAAATTTGCTGAACGATTATTCTAACCTGCTGCGCGGCGTCAACATACAACAGTTTGATTAGGCCTGTAAATCATTGTCTTAAAGACAGCATTGATTGTAGAATTATTATTATTACTATTATTATTACTATTATCATTACTATTATTATTACTATTATTATTACTATTATTATTACATGCAGACTTTCTGTGACTTTATTTATGTGCACCCTTCAGAAATTCTCTGAATATTCCACAAACAGAAATGAAGTTTTCTTTTTGTTGTTCTTCATTTACTCCCGCAAGTTTCAATGATTAAGATAAAGTGTGTGTGTGTTTGTGTGTGTGTGTTTGCATAGCGGGATGTGTGGGCTAGGGTCTGCGATTGCGCCAGGGAAAATGGGAGAAATCTCAGACCGCCTGCTCTGCTGGTTTTTTACTGCTGCTAGCTGCAAGTCTGCAAGTGAGGAAGCTGTTGTCTGTCGGGTAGTATCGAATACTGAGTATCGCGAGTTAAAAGAACAATGCTAGGTGTTTCGCTCATATCACGTCACAGTTTTAAATGAATAGCAAATGCAACCATGGGCGTCGCTGTTTTAATGTCCATTATTTAAAAGGGCAAGAAACATTTTTAAAGAACAATTTCAAAATAATAATGCTAAATTTATGAGCTAAAAAGAACACATAATAAATGAAACGAAATATCCGTACGACATTTATCTATGAGTCTGTGCTCTAGGCTGTACATTATTTCAGATATGTATCTACCGTACATACTCGTTCGCAAGCTGACCTTTTTTGGACAAAATCTAGGGGGAAAAGTGGGGGGGGGGTCGGCTTATGAGCGGTCATAGGTGATTTCTGCATGGATATTGAATATCGGTGTTGTTATTGTAGATTATCAATGTCCTTTTCTACATTCTACAGGATACGACTGCTCTATCAGAAGCTATAATATATTATTAAAAATCAGCACTTACCTTATTTAATCCTTTTATTTATTTTTGTGAACGTTTTAATAAATTGTTTTACAAATTTTGTTTTCAACCACGGATTTTAATGTACGCGCTTACGTCACTGTTTACCAAATATTTTTTTTTAATACCGGTAACTCTTGCTTAACAAAGAGCAGAACGACAAAGATAGGCGGTACAAAGTAAACAATCATAATGACCGATTTAGTTTGTAGTTTAAAAAAAATATGTACCATTTTTTAAAAATGGTCCTATTATTTTTGGGGGGTCGGCTTGCTATCGGGTTATACACTTTTAATACCTTTCCCTTCCAAAAGTTGGGGGGTCGGCTTATGAACGAACGGGCTATAGAACGAGTATATACGGTATGTTTCTATGATTCTGCGCATTAGACTGTATTTCAGATAGGTATCTTTGTTTTTATTAATACAGGCACAGGTTGAAGAAACTCCAGAACTTAAGTTGATACTTTTTGTTGTTGTTGAACAAATGCCTCATTAAGGTCTGGTCTGGACAAATATTCTAGTTTTCTGCCGTTAAGTGGATACATCCAATAGATGCAGACATAATCCGAATGACTCGGGCCTAGTGTCAACGGTTGATATAAGAGCTGATGGTGGCATACAACAGTTTGATATAAGAGCTGATGGTGGCATACAACAGTTTGATATAAGAGCTGATGGTGGCATACAACAGTTTGATATAAGAGCTGATGGTGGCATACAACAGTTAGATACAAGAGCTGATGGTGGCATACAACAGTTTGATATAAGAGCTGATGGTGGCATACAACAGTTTGATATAAGAGCTGATGGTGGCATACAACAGTTTGATATAAGAGCTGATGGTGGCATACAACAGTTTGATATAAGAGCTGATGGTGGCATACAACAGTTTGATATAAGAGCTGATGGTGGCATACAACAGTTTGATATAAGAGCTGATGGTGGCATACAACAGTTAGATACAAGAGCTGATGGTGGCATACAACAGTTAGATACAAGAGCTGATGGAGGCATACAACAGTTTGATATAAGAGCTGATGGTGGCATACAACAGTTAGATACAAGAGCTGATGGTGGCATACAACAGTTTGATACAAGAGCTGATGGTGGCATACAACAGTTTGATACAAGAGCTGATGGAGGCATCCAGCTGTTCATGTATCTTCACTTTATCCCCACGTTTTGAACCCTAGACCCCGAGTTCACGGGGTCAACAGTCTGAAACAACCCAACAAGAAATACGAAAAGCAAATGTTCAATTTTTATAAGGGACAACAACAAACCCTATGCACGAGTGTAAATAATTTATGTTTCAATACATCGATTAATGAATAATATTTTATTTTAAATTTAAAAAGCCAGTAAAAAACAATGTTTTTGACTATAAATCCTTTATTTACGAGACATAACTAAAAGTATGTTCATTATAATACAATAAAAAAATCCAAAATTTTAGATATGTCTCATATATAAAGGATTTATAGCTACTACAGTCTGCATGCTAAATTTCAGCTCGATTTGATCACGGGAAAAGGGCTATAAAAACAGGTTTAATATAATGCGCACCGCGAGACTGACTAGCAATTACTTTCATTTACATTTACAGATCGGGAGTATATTTTTTTTATAAAGTATCGTCAATATAATACGCACCGCACCGCGCGATAGGAAAATATTAAAAAGTTTGTTCAATATAATACGCACCACGACACTCTAGCACAAAAATTAACATGGTACATAGAGATAAATAGAGATAATATAAAAAATTCATTAATTTAATTACAGTACATTCGATCGATCTGAAATTTTGATAGATCATTTTTATCATCTGCACGAGTCTGCCTGTAAAATTTCAGCTCACTAGCATACGAGGAAGTTGGTTAAAAATCGATCCAAAGTTTTTTCGGCAAACAAGCAGACGCCACGAGTTTATATAAAGGATTTTTAAAAAAAACTGAACATGAGAGGAATAAAGGAAAAAATAACATCAACGTCTCACCTCCCCAACCACAGAGACATTAAAAAAAAAGAAGCATACAGCGTTACATTATAATAAGTGAACAAAGGTCAAAATGCGGGGTGGGAATTGTGTAGTTCGTCCAGAGGCGCAAAATATCCTAGCTACACCTCTGCTTCCCGAAACTACAGCAAACTTTAAACGGAAACAGTTTTTAAGCAAATAAAATTGTACCGATACTGAGTTTTGGTGACGACCTCCTCTAAAGAATTAAGTATCGAAATTTGTTTCCTGAGACTGGTATCGTCGCACGCTTCTGGCTGTGGTATCGACGTCTGCCACTGAGCATGGCATCGAAATTGATTAACCGTGGTATCGAAACTTTCAACAGGCCTGGGTATCGATTCGTTGTTCTCCAGGCAGGTCAGCACACAGGTCCGTGACAAAGGGAGAGCAGTGAAATCAATGAGGGATCGATGGAGTGACTCAGTGGTGTGCGCCAAGGTTCTCAGAGAAAGAAGTGGGGAAAAAATCACGTCGGGTGATGACCTCGCCTGAAAGTTGGAGTGGAAAATGGAACCCCGACCCCCACACCC
Source organism: Ampullaceana balthica (assembly GCA_944989445.1). Taxonomy (NCBI): domain Eukaryota; kingdom Metazoa; phylum Mollusca; class Gastropoda; family Lymnaeidae; genus Ampullaceana; species Ampullaceana balthica. Next base: position 1,642,817 of record CALYLW010000063.1, read on the forward strand.
CACCCCTCGCTTTTAAACAACTAGTTCACAACTGACATTTGAAACATGCTAGTAAGGTTATCGTAGAATGGTTGTGGGGGGGGGGCGGTAAGTGTTTTGACAGGGGGCGGGGTGGATTCGCGGTCACGCTGAGTGGATTCCCTTTGTTAGAATTAAAATTTGGAATAAAAAAAACATAACTAATTAATGTTTTTTTTAATTGTTTTGGTGTTTGTGTGTGATCACTGCTGTGTGTTTGGGTGTTTGTGTGTGATCACTGCTGTGTGTTTGGGTGTTTGTGTGTGATCACTGATGTGTTTAGGGTGTTTGTGTGTGATCACTGCTGTGTGTTTGGGTGTTTGTGTGTGATCACTGCTGTGTGTTTGTGTGTTTGTGTGTGATCACTGCTGTGTGTTTGTGTGTTTGTGTGTGATCACTGCTGTGTGTTTGGGTGTTTGTGTGTGATCACTGCTGTGTGTTTGGGTGTTTGTGTGTGATCACTGCTGTGTGTTTGGGTGTTTGTGTGTGATCACTGCTGTGTGTTTGTGTGTTTGTGTGTGATACTTCTGTGTCCAATTGTACAAGTGCAACAACGTCAAATGACGTTATTGAACTGAAGTTAGTGTTTTATTAGTTACAACTCTTGGTTTTAGTTTTTAATCTTCAAAATTTCACTTTATCATCATATCCCGTGGTTCACCCACTTGTCACATCCATTGTCATACCTTTTCGTCATACCCCTTGTCACATCTATTGTCATACCTTTTCGTCATACCCCTTGTCACATCTATTGTCATACCTTTTCGTCATACCCCTTGTCACATCTATTGTCATACCTTTTCGTCATACCCCTTGTCACATCTATTGTCATACCTTTTCGTCATACCCCTTGTCACATCTATTGTCATACCTTTTCGTCATACCCCTTGTCACATCTATTGTCATACCTTTTCGTCATACCCTTGTCACATCTATTGTCATACCTTTTCGTCATACCCCTTGTCACATCTATTGTCATACCTTTTCGTCATACCCCTTGTCACATCCATTGTCATAACTTTTCGTCATACCCCTTGTGATGCTAATCTCATCCTCTGTCGTGCTTCGCTGTTTAAACCACTACCGCAGCTTAACACAAATAAACACCAAGCAAATGTCCGCGATGACCATGTCAGACATGTCTCCGTGTTCAACATTCGAGTTATCATGGCTGTGTGTCTGCCGACCTTTCGTCTGTGGCAGTTCTGAAGACACCCAATGAGACTAGGGCATGGTGCCCCTGGTCAACAACTTTCAAACTTTTCCCACATCTACCCTCACCTTTATTTTGTGGACTTAATTAATGGATCCTCAAAGTCCCCCCCCCCACAACCACACACACACACACAGAACTTGATAAAAAGAAGATTGATTTTCGACAGACTTTGTTTCGGGTACTCATCCTTATAGTAATAATGTGATATTGTTGGCCAGAAGATGTGAGATGTTGTAGACAGCGTTCAGAGGTCCTCAAGTTGCCAACGTTCCACTCTGTAATCATTCTGATAACCAGGTCATGTGCCCGTCGGCTGCGGGCATGATGAAGAATTTACACACTCCCCGCAGCTGTTATATTTTGATTATTGGTGCAGTCTGGTGCTGCTGGTGTATTCTGGTGCTGCTGGTGTTTTTAGTGTTGTTGGTGCAGTCTAGTGCTGTTGGTAAAGTCTTGTGCTGCTGGTGTATTCTGGTGCTGCTGGTGTATTCTGGTGCTGATGGTGTATTATGGTGCTGCCGGTGTATTCTGGTGCTGCTGGTGTTTTTAGTGTTGTTTGTGCAGTCTGGTGCTGTTGGTAAAGTCTTGTGCTCTTGGTAAAGTGTTGTGCTCTTGGTAAAGTGTTGTGCTCTTAGTGTTATTGGTGCAGTCTGGTACTGTTGGTACAGTCTGGTGCTGTTGGTACAGTCTGGTGCTGTTGGTACAGTCTGGTACTGTTGGTACAGTCTGGTGCTGTTGGTATAGTCAGTTGCACTTGGTACATTCTGGTGCTGTTGGTACAGTCTGGTGCTGTTGGTACAGTCTGGTGCTGTTGGTACAGTCTGGTGCTGTTGGTACAGTCTGGTGCTGTTGGTACAGTCTGGTACAGTTGGTACAGTCTGGTACTGTTGGTACAGTCTGGTACTGTTGGTACAGTCTGGTACTGTTGGTACAGTCCGGTACTCTTGGTACAGTCTGGTACTGTTGGTACAGTCTTGTACTGTTGGTACAGTCTGGTACTGTTGGTACAGTCTGGTACTGTTGATACAGTCTGGTACTGTTGGTACAGTCTAGTACTGTTGGTACAGTCTGGTATTGTTGGTACAGTCTGGTAAAGTTGGTACAGGCTGGTACTGTTGGTACAGTCTGGTGCTCTTGATGTTGTTGGTACAGTCTGGTAATGTTGGTACAGATTGGTGCTGTTGGTACAGTCTGGTACTGTTGGTACATTCTGGTACTGGTGGTGCAGTCTGGTACTGTTGTTACAGTCTGGTACTGTTGGTACAGTCTGGTACTGTTGGTACAGTCTGGTACTGTTGGTGCAGTCTGGTGCACTTGGTACAGTCTGGTACTGGTGGTGCAGTCTGATACTGTTGGTACAGTCTGGTACTGTTGGTACAGTCTGGTACTGTTGGTACAGTCTGGTACTGTTGGTGCAGTCTGGTGCTGTTTGTACAGTCTGGTGCTGTTGGTACAGTCTGGTGCTGTTGGTACAGTCTGGTGCTGTTGGCACAGTCTGGTACTGTTGGTACAGTCTGGTACTGTTGGTACAGTCTGGTACTGTTGGTACAGTCTGGTACTGTTGGTACAGTCTGGTACTCTTGGTACAGTCTGGTACTGTTGGTACAGTCTTGTACTGTTGGTACAGTCTGGTACTGTTGGTACAGTCTGGTACTGTTGATACAGTCTGGTACTGTTGGTACAGTCTGGTACTGTTGGTGCAGTCTGGTACTGTTGGTGCAGTCTGGTACTGTTGGTGCAGTCTGGTACAGTTGGTGCAGTCTGGTGCTGTTGGTACAGTCTGGTACTGTTGGTACAGTCTGGTACTCTTGGTATAGTCTGGTACTGTTGGTACAGTCTTGTACTGTTGGTACAGTCTGGTACTGTTGGTACAGTCTGGTACTGTTGATACAGTCTGGTACTGTTGGTACAGTCTAGTACTGTTGGTACAGTCTGGTATTGTTGGTAAAGTCTGGTACTGTTGGTACAGGCTGGTACTGTTGGTACAGTCTGGTGCTCTTGATGTTGTTGGTACAGTCTGGTAATGTTGGTACAGTCTGGTGCTGTTGGTACAGTCTTGTACTGTTGGTACAGTCTGGTACTGGTTGTGCAGTCTGGTACTGTTGTTACAGTCTGGTACTATTGGTACAGTCTGGTACTGTTGGTACAGTCTGGTACTGTTGGTGCAGTCTGGTGCACTTGGTACAGTCTGGTACTGGTGGTGCAGTCTGATACTGTTGGTACAGTCTGGTACTGTTGGTACAGTCTGGTACTGTTGGTACAGTCTGGTACTGTTGGTGCAGTCTGGTGCTGTTTGTACAGTCTGGTGCTGTTGGTACAGTCTGGTGCTGTTGGTACAGTCTGGTGCTGTTGGTACAGTCTGGTGCTGTTGGCACAGTCTGGTACTGTTGGTACAGTCTGGTACTGTTGGTACCGTCTGGTACTGTTGGCACAGTCTGGTACAGTCTGGTACTGTTGGTACAGTCTGGTACTGTTGGTGCAGTCTGTAACTGTTGGTGCAGTCTGGCACTGTTGGTGCAGTCTGGTACTGTTGGTGCAGTCTGGTACTGTTGGTACAGTCTGGTGCTGTTGGTACAGTCTGGTGCTGTTGGTTACAGTCTGTTGCTGTTGGTACAGTCTGGTACTGTTGGTACAGTCTGGTACTGGTGGTGCAGTCTGGTACTGTTGGTACAGTCTGGTGCTGTTGGTACAGTCTGGTGCTGTTGGTACAGTCTGGTACTGTTGGTACAGTCTGGTACTGTTGGTACAGTCTGGTACTGTTGGTACAGTCTGGTACTGTTGGTGCAGTCTGGTACTGTTGGTACACTCTGGTACTGTTGATGCAGTCTGGTACTATTGGTGCAGTCTGGTACTGTTGGTACAGTCTGGTGCTGGTGGTAAGTTTGGTGCTGTTGGTACAGTCTGGTGCTGTTGGTACAGTCTGGTGCTGTTGGTGCAGTCTGGTACTGTTGGTGCAGTCTGGTGCTGCTGGTACAGTCTGGTGCTGTTGGTACAGTCTGGTGCTGTTGGTACAGTCTTGTACTGTTGGTGCAGTCTGGTACTGTTGGTGCAGTCTGGTACTGTTGGTGCAGTCTTGTACTGTTGGTGCAGTCTGGTACTGTTGGTACAGTCTGGTACTGTTGGTACAGTCTGGCACTGTTGGTACAGTCTGGTACTGTTGGTACAGTCTGGTACAGTCTGGTACTGTTGGTATAGTCTGGTAATGTTGGTGCAGTCTGTAACTGTTGGTGCAGTCTGGTACTGTTGGTGCAGTCTGGTACTTTTGGTGCAGTCTGGTACTGTTGGTGCAGTCTGTAACTGTTGGTGCAGTCTGGTGCTGTTGGTACAGTCTGGTGCTGTTGGCACAGTCTGGTACTGTTGGTACAGTCTGGTACTGTTGGTACCGTCTGGTACTGTTGGCACAGTCTGGTACAGTCTGGTACTGTTGGTACAGTCTGGTACTGTTGGTGCAGTCTGGAACTGTTGGTGCAGTCTGGTACTGTTGGTGCAGTCTGGTACTGTTGGTGCAGTCTGGTACTGTTGGTACAGTCTGGTGCTGTTGGTACAGTCTGGTGCTGTTGGTTACAGTCTGGTGCTGTTGGTACAGTCTGGTACTGTTGGTACAGTCTGGTACTGGTGTTGCAGTCTGGTAATGTTGGTACAGTCTGGTGCTGTTGGTACAGTCTGGTGCTGTTGGTACAGTCTGGTACTGTTGGTACAGTCTGGTACTGTTGGTACAGTCTGGTACAGTCTGGCACTGTTGGTACAGTCTGGTACTGTTGGTACAGTCTGGTACTGTTGGTGCAGTCTGGTACTATTGGTGCAGTCTGGTACTGTTGGTACATTCTGGTACTGGTGGTGCAGTCTGGTACTGTTGGTACAGTCTGGTGCTGTTGGTACAGTCTGGTGCTGTTGGTACAGTCTGGTACTGTTGGTACAGTCTGGTACTGTTGGTACAGTCTGGTACTGTTGGTACTGTTGGTACAGTCTGGTACTGTTGGTGCAGTCTGGTACTGTTGGTACAGTCTGGTACTGTTGGTGCAGTCTGGTACTATTGGTGCAGTCTGGTACTGTTGGTACAGTCTGGTGCTGGTGGTAAGTTTGGTGCTGTTGGTACAGTCTGGTGCTGTTGGTACAGTCTGGTGCTGTTGGTGCAGTCTGGTACTGTTGGTGCAGTCTGGTGCTGTTGGTACAGTCTGGTGCTGTTGGCACAGTCTGGTACTGTTGGTACAGTCTGGTACTGTTGGTACCGTCTGGTACAGTCTGGTACTGTTGGTACAGTCTGGTACTGTTGGTGCAGTCTGGTACTATTGGTGCAGTCTGGTACTGTTGGTACATTCTGGTACTGGTGGTGCAGTCTGGTACTGTTGGTACAGTCTAGTGCTGTTGGTACAGTCTGGTGCTGTTGGTACAGTCTGGTACTGTTGGTACAGTCTGGTACTGTTGGTACAGTCTGGTACTGTTGGTACAGTCTGGTACAGTCTGGTACTGTTGGTACAGTCTGGTACTGTTGATGCAGTCTGGTACTGTTGTGCAGTCTGGTACTATTGGTGCAGTCTGGTACTGTTGGTACAGTCTGGTGCTGGTGGTAAGTTTGGTGCTGTTGGTACAGTCTGGTGCTGTTGGTGCAGTCTGGTGCTGTTGGTGCAGTCTGGTACTTTTGGTGCAGTCTGGTGCTGCTGGTACAGTCTGGTGCTGTTGGTACAGTCTGGTGCTGTTGGTACAGTCTGGTACTGTTGGTGCAGTCTGGTACTGTTGGTGCAGTCTGGTACTGTTGGTGCAGTCTGGTACTGTTGGTGCAGTCTGGTACTGTTGGTACAGTCTGGTACTGTTGGTACAGTCTGGTACTGTTGGTACAGTCTGGTACAGTCTGGTACTGTTGGTACAGTCTGGTACTGTTGGTACAGTCTGGTACTGTTGGTGCAGTCTGGTACTGTTGGTGCAGTCTGGTACTGTTGGTGCAGTCTGGTACTGTTGGTGCAGTCTGGTACTGTTGGTACAGTCTGGTACTGTTGGTACAGTCTGGCACTGTTGGTACAGTCTGGTACTGTTGGTAAGTCTGGTACAGTCTGGTACTGTTTGTATAGTCTGGTAATGTTGGTGCAGTCTGTAACTGTTGGTGCAGTCTGGTACTGTTGGTGCAGTCTGGTACTGTTGGTGCAGTCTGGTACTGTTGGTGCAGTCTGGTACTGTTGGTGCAGTCTGTAACTGTTGGTGCAGTCTGGTGCTGTTGGTACAGTCTGGTGCTGTTGGCACAGTCTGGTACTGTTGGTACAGTCTGGTACTGTTGGTACCGTCTGGTACTGTTGGCACAGTCTGGTACAGTCTGGTACTGTTGGTACAGTCTGGTACTGCTGACGCAGTCTGGAACTGTTGGTGCAGTATGGTACTGTTGGTGCAGTCTGGTACTGTTGGTGCAGTCTGGTACTGTTGGTACAGTATGGTGCTGTTGGTACAGTCTGGTGCTGTTGGTTACAGTCTGGTGCTGTTGGTACAGTCTGGTACTGTTGGTACAGTCTGGTACTGGTGTTGCAGTCTGGTACTGTTGGTACAGTCTGGTGCTGTTGGTACAGTCTGGTGCTGTTGGTACAGTCTGGTACTGTTGGTACAGTCTGGTACTGTTAGTACAGTCTGGTACTGTTGGTACAGTCTGGTACAGTCTGGTACTGTTGGTACAGTCTGGTACTGTTGGTACAGTCTGGTACTGTTGGTGCAGTCTGGTACTATTGGTGCAGTCTGGTACTGTTGGTACATTCTGGTACTGGTGGTGCAGTCTGGTACTGTTGGTGCAGTCTGGTACTGTTGGTACAGTCTGGTACTGTTGGTGCAGTCTGGTACTATTGGTGCAGTCTGGTACTGTTGGTACAGTCTGGTGCTGGTGGTAAGTTTGGTGCTGTTGGTACAGTCTGGTGCTGTTGGTACAGTCTGGTGCTGTTGGTGCAGTCTGGTACTGTTGGTGCAGTCTGGTGCTGTTGGTACAGTCTGGTGCTGTTGGCACAGTCTGGTACTGTTGGTACAGTCTGGTACTGTTGGTACCGTCTGGTACAGTCTGGTACTGTTGGTACAGTCTGGTACTGTTGGTGCAGTCTGGTACTATTGGTGCAGTCTGGTACTGTTGGTACATTCTGGTACTGGTGGTGCAGTCTGGTACTGTTGGTACAGTCTAGTGCTGTTGGTACAGTCTGGTGCTGTTGGTACAGTCTGGTACTGTTGGTACAGTCTGGTACTGTTGGTACAGTCTGGTACTGTTGGTACAGTCTGGTACAGTCTGGTACTGTTGGTACAGTCTGGTACTGTTGATGCAGTCTGGTACTGTTGTGCAGTCTGGTACTATTGGTGCAGTCTGGTACTGTTGGTACAGTCTGGTGCTGGTGGTAAGTTTGGTGCTGTTGGTACAGTCTGGTGCTGTTGGTGCAGTCTGGTGCTGTTGGTGCAGTCTGGTACTGTTGGTGCAGTCTGGTGCTGCTGGTACAGTCTGGTGCTGTTGGTACAGTCTGGTGCTGTTGGTACAGTCTGGTACTGTTGGTGCAGTCTGGTACTGTTGGTGCAGTCTGGTACTGTTGGTGCAGTCTGGTACTGTTGGTGCAGTCTGGTACTGTTGGTACAGTCTGGTACTGTTGGTACAGTCTGGTACTGTTGGTACAGTCTGGTACAGTCTGGTACTGTTGGTACAGTCTGGTACTGTTGGTACAGTCTGGTACTGTTGGTGCAGTCTGGTACTGTTGGTGCAGTCTGGTACTGTTGGTGCAGTCTGGTACTGTTGGTGCAGTCTGGTACTGTTGGTACAGTCTGGTACTGTTGGTACAGTCTGGCACTGTTGGTACAGTCTGGTACTGTTGGTAAGTCTGGTACAGTCTGGTACTGTTTGTATAGTCTGGTAATGTTGGTGCAGTCTGTAACTGTTGGTGCAGTCTGGTACTGTTGGTGCAGTCTGGTACTGTTGGTGCAGTCTGGTACTGTTGGTGCAGTCTGGTACTGTTGGTGCAGTCTGTAACTGTTGGTGCAGTCTGGTGCTGTTGGTACAGTCTGGTGCTGTTGGCACAGTCTGGTACTGTTGGTACAGTCTGGTACTGTTGGTACCGTCTGGTACTGTTGGCACAGTCTGGTACAGTCTGGTACTGTTGGTACAGTCTGGTACTGCTGACGCAGTCTGGAACTGTTGGTGCAGTATGGTACTGTTGGTGCAGTCTGGTACTGTTGGTGCAGTCTGGTACTGTTGGTACAGTATGGTGCTGTTGGTACAGTCTGGTGCTGTTGGTTACAGTCTGGTGCTGTTGGTACAGTCTGGTACTGTTGGTACAGTCTGGTACTGGTGTTGCAGTCTGGTACTGTTGGTACAGTCTGGTGCTGTTGGTACAGTCTGGTGCTGTTGGTACAGTCTGGTACTGTTGGTACAGTCTGGTACTGTTAGTACAGTCTGGTACTGTTGGTACAGTCTGGTACAGTCTGGTACTGTTGGTACAGTCTGGTACTGTTGGTACAGTCTGGTACTGTTGGTGCAGTCTGGTACTATTGGTGCAGTCTGGTACTGTTGGTACATTCTGGTACTGGTGGTGCAGTCTGGTACTGTTGGTACAGTCTAGTGCTGTTGGTACAGTCTGGTGCTGTTGGTACAGTCTGGTACTGTTGGTACAGTCTGGTACTGTTGGTACAGTCTGGTACTGTTGGTACAGTCTGGTACAGTCTGGTACTGTTGGTACAGTCTGGTACTGTTGATGCAGTCTGGTACTGTTGTGCAGTCTGGTACTATTGGTGCAGTCTGGTACTGTTGGTACAGTCTGGTGCTGGTGGTAAGTTTGGTGCTGTTGGTACAGTCTGGTGCTGTTGGTGCAGTCTGGTGCTGTTGGTGCAGTCTGGTACTGTTGGTGCAGTCTGGTGCTGCTGGTACAGTCTGGTGCTGTTGGTACAGTCTGGTGCTGTTGGTACAGTCTGGTACTGTTGGTGCAGTCTGGTACTGTTGGTGCAGTCTGGTACTGTTGGTGCAGTCTGGTACTGTTGGTGCAGTCTGGTACTGTTGGTACAGTCTGGCACTGTTGGTACAGTCTGGTACTGTTGTTACAGTCTGGTACAGTCTGGTACTGTTGGTATAGTCTGGTAATGTTGGTGCAGTCTGTAACTGTTGGTGCAGTCTGGTACTGTTGGTGCAGTCTGGTACTGTTGGTGCAGTCTGGTACTGTTGGTGCAGTCTGGTACTGTTGGTACAATCTGGTGCTGTTGGTACAGTCTGGTGCTGTTGGTAAGTTTGGTGCTGTTGGTAAGTTTGGTGCTGTTGGTACAGTCTGGTGCTGTTGGTGCAGTCTGGTGCTGTTTGTGCAGTCTGGTACTGTAGATGCAGTCTGGTACTGTTGGTACAGTCTGGTGCTGTTGGTACAGTCTGGTGCTGTTGGTACAGTCTGGTGCACTTGGTACAGTCTGGTGCTGTTGGTACAGTCTGGTACTGTTGGTACAGTCTGGTACTGTTGGTACAGTCTGGTACTGTTGGTACAGTCTGGTGCTCTTGATGTTGTTGATACAGTCTAGAGCTGTTCGAAGACAGCTAAGCAAGATTGTAAGATCTGGGCAGTAGAGGATGTTTGCCGAGACCATATATTATGTGTTTCCCCTTTTTTCGACTACGATGTAATTTCATGCATCCTGTAGCCACAATGTTATAGTGATGGCCAATAATTGAACTGAAATACAATGTTATAGTGATGGCCAATAATTGAACTGAAATACAATGTTATAGTGATGGCCAATAATTGAACTGAAATACAATGTTATAGTGATGGCCAATAATTGAACTGAAATACAATGTTATAGTGATGGCCAATAATTGAACTGAAATACAATGTTATAGTGATGGCCAATAATTGAACTGAAATACAATGTTATAGTGATGGCCAATAATTGAACTGAAATACAATGTTATAGTGATGGCCAATAATTGAACTGAAATACAATGTTATAGTGATGGCCAATAATTGAACTGAAATACAATGTTATAGTGATGGCCAATAATTGAACTGAATCACCTAATAATTACGTCACGTTATTTTGACATACCATACATACATTAAAACCAATCAAGCGTGAAATCTCTCCACGACAATCTATGAAGATATTGCTGACGCGTCTACGCCAGCTTGTAAATACTTGGCATGGAAATTCAACTTTCGTCTGGTATTGATTAACTAGAATAATTGACTCATCAAAACACAAGCGGTGGCTATTTGAGAACTTCACACGTGCTTCAGTTACACCTATATACGACATAATGCGCATTCAAGTAACGCACTCTACAACAACACAACGTAGTGATACATCTGCACCACTACTGAACGCCGCACCACTTTTATTTTCTTAATTTAATTTTTAAGGAAGGTGCGCTGCTAAATGGTATTTAAATTGAAAAAAAAATGTTTTATGTACACCTTCCATTTTATTGAAATACGGTATCTATGATCTTTTAATAATGATATAGATTTTTATTTAAATATACATACAATATGTTTGGTTCATGCAATTTTAAAGGGGACGTATTTGGGAGGGGGACAAACAAAACAAATATGGCTACCGATGTTTGCAAAAATCTTAAAGCTACAGACGATGCAGTAGACATTTGTATATTACATTACGATTTTAAACACTCACTACACAGTCGTCAGACATGCAGATGTTACAGTAATAAACACTCACTACACAGTCGTCAGACATGCAGATGTTACAGTAATAAACACTCACTACACAGTCGTCAGACATGCAGATGTTACAGTAATAAACACTCACTACACAGTCGTCAGACATGCAGATGTTACAGTAATAAACACTCACTACACAGTCGTCAGACATGCAGATGTTACAGTAATAAACACTCACTACACAGTCGTCAGACATGCAGATGTTACAGTAATAAACACTCACTACACAGTCGTCAGACATGCAGATGTTACAGTAATAAACACTCACTACACAGTCGTCAGACATGCAGATGTTACAGTAATAAACACTCACTACACAGTCGTCAGACATGCAGATGTTACAGTAATAAACACTCACTACACAGTCGTCAGACATGCAGATGTTACAGTAATAAACACTCACTACACAGTCGTCAGACATGCAGATGCTACAGTAATAAACACTCACTACACAGTCGTCAGACATGCAGATGCTACAGTAATAAACACTCACTACACAGTCGTCAGACATGCAGATGTTACAGTAATAAACACTCACTAAACAGTCGTCAGACATGCAGATGTTACAGTAATAAACACTCACTACACAGTCGTCAGACATGCAGATGTTACAGTAATAAACACTCACTACACAGTCGTCAGACATGCAGATGTTACAGTAATAAACACTCACTACACAGTCGTCAGACATGCAGATGTTACAGTAATAAACACTCACTACACAGTCGTCAGACATGCAGATGTTACAGTAATAAACACTCACTACACAGTCGTCAGACATGCAGATGTTACAGTAATAAACACTCACTACACAGTCGTCAGACATGCAGATGTTACAGTAATAAACACTCACTACACAGTCGTCAGACATGCAGATGTTACAGTAATAAACACTCACTACACAGTCGTCAGACATGCAGATGTTACAGTAATAAACACTCACTACACAGTCGTCAGACATGCAGATGTTACAGTAATAAACACTCACTACACAGTCGTCAGACATGCAGATGTTACAGTAATAAACACTCACTACACAGTCGTCAGACATGCAGATGTTACAGTAATAAACACTCACTACACAGTCGTCAGACATGCATATGCTACAGTAATAAACACTCACTACACAGTCGTCAGACATGCAGATGTTACAGTAATAAACACTCACTACACAGTCGTCAGACATGCAGATGTTACAGTAATAAACACTCACTACACAGTCGTCAGACATGCAGATGTTACAGTAATAAACACTCACTACACAGTCGTCAGACATGCAGATGTTACAGTAATAAACACTCACTACACAGTTGTCAGACATGCAGATGTTACAGTAATAAACACTCACTACACAGTCGTCAGACATGCAGATGTTACAGTAATAAACACTCACTACACAGTCGTCAGACATGCAGATGTTACAGTAATAAACACTCACTACACAGTCGTCAGACATGCAGATGTTACAGTAATAAACACTCACTACACAGTCGTCAGACATGCAGATGTTACAGTAATAAACACTCACTACACAGTCGTCAGACATGCAGATGTTACAGTAATAAACACTCACTACACAGTCGTCAGACATGCAGATGTTACAGTAATAAACAATCACTACACAGTCGTCAGACATGCAGATGTTACAGTAATAAACACTCACTACACAGTCGTCAGACATGCAGATGTTACAGTAATAAACACTCACTACACAGTCGTCAGACATGCAGATGTTACAGTAATAAACACTCACTACACAGTCGTCAGACATGCAGATGTTACAGTAATAAACACTCACTACACAGTCGTCAGACATGCAGATGTTACAGTAATAAACACTCACTACACAGTCGTCAGACATGCAGATGTTACAGTAATAAACACTCACTACACAGTCGTCAGACATGCAGATGTTACAGTAATAAACACTCACTACACAGTCGTCAGACATGCAGATGTTACAGTAATAAACACTCACTACACAGTCGTCAGACATGCAGATGTTACAGTAATAAACACTCACTACACAGTCGTCAGACATGCAGATGTTACAGTAATAAACACTCACTACACAGTCGTCAGACATGCAGATGTTACAGTAATAAACACTCACTACACAGTCGTCAGACATGCAGATGTTACAGCAATAAACACTCACTACACAGTCGTCAGACATGCAGATGTTACAGCAATAAACACTCACTACACAGTCGTCAGACATGCAGATGTTACAGTAATAAACACTCACTACACAGTCGTCAGACATGCAGATGTTACAGTAATAAACACTCACTACACAGTCGTCAGACATGCAGATGTTACAGTAATAAACACTCACTACACAGTCGTCAGACATGCAGATGTTACAGTAATAAACACTCACTACACAGTCGTCAGACATGCAGATGTTACAGTAATAAACACTCACTACACAGTCGTCAGACATGCAGATGTTACAGTAATAAACACTCACTACACAGTCGTCAGACATGCAGATGTTACAGTAATAAACACTCACTACACAGTCGTCAGACATGCAGATGTTACAGTAATAAACACTCACTACACAGTCGTCAGACATGCAGATGTTACAGTAATAAACACTCACTACACAGTCGTCAGACATGCAGATGTTACAGTAATAAACACTCACTACACAGTCTTCAGACATGCAGATGTTACAGTAATAAACACTCACTACACAGTCGTCAGACATGCAGATGTTACAGTAATAAACACTCACTACACAGTCGTCAGACATGCAGATGTTACAGTAATAAACACTCACTACACAGTCGTCAGACATGCAGATGTTACAGTAATAAACACTCACTACACAGTCGTCAGACATGCAGATGTTACAATAATAAACACTCACCTGACAATCATCACGTGTTACAGTAATAAACACTCACCACACAATCATCAGATGGTACAGTAATAAACACTCACCACACAATCATCAGATGTTACAGTAATTAACACTGACCACTGACCACACAATCATCACATGTTACAATAATAAATACTCACCACACAATCATCAGATGTTACAGTAATAAACACTCACCACACAATCATCAGATGTTACAGTAATTAACACTGACCACTGACCACACAATAATCACATGATACAGTAATAAACACTCACCATACACCACTCACCACACACCACACAATCATCAGATGTTACAGTATTTAACACTGACCACTGACCACACAATCATCACATGTTACAATAATAAATACTCACCACACAATCATCACATGTTACAGTAATAAACACTCACCACACAATCATCAGATGTTACAGTAATAAACACTGACCACTGACCACACAATCATCACATGTTACAATAATAAACACTCACCACACAATCATCAGATGTTACAGTAATAAACACTCACCTGACAATCATCACGTGTTACAGTAATAAACACTCACCACACAATCATCAGATGGTACAGTAATAAACACTCATCACACAATCATCAGATGTTACAGTAATTAACACTGACCACTGACCACACAATCATCACATGTTACAATAATAAATACTCACCACACAATCATCAGATGTTACAGTAATAAACACTCACCACACAATCATCAGATGTTACAGTAATTAACACTGACCACTGACCACACAATCATCACATGATACAGTAATAAACACTCACCATACACCACTCACCACACACCACACAATCATCAGATGTTACAGTATTTAACACTGACCACTGACCACACAATCATCAATTGTTACAATAATAAACACTCACCACACAATCATCACATGTTACAGTAATAAACACTCACCACACAATCATCAGATGTTACAGTAATAAACACTGACCACTGACCACACAATCATCACATGTTACAATAATAAACACTCACCACACAATCATCAGATGTTACAGTAATAAACATTCACCACACAATCATCAGATGTTAAAGTAATAAACACTCACCACTCACCACACAATCATCAGATGTTACAGTAATAAACACTCACCACACAATCATCAGATGGTACAGTAATTAACACTGACCACTGACCACTCAATCATCAGATGTTACAGTAATAAACACTCACCACACACCATACACCATACACCACACACCACTCACCACACATCATACACCACACACCATACACCACACACCATACACCACACACCATACACCACACACCAATCACTACTAACCACTCACCACACAATCATCAGACATTGAGATATCACAGTGATAAAACAACAACACTGATTGTCATGTCAATGATTAAATACGTTAGTTTTGGTGTGTGGCCCACTCTTGTATACGCCATGGAATCAAAGCTAGAACAGAGGGTAGCGCCCTAAACTGTCACAGTCAGAGCTAGAACAGAGGGTAGCGCCCTAAACTGTCACAGTCAGAGCTAGAACAGAGGGTAGCGCCCTAAACTGTCACAGTCAGAGCTTTAGGACGTGAGACGCCTACGATTTTGTCCTAAAGGAGTGGATAGCTGTGACACTGAGTGGATAGCTGTGACACTGAGTGGATAGCTGTGACACTGAGTGGATAGCTGTGACACTGAGTGGATAGCTGTGACACTGAAATGAACCCACAGTGGAGGGGGCTCGGGGCGTGGAAGGAGCAGTGGGGCATGCACTAGGACAGAGTGGAAGGAGCCGTGGGACATGCACTAGGACAGAGTGGAAGGAGCAGTGGGGCATGCACTAGGACAGAGTGGAAGGAGCAGTGCGGCATGCACTAGGATAGAGTGGAAGGAGCAGTGCGGCATGCACTAGGACAGAGTGAAAGGAGCAGTGCATTATGCTCTAGGACAGGGTGGAAGGAGCAGTGTGGCATGCTCTAGCACAGGGTGGAAGGAGCAGTGTGGCATGCTCTAGGACAGGGTGGAAGGAGCAGTGTGGCATGCTCTAGCACAGGGTGGAAGGAGCAGTGTGGCATGCTCTAGGACAGGGTGGAAGGAGCAATGTGGCATGCTCTAGGACAGGGTGGAAGGAGCAATGTGGCATGCTCTAGGACAGGGTGGAAGGAGCAGTTTGGCATGCTCTAGGACAGGGTGTAAGGAGCAGTTTGGCATGCACTAGGACAGAGTGGAAGGAGCAATGTGGCATGCTCTAGGAAAGGGTGGAAGGAGCAGTGTGGCATGCTCTAGGACAGGGTGGAAGGAGCAGTGTGGCATGCTCTGGGACAGAGTGGAAGGAGCAGTGTGGCATGCACTAGGACAGGGTGGAAGGAGCAGTGTGGCATGCTCTAGGACAGGGTGGAAGGAGCAGTGTGGCATGCACTAGGACAGGGTGGAAGGAGCAGTTAGCATGCACTAGGACAGGGTGGAAGGAGCAGTATAGCATGCTCTAGGACAGGGTGGAAGGAGCCGTGTGGTATGCACTAGGACAGGGTGGAAGGAGCAGTGTGGCATGCTCTAGGACAGAGTGGAAGGAGCAGTGTGGCATGCTCTGGGACAGAGTGGAAGGAGCAGTGTGGCATGCTTTAGGGCAGGGTGGAAGGAGCAGTGTGGCATGCTTTAGGGCAGGGTGGAAGGAGCAGTGTGGCATGCTTTAGGACAGAGTGGAAGGAGCAGTGGGGCATGCTCTAGGACAGAGTGGAAGGAGCAGTGTGGCATGCTTTAGGACATGGTGGAAGGAGCAGTGTGGAATGCTTTAGGACAGGGTGGAAGGAGCAGTGTGGCATGCTTTAGGACATGGTGGAAGGAGCAGTGGGGCATGCTTTAGGACATGGTGGAAGGAGCAGTGTGGCATGCTCTAGGACAGGGTGGAAGGAGCAGTGTGGCATGCTTTAGGACAGGGTGGAAGGAGCAGTGTGGCATGCACTAGGACATGGTGGAAGGAGCAGTGTGGAATGCTCTAGGACAGGGTGGAAGGAGCAGTGTGGAATGCTTTAGGACAGGGTGGAAGGAGCAGTGTGGCATGCACTAGGACATGGTGGAAGGAGCAGTGTGGCATGCACTAGACCAAGGTGGAAGGAGCAGTGTGGCATGCTCTAGGACAGAGTGGAAGGAGCAGTGTGGCATGCTCTAGGACAGGGTGGAAGGAGCAGTGTGGCATGCACTAGGACAGGGTGGAAGGAGCAGTGGGGCATGCACTAGGACAGGGTAGAAGGAGCAGTGTGGCATGCTTTAGGACAGGGTGGAAGGAGCAGTGTGGCATGCTTTAGGACAGGGTGGAAGGGCAGTGTGGCATGCACTAGGACATGGTGGAAGGAGCAGTGTGGCATGCACTAGGACAGGGTGTAAGGAGCAGTGTGGCATGCACTAGGACAGGGTGGAAGGAGCAGTGTGGCATGCTTTAGGACAGTATCGGATGAATACTGAGATTTGTTCGTGGAGAGCGGGGGGCACTGCTAAAATCTCGGCCCATCCCGGATAACACAAGCTACGCCCCTGGACGAGGACGATGGAGAAACAAACTATCATGTGCAAAATCCCAGAGTAGAGAGTAAATGAACAGGAAACAGATTCGAGATTAAAACACCCCAGTCATTTTTACCTGCGCACTTAATCGATTATTCCCAGTGACGCAGTTTTACACTGTTACTATTAGCTTAAGTTAGCAGTTTCGGGACTTATACCAATGACGCATCGGTTCCATCAGGGGCAGATCTGTAGCCGTGTTTGGGTGGTATTTAGCTATGACGCATCAGTTCCCATAGAAAAGCTTAAGTAACGGGTTCAAACATGGCTTCAAATATTTCTCCCATCGTCTTGAGCTGAAAAGTCAAGTCTTAAAGTGCTCTCTTGCCAGGAGAGTTTCCCGGTTTGAAAACGACATTTTTAATGCCTTAAGTTTAATTTGTTGAGGCTTTAACTAAATTTTGTTCCTATATTTATTCAATGTAGTTGTATTAGTATCGTCCAAAAAGGTCAAAGTTTCATTGATATTCCCTTCAATACGATCCATCAGTTATAAAATTTCATCCAGATTATAATTAAACACACAGCACAATTTGCTGTATACGCAGCTGCACAGCTTGTGGACCCTTTGGCTGGTGATGATTTGAAGACCCCGTAGAATAGACTCTAACTAAACTAATTGTTATTGTTATTGTTATTCTGTTTCTTGTGTCGGGAATTATATGATGATGTCCCCAAAGCCACCACAGTGACGTCATGTTGTCCTGATGGTGTCGTGGACAGCGGTCCTCTGCCGTTGTCCGTCCAGATGACGTCATAGCACCACCTGTGCAGATAATCGATACCGAACGCTCCTTCCCGCGAGTTATTTCCCTTTGTTCAAGGGAGATGATTGTTTCAGATAACAGAGTCATCCCGTTCTTTTATTCTTTTGTCTTGGGTGTATGAATATAATCATAGAATAACTCGGGCCCGAATAAAGAATGTGCATCAACCTGAGCTGACCAAATCAAACTGCAAGTTTCCGTGTACGGTGAAATGTCTTATGTACAGTACAGACACGCCCCTGGCACTTAGTGTTAGTGCCCGCCTGCATGGCATAGGCGTATCAGTGTAAGTGCCAACCGGGGGTGGGGTGGGTACATAGCTTTTCAGTATGGCCATCAACAAATACACACACACCGAACAGACACACACACACACCGAACAGGCACACATACACACTCACACAGACACAGACACACTTACACACAAAGACACACACACAGAGACACACACACACACAAACCGAGCATATACACACACACAGATACACCGAACACACACCCTCCATAATTTGTTATTAACAAAATCCCCCCCCCCACACACACACACTTTCTACCCTCTCTTTCTAAGCAACTGCAGTGTAGTATCAACAGGTTTCATGTACAGCCACCCGGCGTCCTATTTGAAATGAACATTACGATGAAACTTAGTTCTAATAAACTCACTGAAAATTCTTAAGTCGTTAATGTGTCCTTACTAACGCCCATTCTAACAATTTAACTGTGTTAGTTGTGAGGCCACCATAACAAACTCGCGTCATGTCCACTCTATGGTCAAGGGTTAGTTGTGTGGCCATCAGATCAAACTCACGTCATGTCCACTCAGTGGTCAAGGGCTAGTTGTGTGGCCATCAGATCAAACTCACGTCATGTCCACTCTATGGTCAAGGGCTAGTTGTGTGGCCATCAGATCAAACTCGCATGTCTACTCAGTGGTCAAGGGCTAGTTGTGTGGCCATCAGATCAAACTCGCATGTCCACTCAGTGGTCAAGGGCTAGTTGTGTGGCCATCAGATCAAACTCGCGTCATGTCCACTCTATGGTCAAGGGCTAGTTGTGTGGCCATCAGATCAAACTCGCGTCATGTCCACTCAGTGGTCAAGGGCTAGTTGTGTGGCCATCAGATCAAACTCGCATGTCTACTCTGTGGTCAAGGGTTTTCGGCACTGTGTGATACAAACATGCGCACTCAGCCTGAATAAACAAAAATTTGATGACGAGGCGAAATGAAAATGAAATGAAAGTGACACGAGAAAGTAAAAGGTGTCAAAGCGCTTGTGGGATCTTGACTTGACATTGACCTTTGATTAGAACCGTGGACGTGATTGACACACCAACGACAGAAAAACACGGATAGGATTAGGAAAGTGGTGAATGTTGGACTGGACGTGATGGTGACTGTTGCGGTAGAATATGGATACCTTTTTCAAGTCGCCTTCTCTTGAACGATTAATCCACTTCTACATTACATTGTAGGCCCTCTACACTACATTTTAGGCCCTCTACACTACATTGTAGGCCCTCCATCTTGCCAGGCCTCTTGAACGATTAATCCCCCTCTACACCACATTGTAGGCCCTCTACACTACATTGTAGGCCCTCCATCTCGCCAGGCCTAGCCCTAACCGACCTAACCTTGTTAGCTACTATTATTAGGCCTACATAGTCGCTAAAAATACGCACGCAGAAATATTTATTACGTTAAAGGGATCAAAATACTTACGTGCTTAATCTAGGAACTAAATTTTTCTTTTCATCTTGTAACATATGCAAATGTATGCTTAGTTTTAGATAAACTCAACCATGGTCGCCATGGTCGCCTATGATTATATTTGCACCTGGTCGTTAGTCAGTGCACATACCCTGGTGGAGTGCACATACCCTGGTGGAGTGCACATACCCTGGTGGAGTGCACATACCCTGGTGGAGACCACGCCAGGCACACCTCAAATACCCAGGTGATCTTTTATACGTTCTATATGGATTCTTGTATGTGCTTCCCTCCGCGGTGGAAACTGCAGTCAAGTCATTTCACTAACTCCCGCCAATGGAGGCACTTGTACAGGCAGAGAGCCAGGCAGTGCAATGGTCAGACTGTCAGACTCGTGGTAGAGGCGGGTAGGTATGTAGGGCAGGAATGTCACAGACAGGTAACCAACACACGGGAATACAGGTGAATGGTTCACCGTCAGCCTAATGGTGTAGCATTGTGTTTAATGTTATATGATCACTGCCATCCTTATTCATTTGTCTTAAACGTCAGGGAGAAATAACACAAACAAATTTGTCGCAATAGATTAAGTGCGAAGAGAGAAAAACAGACAGACAGACAGGGATAGGCGGACAGACAAAGAGAGAGAGAGAGAGAAAGAAAGAGAGAGAGAGAGAGAGAGAGATGAGAGAGAGAGAGAGAGAGAGAGAGAGAGAGAGAGAGAGAGAGAGAGAACTCACTGCGCATGCCCCGGAAATTCTTCAATTGGAAAAAGAAAAGAAGAGCTCTGATTTCCTTTATAGAGAAATATTTTTGATGCAACTTTTACCCTTTCGGTGATACTCTTACGGGTGCTGCCCTATCGGGCACAAGCTGCACAAGCAAATTAATTTTCTATTTATCTTAATAAAAGATAGTGACATGCGTTCCAAGCAAACTTTAATTTTAATCCGAGTTAAAAATGTAAAGTAAATTTCGCCTGGTCTGTTTGATTAATGCTATAATGAACAATATAAAAGCCCAAGTAAACATACATTCGTTGGTCTAGCAGACAAAGATAATCTCAAATTAAAGACAAAATTTATTTGTTTTATTTGATAACAAATTATTATGAACATTTCTTTAAAAATGTTATAATTCATAGTATTTAAAATTTCAAGACGTGTTTTCGCTCATCTCCTTTCTAGGTTTTTTTCCCCTCCTTTGATTTTTATTCCCTTAAAAAATCCTTGAGGGCATAAACAAACACTTTCCTTAGCTGACCAGTTCCCCCCCCCCACCACGACCGATCAACCGTTGACTGGCCCCCGCTACACCTGTTGTATCTTGCAATACCCTAGGTATGATACGCCGCTGGAAAGAGAGATGGGAGATGGAGAGGAAACGTTAGGTCGTAGTGTTTGAGTGTTGAAAGCTGAGTGCACTGGGAGGGGGGTGCACTGGGAGGGGGGTGCACTGGGAGGGGGGTGCACTGGGAGGGGGTGCACTGGGAGGGGTTGCACTAGGAGGGGGGGGGTGCACTGGGAGGGGGGTGCACTGGGAGGGGGGTGCATGGGGGGGGTGCACTGGGAGGGGGGTGCACTGGGAGGGGGGTGCACTGGGAGGGGGGTGCACTGGGAGGGGGGTGCACTGGGAGGGGGGGTGCACTGGGAGGGGGGTGCACTGGGAGGGGGTGCACTGGGAGGGGGGTGCACTGGGAGGGGGTGCACTGGGAGGGGGGTGCACTGGGAGGGGGGTGCACTGGGAGGGGGTGCACTGGGAGGGGGTGTGCACTGGGAGGGGGTGCACTGGGAGGGGGGTGCACTGGGAGGGGGGTGCACTGGGAGGGGGGTGCACTGGGAGGGGGGTGCACTGGGAGGGGGGTGCACTGGGAGGGGGGTGCACTGGGAGTGGGGGGTGCACTGGGAGGGGGGTGCACTGGAAGGGGGGTATACTGGGAGGGGGGTGCACTGGGAGGGGGGTGCACTGGGAGGGGGGTGCACTGGGAGGGGGGTGCACTGGGAGGGGGGTGCACTGGGAGGGGGGTGCATTGGGAGGGGGGTGCACTGGGAGGGGTGCACTGGGAGGGGGGTGCACTGGGAGGGGGGTGCACTGGGAGGGGGGTGCACTGGGAGGGGGTGCACTGGGAGGGGTGTGCACTGGGAGGGGGTGCACTGGGAGGGGTGTGCACTGGGAGGGGGGTGCACTGGGAGGGGGGTGCAATGGGAGGGGGTGCACTGGGAGGGGGGGTGCACTGGGAGGGGGGTGCACTGGGAGGGGGTGCACTGGGAGGGGGTGCACTGGGAGGGGGTGCAATGGGAGGGGGGTGCACTGGGAGGGGGTGCACTGGGAGGGGGGTGCACTGGGAGGGGGGTGCACTGGGAGGGGGGTGCACTGGGAGGGGGGCACAGAATGAGTCGTCCGCCCCTGGACCCACGTTTTTCTCGAAATTGTTGATGTGGGGTCTCATTTAGCTAATTGACGTTTTGTTGTTTTCGTGAAGGGAGAACAGAAAATGCTTGCCAGATACGCCCCTGGTTGAAAGAATTTCCATTGAGTTGAATACGAAGACACCTCAACTACATTAGCCACCGGGACCTAACCCACCACCCCCACCCTTCCTTACCGCCCCAACTCCCAGCACTCGTACAAGTTGAGACTTGCCTCCGCTAGGCTCAGACGGGTCTCAGCAGAGTTGCAGACGTTCAAACCGTTGCCTGCACGCGACCAGCTGGCAGACGTGAACAAACTGCGTTCAATTGATTTTTTTTACCCACAAGGCAATTCGATACGGCGGTACCCCACACAGGTAAGCTGGTCACGGGTGATCCTAACGGCAACGATAACGGCAACCCTAACGGCAACCATAACGGCAACAATAACGGCAACCGTACCTGATTCATCAACACAACCTTCCTGCCCCCGCCTCTCCTTAAAAACAATTTCAAGACAAAATAATTTGTTTTGAACAAGGCAAGAAGTAAATAGCACCTGTCATTTAGCATCACATTTTCTTAAAAACCAAAATTATTATTTTTAAAAAAATAATCCTGTAGGAGAGTCAGTCAACCTACCGCCCCATCGTAACCTCACAGAACTCACTGCGCATGCCCCGGAAATTCTTCAATTGGAAAAAGAAAAGAAGAGCTCTGATTTCCTTTATAGAGAAATATTTTTTATGCAACTTGGGGGAACTCTTTAATAAAACTGATGGTTTAAAAAAATGATTTGTCTAATTTTGATATATACTAACTTACTTTTAACAAGTTTTCAACTGCTAGCCGCTAGTTGTTAGCAGTAGAAGGTAGAAAGTGAGGCAACGGACAGCATCCGTGACCGAATCCCAACTCACCTCACTTCACCTCACCGTAACACTGTCGCTACTCATAATATACACTAACAGTTAACTCTACTATGAACTCGTGTGTAGTGTTATAGGTTTCATTATATGTTTAGTTATAGGTTTCTTTATAGGTTTGGATATAGGTTTAGTTATAGGTTTAGTTATAGGTTTAGTTATAGGTTTAGTTATCGTTTTTGGTTACAGGTTTGGTTATAGGTTTAGTTATAGATTATAGGTTTAGTTATAGGTTTAGTTATAGGTTTAGTTATAGGTTTAGTTATCGTTTTTGGTTACAGGTTTGGTTATAGGTTTAGTTATAGGTTTAGTTATAGGTTTAGTTATAGGTTTAGTTATAGGTTTAGTTATAGGTTTAGTTATAGGTTTAGTTATAGGTTTATTTATATGTTTAGTTATAGGTTTAGTTATCGTTTTTGGTTACAGGTTTGGTTATAGGTTTAGTTATAGGTTTAGTTATAGGTTTAGTTATATGTTTAGTTATAGGTCTAGTTATATGTTTAGTTATAGGTTTAGTTATAGGTTTAGTTATAGGTCTAATTATAGGTCTAATTAAAGGTTTAGTTATATGTTTAGTAATAGGTTAAGTTAAAGGCCTAGCGGCCTAGCTATAGGTTTAGTTATAGGATTAGTTATAGGTTTAGTTATAGGTCTAGTTATATGTTTAGTTATAGGTTTAGTTATATGTTTAGTTATAGGTCTAGTTATAGGTTTAGTTATAGGATTAGTTATAGGTTTAGTTATAGGATTAGTTATAGGTTTAGTTATAGGTCTAGTTATAGGTTTAGTTATAGGATTAGTTATAGGTCTAGTTAAAGGTCTAGTTATAGGTTTAGTTATAGGATTAGTTATAGGTTTAGTTATAGGATTAGTTATAGGTTTAGTTATAGGTCTAGTTATATGTTTAGTTATAGGTTTAGTTATATGTTTAGTTATAGGTCTAGTTATAGGTTTAGTTATAGGATTAGTTATAGGTTTAGTTATAGGATTAGTTATAGGTTTAGTTATAGGTCTAGTTATAGGTTTAGTTATAGGATTAGTTATAGGTCTAGTTAAAGGTCTACTTATAGGTCTAGTTATAGGTTTAGTTATAGGTTTAGTTATAGGTTTAGTCATAGGTTTAGTTAAAGGTTTAGTTATAGGTTAAATTATAGGTTTAGTTATATGTCTAGTTATAGGTCTAGTTATAGGTTTAGTTATAGGTTTAGTTAATGGTCTAGTTATAGGTTTAGTTATAGGTTTAGTCATACGTTTAGTTAAAGGTTTAGTTATAGGTTTATTTATATGTTTAGTTATAGGATTAGTTATAGGTTTAGTTATAGGCAGTGGCGGATTTAGGTTTGTCTGCGTGGGGGGGCCAGGAGAATTTCAGGGGGCGCCGAATTTTTTTTTATTCATCCACTTAGTGCAAATATTTCTAGGTGCTGAAATAAAATTCATTTGTCTTAATTGCTGGTTCTGCAATGAAGATTAGAAATTTGATATGAGATTCACTCTTATTGGCTTATTGCTATATTTTATGTTGAAAAAAACACTAAGGTGTGTTGTTTATGTTACATACATTTTCAGAGTTGCCCTGTGGCAACTTGCTAAACAAAAAGAAACATCTAGTCTTAAGTAGATACGGTTAATCAATTGAATTTATGAAAATGGTGGTTAATTTGGGAGCTGTTATTTGTGACAAAATCTAGATTTCTCATATTCCTTTGTGTTCACTTTCAATTGCTGAATATCCTAGCAGACGTAAACATAGAAAACTCAGCATAATAAGTTTATAGTCTTTGGGCTAAATAAAACATCTAAAATATTTAGATAATGAGGTAGAATTTGATTAATTTTTTTTATAGACTTCCAATAGCTTGTTGTACTATCTGCAAGATGACTCATCAGTTTGTTCAGCTTGCCATAAATAGCAGTGACAGTAACTCAAACAAATAACTAAGTGTTAATTAATAAATGCTGCGTTGATCATTCAAAGTACATTATTTAATATTATTTTTGTTTACATCAAACCATTGCAATGAATCTCTGCAATATATAAACAATTGATTTATATTCAGGAGAGTAATAGGTCACAAATGCAAACAAAATATAATGTAATTTAAAAATGTTAATAATTAATAAAAAGGCCTAAGTAATTAAAGAAATCATTTATCATATACATATTATATGCATATTATCATATGTGGGATAAGAAGATGACAGTAATTTATGAACTTAGTTCCAAAGAAAACAACTTATTTTTACTAAAATTTTAAGAGCTACTGTTTTTAGTTCTTGTAATAGTTTTATATCTGAAAGAATGAAATGAGAATTTTAGCTGGCAAAATATTTCAGTTTAAGACCAGGTAATCTGATGCTACAAATAATGAAAAACACAGAGACTTTGGTGGAGCGGATTGGTCAGGATTAGTAACACACACACAATGAGTTCCAATAATATTATACTTATAAATAAACTAAACAACTTACATCACAATTTTTAAAAATAATTTATCACTGGAAGTTTGAGCTTCAAACTTTGGGAAAATCAATGAACTTTACACAAACAATGATTGTAAGTTCCTTAAATAAACATTTAAAACTCTAATAACAATGCAGGACTAAACACAAACCAGGGATAAGCATAGGACGCAATATTCTTCTGTGTACAAGGAGCTTCTGTAACAGATAAGATAAGATAGAGCCCTTAGCCCTATATAAATTGCTTTCTACGTGATTTCATTGAAGCAAAACGATTTATCGTTGATTCAAAGTCAACTTTCTCAGCTAGATCACGTTCAATTGAAATTAATGCCGATCCAGACAAACGTTTGTTTGTCATTGTTTAGAGCAAATAATTTTTGATGAGTTTCAATCTACTGAAATTTCTTTCATCAGTAACACTGCTAACAGGAAGAATCAAGTGCATTTTATAGAGTATTGACAAAATAGGGATACCTGATGCCATTTGTTTTTCAGTCAAGGACGGCTGAACCTTTTTAAGTTGTAGTTCACTAGCTAATGATACATATATTAATGCATACAAATCTTTAAAGGTATCATATTCTACGATTGCTTCTTCAAGGTTAATTTCGTGTTTGTAAATTTTGCATAAATTTTGAAAATAATCTTTATTTCCTTCCGACATTTGTGATGGATCAAAGCAATAGAAATAAGTAACTGTTCCCCAAAAGTCATTAAATCGATCATCTATTTGTGTTACAAGTGTATCCAAGATAGTGAAGTACGTTTCAGATTTAAAGCGTTCGGTTGGATCATCAGCCATTTTATCTCTGCTAAGTTCGCCTGCCATGCTTTTCTTTTTTGCAATTCACTTTTCTTTAAATTCTGTTTTAACATCTAGTTTAGAACCATTTTCGTTTGTAAATGATTTGACATCTACATTCAGACTTTCAAAAACTTCATCGTTTCTCATTTCAACAAACTTATTTCTTCCAACATCGATCAATTGCAAAGGCTTTGCAAGTAGTTTGATAACACGAAGATAACTTTTGTACAAATAGCATCAGAAAAACAAAAGAATATTTTGTTATTAAAACAGATAGTTCAATAGTTTCTGCTCTGACACTTCCTTTATATTCTGTTGATTCCCCTGAATCAAGTGTGGCTAGAATAGCAGAGAATGATCCAACAACTGCATGCTGACGTCTTGAACATCTTGTATCAGAAAGTCGTTTCAGAGTATCTACTGTTGATTCATATTTAGATTTCTTGTGTTCTTTAAGGGTATGTATACGTGGTAAACTAGACGTAAGGAATGCATACAACCTTAAATCTGTGCCAAAAAATAACTGTACATCACTGTTTATAGACATTGCTTCGACAGTAACCAAATTCAAAACATGGGCACAACAATTGGCTGAAAGTTTTTTTTATCTGAGTTTGAAGGCCACTCTTAATTCCAGAGTATGCCTGTCCTTGACAGAGTGTGAAATCAATGTTTCGCTTTTTTAGTTCCTTTAAAACAGTTTTGCTCAATTATTTTCTGTCGCGCCCCCCTCCCAGAGCCGTCTTTACACCATTTTGGGCCCCCGGTCAAAGAAATAGTGTTGGGCCCCTGGGCAAAGAAAGAGTGAGGCGCAGGAATAAAAAATAAATATACATAATATATATAAATAAACATATTACCATGGGGCCCCTATGCTCGTGGGCCCCCGGGCAAATGCCCAACGGACCTTTGCGTTAAGACGGCCCTGCCCCCTCCTAGGAAGAAGAAAACATTTCGCGCCCCCCGCGAGACAGTAAATAGTATCATTTGTCCATAAAATTGTTATAAGTACACCATTTCGCGCCCCCTTTTTGGGAGCCTCGCGCCCGCCCGCGCCCCACTTTTTAAGAAACACTGCTTTAAAATCTTCTCAGCAAATGCAGCAGCATTTTTTATTTTTTATTAATTTTTTAATTTAATTTTTAAAGTCCCATAAACGGTGGTCGTAGGGGGTCCTAATGTTTACGTTAGAACCTACTATGGGCGGTGCTTGGTAGACCTTGATCGGCGCCCCATCTCCCTTCCAGGTCAGCGGAGGACTTTCTAAGCGTAAGTCATTCCCCATTTTTATTGTGGCTTTAACGTGGGCTAGATCCCACGCCCCTCAGCTTGTGAGGCGAGTGCACTATTCGCTATACAGCCACTGTGTACCAATGTATAAAAGCCAATAAATCTTTCCACATGTCCTGATTTTTTGAAAAATTAACTTAAAGAAACTGACATCTGATCAATTCTAGATATATCAATGGTTGAATCAATAATTAAAGAAAAGAATTGTGCAGACTTAACTTCATTATCAATTGTCGCCGATAATTCAGATGCGAGTGATTGATTTAAACCAGATAGTACAGTTTCGTCATTTGAAATACTATATTTAGAAAGCAGTTTGGTGTTGATTAGAAGTTTCGGGTTTAGCAATCTTTTTTTCTTCTCTTGTGACACGTTTTTAGTGTTCATCGAGCGCGTCTTTAGGGGGCGCCATTTTAGACCCAACAGGGGCGTGGGGGGGCAAGCCGCCCCCCCTGCCCTATAGCTAAATCCGCCACTGGTTATAGGTCTAGTTATAGGTCTAGTTATATGGTTAGTCATAGGTTTAGTTATAGGTCTAGTTATAGGTCTAGTCATAGGTTTAGTTAAAGGTTTAGTTATATCCATTTTATCATGATATTTCCGTAAAGCTGCCAGTCCCGTCTTCCATGAACATGCAAATTTCCGGGGAAGAAAAAAAACTTAACGGACGCACAAGAAACATGGCCACACAACTTCCGTTTACATTTTACATAACATATGGTTTAGAAAAATCACAATTGCTTAGAAACGGTTAATCACAAAAGACAATTAGCTTCCTTAACAACGGGCCTTAACACATGAATTTGGATCATTTTAGAACTACATTTGTCTTCACTCTTGCACATTATTGTGTAGCATCTTTTCAAGCCAGGACAGTGCATGCTGTTATGTATTAGACCCAGTGGTGTAGCTAGGGTCATGTGCGCCCGGGGACATGACACAAAATCGGCGCCCCTTGTCGGACCGAAAGGTTCTGGGGGCTCATTGAGCCCCTAAGAAAAATTTGAAATTTTACGGTTTATATAGTTCATTTTCGAAGCTTCTGGTATTTTAATGAAATAGAACACAGGCTAATAATTCTCTATACGATTGTAAACAATTTATTTGAAAACAAAAAGACTCTACTAATTATACGATTAGACATAGTCTACAAAAAATTGATTCTTCTTGATTTAATTTGACTGTCGCAAGCTCGTCAATCACGTTGTCAAAATTAATATTCTCAAGTGTTTCTCTTTCGATGCTAAGGAGTGCAAGTTCACTGGGACTATCTTTTCCAATTGAAGCACGTAAATAAGACAAAATAAGCTTCAGTTTGCTGAAGCACCACTCACAGCTAACAGTTGAAACAGCAATTGTTAGAAGTATTTGAAGTGAAATGCGCTTGACTCGGAAATACGTCATCTCCATATGAAACAATAAAACCAAGAACATCCAAAGGAGTTTTCGATAGGACTTCAGTCCGGGGATTGAGAAGCATTTTTCATTCTCTGATTTATGTGCACAAGTCATGACCATTGACGTCAGTGTCGTATAAATTATCAAAATATAAGCAATTTTAACGAAGTGTATCGACTTTTGACTTAGCAAGAAGAGTTTTGACGTCTTGTAAAAATCCAAATTTGTTGTTAAGATTTTTTTAGACGTATAAACCGTATTGATTTCTCCTGTTGGAGTCTATCAATTACGCTGTTCATATCACGTGCAATTCTTCTTCTGCAGAAAGTCCTGCATCTCTCGTTAATTCTCCAGGCATCTTCCGATGTCGTCTAATCCTTCTGTCAACCTCGATTCCCCAAGTTGTGCATCTTCCTTTCCATTATCTACCGCAACCTGGCTCAAATTATCACGAATGTTGACAATTTCTTTCTCAAGCGATTCAAGATCAGATGCTGCTTCCTTGAAATTCACAGTAGGATTCTGCAACCGTTTATGGACACGATCAATTTTCCCAAGTATGATGTTCCAGAAATGTAACAAAACTAGGAATTTAAAGTTTAATATACCTGCCAGCAAAGTTTAGGCATCACTTCTGGTGTCAGGCGTCATATTTGTATGTCTTGATAATTTTTCTAACAGCTCTACCAGTTCATCTAGTGAAATCTAGTCCTTCATAAATTGCTTTAACAGCTTCTGATCGTGCACTCCAACGTGTTTCAGACTCCCTCTTCCTTTTGATTGGCACAACTCTTTTTAATTCTTCCAAACGAGTTGTTGAGCAAGAGGAAACAAAAATTTATACTTTCAACTATTCCAAAAACGTGATAATAACTGGATCCTGTTTAGCTGAGTGTACTCTTGGTAAGTTTAAGCTGTGGTTATGACAGTTGATGAACAATGTTCTGTGATTTCTGGCACATATTCGGTGTTGAAGGCCGGATATATGCCCAGTCATTACAGCAGCATTGTCATAACATTGTGACCGATAGTCGGCTAGAGGTATTTTATTAGATTCTAGTTTCTCCACGATAACTCTTGCAATGCTTGCTGCGTCTTTGGAATGTATCTAGATAAAACCTAAAAATGATTCTTTGATGGTTTCTTTTTTAGTTTGAAAATCCATATCCACAAATCTGATGACTTGAGAAAGCCGTTCCCGGTGTCTTAGATCGGGTGTTGAGTCAAGTAATAGATACCGTAGTACTTGTTTTTTATGATTTCACCCAACAGCTGATTCCTTACAGTCAATGAAAGTAGGTGAATAAATTCATTTTGGATTTCCTGTTACTGAACCTGGATTTTCTCGGGAATCTTGTAAGTGCTTTTCTAACAGTGGATCATACTGATCAAGTTTGATCACAGAGAGACAGGAAAGAGAGGCGGTGTCTGATGTTTCATATAAAAGGAATCATACTTGCTTTGACATACCCACACAATCCCTTGAGAGGAGAGACCTTCTGTAAGCCAGTGGTTCTCAACCTTTTGAGATTCAAGGACCACTTGAAAAATGTGTGTCTTAGCTACGGACCACTACTAAAAATTGTGCTACTGCCGAGCTGGAAAGTTAAATATAATTATACTGTGTATATATTATCTGTTGCACACGCTCCTTCTATACAGAAGATTATTGTTAGCTTTAAGTAGTATACATGGTATTTAGTAAAATTATACTAATATGCTACGTTTTGCGTGCTCCAAAAAGCAGTATTGTAATGGCTTTCTTTTGTAAAGAACAAATGTCATTTATATTAGTCTTATAGTCTTCTTATTTAATTCTACTTGCTAACTATAAAAAAAACTTTCAGTCATAAACAGAAGTTTTGTATTAAAAAGACTGCTATATTAGTTTATTTATTACGAACGATGTTTTGTTTTTATTGTAACCAATGCAGAAAATCCACTTTCACAAAGTTGCAAAGGGTAAAAGTATTTTAAAAGCTATCTGAGACAATTCGGAGTACTCCAAAATTTCATTAAGCCCACTTTCTGATGCAACATATTCAAAGTGGTATCGCTTGTCAGTTCAATGAATTGGTTTAATTACGATGTTGGTAATTTTATTTGATTAGACAATGTGTGCGAGATTAGGACTGGAAACCCACGAAAAACCACTGAACGTTAAAAATCACCAAAGTAGAATTAAAATTGGCCCTGCATTGATCGAATATGACCAGAAATCAAATTTGTCAACAGTTGTTTATTTATTTTCAACATTTTCTGGTTTCTCGGTGATTTCGTATAATTGATCAAACATCTCAAAGTTACCTTGAAATAATCTTCTTTTCCAAAGATCAAGCTTTTTCGTAAAAGCAGACACTTTGTCACTGAGAGTAATATAATGTGTCTGCTTTCCTTGCCGAGTTGAATTAAGTTTATTGAGTTCTTCAAAAGTTTCAGCCAAATAAGCCAGAACAGCCACCCATAAGCTATGGTTCAAATGATCAACAAGCTTTGAGTTTTTTCTACAAGAAACTCTCTTACGTCATCACGTAATTCAAACAGTCTTATAACCAGCGAATTTCAGTATACATCAGTAACTGTTAATGTTCAAGATTCATATTCGAACATAAGAAAGCAAAGAAATGAGAATTTAATAGACGAGCCTTGATAAAATTTAAAAACTATTTAGGCCAGATCAAAAATATATTTTAAGTCAGCGTTAATTCTTTTACTCGTTGGTCTTTCTCGATGAATCATACAGTACGTACATTTCATGCTTTGCTGCGGACCACCTGGCACATCTTCGCGGACAACTAGTGGTCCATGGACCACAGATTGAGAACTACTGCTATAAGCCACTCCTTTTTCTTGTCTTGGTCATTTTGGTTGCTTCTAGTGTCGTCTCTGTCTGTTCTATTTATAGAATCGCCTTTGTCTCTTACTGCTCCCCTACTCTCACTCCCAGTCTCTCCAAGTTTTTTTAAAAAATCGCCATCAGCAATCCTACATTGTGGATGTGTCATTTATTTATGAGTAGAATGGCGCCCCTTAACGCTCAATGGGGGCGCCAAAATCATGCTTGCCAACTGATTTGTAATGAATACATTTTCGGAGCTCCAAAGTTCAAACTTGCAAACGTATTTAGGGATACATTAGTTTACATCAAAACACAATTAAATAATGAGTTTTAATACTCATTTTGGCGCCCCCTAACGTGGCGCCCGGGGACATATGCCCCATCTGCCCCCCTCACTACGCCACTGATTAGACCTTGAAGATTGCAGATTTGAAACCTTTAAGTTTGGTAAGAATCACCAGCCAATCGGCCCTTCTTATGTTAGTGTTCACTCGACTGCTTTTACGTATATATATATATATATATATATATATATATATATATATATATATATATATATATATATATATATATATATATATATACTAGTTTGTGCTGCGGCGCCGTGGAGCTCCCCCCTTTTTTAAGGGCGCCTATGGCGCCCACCTTTTTCAAAAGCCCACTAACTTGTCCTTGTAATATTAAAATTTCTAAAATGTACACAAAGTATTTTATAAAAAAATTTTGTTGAAAATTTATTTTATGTCAAAAGCCCAAGTAACTTATCCTTGTATGATAAAAACGAAATATTCCTGAAATGTACACAAAGTATGTATATAATATAGGTTGTGCTGCGGCGCCCCCTTTTTTTAAGGGTGCCTACGGCGCCCACCTTTTTGAAAAGCCCAACTAACTTGTCCTTGTATGATAAATACGTAATATTAAACTTTCTTAAATGTACACAAAGTATTTTATAATGTTTTTTAAAAATTTTTATGTCAAAAGCCTAAGTAACTTATCCTTGTATGATAAATACAAAATATTCCTGAAATGTACACAAAGTATGTATGTAATATAGGTTGTGCTGCGGCGCCCACTTTTATTTAGGGCGCCTACGGCGCCCACTTTTTTCAAAGGCCCAACAAACGTGTCCTTGTATGATAGATACGTAATATTAAACTACCTTAAATGTACACAAAATAATTTAAAATAGAGGTTGTAGGGCGCCTAAGGCACCCACTTTTATTTTTTTGGTCAAAAGCCCTAGTAACTTATCCTTGTACTTGTATGATAAATACGAAATATTCCTGAAAATTAAACAAAGCATAAATAATATAAAAGCCCAAGTGGCTCACTCATTGGATGTGGAACGCTGAGGAACGATGTACAACAGTCTATAGCAGTTTTAAAAAATCGTGTGGTGATTAGCGCTGTAAAAATATTTAATATGACGTCATTGGTTGATCTTATATTTAACACAAGGTGTGCATCAAAAGGTGTGCAAATTAATTACAAATTAAAGACGCGCTGTAAAAAATATATTATCTGACGTCATTGCTTTAGCTTATATCTTAATTTTGGAAAAAGGGAACGATGTAAAAATAGAATTTGAGGATTTATAATTATAAAATACTTTGTGTACATTTCAAGAAGTTTAATATTTCGTATTTATCAAACAAGGATAAGTTACTTGGGCTTTTGACAACAAAAGAAGTGGGCGCCGTAGGCGCCCTACAGACCCTATTATAAAATACTTTGTTTACCTTTCAGGAAGTTTAATATTACGTATTTATCATACAAGGACAAGTTAGCTGGGCTTTTGAAAAAGGTGGGCGCCGTAGGCGCCTTTAAAAAAAGCGGGCGCCGCAGGCGCCATGGCGCCGCAGCACAACCTAGTTTATATAATAATTTTTACAGTGCTAATCACCACACGATTTTTAAACTAATTTTAGAAAGCAGCGCACCAAATTACTGCACCAAAAAATAACTATTTGAGTCAATCAGCACTGCTTACAACGCAAAATTAAAAAAAAGCAGAGTGATGTCCCTCAGTGTTAGGTATCAGTGATAATTGAGCGTAAATATAATATATATATATGTGTGTGTGTATATATATATAAAAATATATATAACAATTGTTTATAATACTTGAGCTATTTTTGAAGATACAAGACGTATAGAGAGAAAAAAAAGACCAATAGAAAATGTTCGAGATATAAAGAATCAGATGAATTGGGAAGCGATGAATGAAGTTACAACTCATCCCAATGTTTCAATAGCAAAGTGCCGGGCATATCACTGTCGTTAGGCGGTCTCCGTACACGTTTTATGATGCGATTTGGGGGGGGGGCGGGGACGGTGTTGGGGGAGGGGCTTATCTTGGCGCCTATCAACAAGTCACCAATCAAGAAACTCTCTAGGTACAGTGATGTCACGTGTTGTACAGTGATGTCAGGTGTGTTACAGGGATGTCACGTGTGGTACAGTGATGTCACGCGTGGTACAGTGATGTCTCGTGTGTTACAGTGATGTCACGTGTGGTATAGTGATGTCACGTGTGTTACAGTGATGTCACGTGTGGTACAGTGATGTCACGTGTATTACAGTGATGTCACGTGTGTTACAGTGATGTCACGTGTGTTACAGTGATGTCACGTGTGGTAGATCGATTTTACTTTATGTTACTTCTTACACTTACACATGTGGCCACATTTTACACTTACAGATGTAGCCACATTTTACACTTACACATGTGGCCACTTTACGCTCGCATCAGCAGGTTGGTGACTCCCAGTATTGTAATGAGTAGTCGGGGGGGGGGTGACATCTTGCTGTGCAGGGCGCCACCTTGTTAAAAATGTGTGGGAGTGGATTGGAAGAATGTGATCTGAAGATAATAAAAACATGTCAATCAGACACACTGACATAATGTCAATCAGACACACTGACATAATGTCAATCAGAGACACTCACATAATGAACTTGAGACACAATCACATAATGACGTTCAGAGTTCAGACACACTCACATAATGACGTTCAGACACAATCACATAATGACATTCAGACACACTCACATAATGACGTTCAGACACAATCACATAATGACATTCAGAAACTCACATAATGACGTTCAGAAACTATCACATAATGACATTCAGACAATCTCACATAATGACATTCAGACACACTCACATAATTTCTACACGTTGTTGAGTGTAACATTTTTAAATCCCTTATATTAACTTCACCGCCGTCTCTCTCTGTCGTTCGTCGTCGGGCGGGCGGAAAAACAAAAGTAAAAAATGACCCACTTTCCGTGAAGCCATCGAGCTGAAATTTGGCACACGGAACCGTCTCACCTAACAATGCATCGTATCAATATTTCAGATCGATCGAACGTACCTTAATTAAATTAATACATTTTTAGTTTATCTATATAAAACTATATGTAGAAGTCGCTATTGTTTACATTTTACGGGTCACTTGACTTCACGCCAGGCAGCGGTGGACACATCTCGTGTTTTAACCAGGTGTACCGGCGTGCTTTTGTTTACATTTTACGTGTCACGCTGAGCTCGGTCCAGCGATCGGTGACCAGACCTTTTCCCTCTCCCACCCGCCTCCCAGGAGTTATAAAGCAAAGGGAAGTTTAAGACAGATTCAGTCTGTACTTGTTAGTCGCGTTTGAACATAATCAATACCGTGCGGGGATTTGGAAGGTGAAGTAACGGTACCTGCAGAGGGTTACCTCTACGGCGATGCCCGCTTGATGAGGCTCGCTTGCGATAAAATGAACCGGGTCCTAAGAGCCTAGCGGCTCGACCCAAAAGAGAATGAATATTCACCAGTTATGTCTCATATATAAGGGATTTATAGTCAAAAACTTTGTTTTTACGGGGTTGTTTTATTCACGTGACTTAGTTACTGCTGGCTTATCTGAGTAGCAACATCTAAAATTGTACTTTAGGGAAAATTTGATGTTTAACACAACTTCTCGTTGGCCACATTCGGTCGGGTGTTGATCGATGCTTTATTGGATTATCAACTAAGGGGCCGTCCATAAAGTACGTCACGCTATTTTTGACCATTTTTAACTCCCCCCCTCCCCCTGTCACAAATCTTGGACACCTAAAGTACGTCACACTTTAGAACAAAAATGTTTTGTTTTTTTTATTAACAAAAAAATTAAAATTTATTATAAAACACCGTGACGTCACACATTGCCGGACCCCCCTCTCCCTGTCACAAAGTGTCACACTTTCTTACACCCCCTCCCCCCCCTCTGGAGCGTGACGTACTTTATGGACGGCCCCTAAAATATTTCTGAACAGCATTATAACATTTCCTTGTTTCCTTAAATAATGGATTTTACTCTTTCAAACATGTGTGTGGACGCCAACAGAAAGTGTATCGCAGACGAAACAGACAAAATTGATGGTTTCTCGTGGTATAGGGAATTTGATGTTAAACGCACCAGATTTGATGTGCCTCGATTTTTTAAAGTCATCAGACAACTCTTTTCTTCTCATATAATTGTACTGTACTTTGTTATCATGCGTTTGTAAAAAAG
This sequence comes from Ampullaceana balthica, assembly GCA_944989445.1. Taxonomy (NCBI): domain Eukaryota; kingdom Metazoa; phylum Mollusca; class Gastropoda; family Lymnaeidae; genus Ampullaceana; species Ampullaceana balthica. The sequence goes on from CALYLW010000063.1 coordinate 1,679,314, forward strand.
AGTCACCGTCGTCTGCTCGCGATCAACCAATGGGAAAAGGAATTACAAGATCGAAAGCGACAGTGATATTTTTTCAACTGCGCGCCGTTTGATGATTTGTTTAGGGCCGGAATGTTTCAACCAATTCTCAGAGCTGTTCAGGCAAAATCTCCCCAGAAATTCATTCACGGAAACACGATCAATGAGAAGGAAATTTGAGCCTTCAAGGTTCAGTGCACACGATCGTCTGCAGCAGAAGTAAACATAGAACTGCAGTGTGTGGATAAAATTAAGACATGATTTATTTGTGCTGATGGTGCACGATGGTGCATGGCAACATGGACCACTGGTCCGTAAAACTTTCTGAAATTTGGCCTATAATTATTGACGTAAATATGGACTTAACAGATTTTAGTTTTTGTTGTCAAATTTCCTAAAATTTCTTTGACATTGTTAATAAAAATTTTGTGAATTTTAAAATGTAATAAAAGTAATAGTTTATTGGTGATAATGTGTAATATGCAAAGGTAACGAAAGCACATTCCTACAAATTACACGTAAAAATGTAAGATTTGATGGTAGATGTGCCTGTCACAAATGTAAGGTTAAATGGAGGTGTCAGAAATGTAAGGTTTGATGGTAGATGTGCATTTCACAAATGTAATGTTTGATGGTAGATGTGCATTTCACTAATGTAATGTTTGATAGTAGATGTGCATTTCACAAATGTAATGTTTGATGGTAGATGTGCCTGTCACAAATGTAATGTTTGGTGGTAGATGTGTCAATGTGTCCCTAGTAAAAACACCTCACGGTTTTAGCTTCTCGTTTATTCACTTTACGACACAACACGTCCCCTTGATGATAACACGTTAAGAATAAAGATAACATCATTTTGAGGTGCTTTTTATCATCACTTACTGGTATCATCACTTACTGTTATCATCACTTACTGTTATCATCACTTACTGTTATCATCACTTACTGTTATCATCACTTACTGTTATCATCACTTACTGTTATCATCACTTACTGTTATCATCACTTACTGTTATCATCACTTACTGTTATCATCACTTACTGTTATCATCACTTACTGTTATCATCACTTACTGTTATCATCACTTACTTACTGGTATCATCACTTACTGTTATCATCACTTACTGTTATCATCACTTACTGTTATCATCACTTACTGTTATCATCACTTACTGTTATCATCACTTACTTACTGTTATCATCACTTACTGTTATCATCACTCACTTACTGGTATCATCACTTACTGTTATCATCACTTACTGTTATCATCACTTACTGTTATCATCACTTACTTACTGTTATCATCACTTACTTACTGTTATCATTTAGTTGAAACTGAAATAATATCTAAACCCCAGTTAGTGTAAAGCTATAATAAAACAAACCCGTAAAAACAAAGTTTTTGACTATAAATCCCTTATATATGAGACATAACTAACAGTATTGATTATTTTCAAACATTTACAGACTGAATCTGTCTTAACTCAAGTTTGCTTCATAACCCTAGGGGGGAGGGGTGGGTGGGTTTTGGTGGGTGGGAGGGGGAGAGGGGAAAAGTCTGGTCACCGATTCGCTTGACCGAGCTCAGAGTGACACGTAAAATGTAAACAAAAGTGCCCCGTCGCTTCGTTGGGTCGCCTCAATGCGTCAGCTCAAACTTTCACGTGGCAAAAAAACAATAACAAACCGTGAATTTAAATTACATACCTCATATAAGGATAAACTAAAAATGCATTAATTTAATTACGGTACGTTCGATTCTGAAATTTTGATACAATGCATTGTTAAGTTAGACGGGTCCGTGTGCCAAATTTCAGCTCGATCGGATCACTGGAAGTGGGTCATTTTCGACTTTTCTTTTTCCGCCCGCCCAGCCCATGAGAGAGATGATGAAAGGATGAGATGATGAGACGGCCGCGAAGTTAATATAAGGGATAAGTGTCATGATTCCTTTGTTCAGTCAAAAATGCTAATTTCTTTAACTAGACGTTTATTACATATGATGCTTCACTCCCTGCATCCTCCCTCTGATCAGCTCGACTCAAAAGGTTGCACCCCACTATTACTCAACTTTGAACCTAAGGCAGGACAACCCCCCCCCCTGTGTGGTTACCTCACAGTAATATCTCTGGCGTGAAGGTGAGGTAATGACAAGAGTGTGTGTGGGGGGGGGGAGATAGCGAAGTAAACAACATCGCTAGCCATCATTGTGTCAGTCCACACCAGGAAACAAAAACTGTAATGCGTCGGTCATAGTGACCCAATGGGACTCCATTCTTCATTCGCAAGTATTCTCGCCTTCCCTTCCCTGCTCCCACACCGGGATATCCCCCCCCCCGTCAGAACTCGAGACGGACAAGGTGCTGAGACAAGGTGACCAGAGTGGTGGTGATGGATGACGTAAGAGGGAGAGTTGGCTGCTGCTGTGATCCTGTGACGTGAGAAATGGCCGGTAAGTTATACTTCAGGAAGAGTCTCCAGCTAGCCAACCCGACATTGCAGAGTTCAATCTACTGGCCTGTTGCCTTGACTCACGTCGTGAGTAAAATAAAAACTAAGATCAGATCTAGGGCTGTTGTAAGAGACTTTTCACTGACCTCAACTCCAGTTATAACTAATTCACGTTGAAGGTAAATTAAGGAACCAAGTAATGTTACAAGTCATGTAACAATACTTGCCTACTTCATATTTAATCACTATTTGAAACAGTTTTGACAGGGATTGGCGTGGGAAGACCCCACCCCCACACACACACACTTGTTGTCAAGTTCATGTTAAGCTGGATTTACAACCGTCAAAAAATTATTGAAAATAAATATATATCCAAAGCCAAAGAAAGCAGTGTTTTTATTTCTTTATATTCGTTTTATTTGTGTACTATTTGTTGGTTGAAGAAGGCTCTTTGCCGAAACGTTCGCTGTTTTCTTACGCCCTGTCAGGCTCACTCATACCCTGTATACATACTATAAGAAACTGGCTCGTTACACCAATCGCCAATGTATGTCTTGATTGTCTGTTCACCCACTGAGTCCATTCACCTACAAAATATGTACTGTAAGACACCGAGATTTCGGTGTCGGTTCGTTTTCGTCATCGTTTTGTAACAGAAAAGTTGGCCCAACGATCGGTCGAATTTCTGTTTTGAACGAAATATGCTTCGTCTTTCAGTAATCTAACAAAATTTAGACTTTCACTCTGTCTGGCGACTACTACCGTATATACTCACACATAAACCGAATTTACAACTATAAAATACAATAGTGAAATTATATGCGCGTAAAACAAAATGGACACAAGGACAGATACTAATGCCAATTTTCCAGCCACATATTTTCTTCGCTATCTAAATATAGACTTCGTTAATCGTCAGTTGTGAACAACTTATGAGCGGAGGTTCAGATATTATGGAACAATGTGGAAAAAGCAGCACACGGGTTTGTGTCAGTCCAAAAGGTAAATAAACTGGTATGTAATATAAAAGTAAACATTTTACATCTTTACAGTAACAAAAGTATATGAACCAAAAATATGGACTAAAATTGGACAATTGTATGTTCAGCTTATATGCGGGTTTTTGCAAAACTGGCCATTTTAAGGCATTTTTAGTGGGTCGGATTATAATAAATTATATGCGATGTAGACTTATATGCGAGTATATACGGTAATCTAATCTTCTGTTAATACAACTCATATCTACATCATGATATCATTTTAAATATTTAAAAATATGAGGATAGAAATATGCTTAGTGAAACGGTTAATATTTTATTTAAAAAAAATTAAAATAATAATAATAAATATAATTTTAAAAAAATATATATACATAAGGAATGTGGTTAACCGACAAACGGCCCTGGACAAAACAGCCCCGACAAATGGACCCCGTCATAATGGCCCCGGTCAAAATGGCCCTGGACTAACAGATGGCCTTATAGTGAAAAATGCAAACAAATATTATATTCGTATTTTTAATCACCGATTCAGTGGCAGGTTTAGTTCACAAGAAACAATAATAATGACATCACAAGATAGAATTTAAAAACAGTTTCTGAATATGGTACCAAGTCATGGTTGTTTGTTGAGAAGAAATAATATAATAACATCACAAGAAATAATCTTAAAATTTGACCCCCTTTTTTAAGGGTGAAAAGGTTGACAAAAGGTTGACAAAAGGTTGACAAAAGGTTGACAAAAGCTTAAAATGCAAAAAATTGTAAATTTTGTGTTGAAAAATGTAAACAATTTGTGTGGGGCCGTTTTGACCGGGGCCGTGTTGACGAAGAAATATCTATTCTTGTATATATATAATTCACAGAAATTAGGACAAGCGCAAGACGCGAGCAAATAACCATGACGAATGACCCTCACTAGGGTCGATCAATCACAGTTTATGGTTGGAAAGCGAGGGTGGTGCAGGGTGGAGGGACAGGTACCAACAACCGCAGCTCGCATGTCTCGAGAACAACAATGCGTTGCGACGTTCACTCACGTTGTTTTCATTTCTTCGTGCTTGTGTTTGTGTCCGCCCGTCCGCCCCCCCCCCGTTCTTTGCACTACCTATGAGCAAGTCTGCGGCGTATGCTGGGCCACGGGTTCGTATCTAGTTTCAATGATTTATTATTATTTTTGTTTAAGTTTAGGGAGCCTCGCTTCATTCGCTTTTACATTATGAAAATCAGGCTCAAAATTGTTTTCATAATTCAAATTAATTTACATTACATAAACTAATGCCAATCCTCACGGCTGATCCTCTAACCCAGCAGGTCTTCCACCCCCCCCCCAGCGCCCACCTATTGGCTTTCCGGAAGGATAGGAGTCTTAAAGATATACTTGAAAGAAGTCACCTTCCTAATATGAAAGCTCACATTGGAACAAAAGGTTGCAGCGGTAACCGTTGCAATACTTGTCAATGTATATTCGAAATTAACAGCATTTATCTTATCTTATCTTATCTGTTTACAGACGCTCCTTCTATACAGAAGATTATTGCGTCCTACGATTATCTATGGTTTGTGTTTAGTCCTGCATTTTTATTAGAGATTTAAATGTTGATAAAGTGTTGGTTTTCCTGGATTCTTCAGGCAACCCATTCCACGCCCGAATTCCGGACGGGAAGAAGGAAAACGTGTATGTGTTTGTTCTTGCATACGGAATAAGAAAGGTGTTTTTATCCTTATGTCTATCTGAGGGTTGTATTAAGTTATCTTTGTGTTGTATTTCTAAATTAGAATTAATTGCTTTATGTATGATTACTACTTTGCTCTTGGTTCTTCTATCCTCTAGTGTTTCAAGGTTTAATGATTTAACTAATGGTGTTATTCTTGTCAGTTTCGAATATTCTCCAGTAATGAATCTGGCAGCTCTTTTTTGAATTTGTTCTAGTTTATCAATGTTTTCTTTGGTGGATGGGTCCCATACAGAAGATGCATATTCTAGTACAGGTCTCACCAAAGTGAGGTAGCATTTTAGTTTTATATCTCTATTACATTTGTTAAAGTTTCCTTTTTATAAAGCCTAAGGTTTTGTTTGATTTTTTAATAACTTCATTGACATGGGGATTCCATGATAGTTTCTCATTTATTAAGACTCCTAAGTATTTTGCATCTTTAGTTTGGGTCAGTTCTTTTCCATGAATGTAATATTTTGAATTTATTTGTTTCTTTTTCTTTGTTACTCTTAACAGTTGACACTTTTCTGGGTGGAAAGACATACTCCAGTTAGTTTCCCATTTTATCAATTCATCTAAGTCTTTTTGTAAAATTTTGCTATCTTGTTCTGATTTAATTGTTCTATAGATTATACAATCATCAGCAAATAACCTAACTTTTGTACCTGTTGAGATGTTGTTGGGTAAATCATTTATATAAATTAAAAAGAGTAAGGGACCTAGCACAGTTCCTTGTGGAACTCCTGAGTTAACCTTTATTGGTGCAGATTTAGATCCATTAATTATTACAGTTTGCTCCCTGCCCAAAAGGAAGTCTTGGATCCAGTGATGTAAGGAACCTGAGATTCCAAAGTAGTTAAGTTTTTTAAGTAAACTAAGGTGGTGAACTTTGTCAAATGCTTTTGAGAAGTCTAGTAATATTGTATCTATTTGATCATTTTTGTCTAAGCCTTTTGATAGTTCATCTATTAAACCTATTAATTGTGTTTCACATGATCTGTTTTTTCTAAAGCCGTGTTGATGTGGGCATAGGGCATTATATTTGTCAAGGTGGTTAACTATTCTACTATATATTATGTGTTCTAGTAATTTACAGGTGATACTAGTAAGTGATACAGGCCTGTAATTACCAGGGTCTGATTTATCCCCTTTCTTAAAGAGTGGAGTTACGTTAGCTAATTTCCAATCCTGGGGCACTTTACACTGGTTTAGAGAGGCTTGAAAGAGAACTACAAGGATTGGGGACAGTTCATTGCTTAGTTCTTTTAATAACCTTGCAGGCAAATCATCTGGGCCAGTAGCTTTGTTTATTTTTATGTTTTTTAGGAGTGAATGTATACCTATCTCATCTACAGTTATGTTACCTATTTCCTCCATTTTATTTAAATTTATTAAAACTTCCTTGTCGCCTGAGGCAGAAAAAGATGATGCAAAATATGTGTTAAGGATATTAGCTTTAGTTTCTGAAGGTTCCATTTTTTTAGATTTGATAAAGGACCATAAGTTTTTATTGTTATCTTTGGTAATTACATTGTTTATATATTCATTTTGGAGGTTCCGACTAAGTTTTTGTGTCAGTGTTTAATCTTTAAGTATTTTTTGTGTATCCTATATGAATAGGTAGCTTTATATTTCTTAAATAAGTTCTCTTTTTGTTTGCATAGCTTTTTCAATCTAGAATTGAACCAGCATTTGTTAATTTTATTTGATGTTAGTTTTGTTGGAACATTCTCATCCATTATAGTTTTTAGATTTGTTTTTATATCTTTCCAAATTTCTTCTACTGGGCTATTTGTGTTAAATTTACTTAGGAAAGTTTGTTGGAAGTTAGCCGCTGATTGGTGTAGTTTTATTGAATTACATTTATTCCAAAGATAGATTATTCTTCTAGGTATCTTATTAATTTTAGTATTTTATTGTATTGGTGACCCTAACAATATCATGGTTGGACAGTCCTGGAATTATTTTATAGTCTAACACTAGTCCTGGTCTATTTGTTAGGAATAAATCTAGTGTTTTATTTTTCTTTGTTGCTGTTTTTACTATCTGTTCTAGGTTTATGTTGTTTATAGTGTCTAGGAAGTGTTCATTAATTTCTTTGTTAGTTTGATGGTTATCAATTGTATAATTTTTCCAATTTATATCTGGAAGATTAAAGTCCCCCATAATCCATAGAACTGCATTTTTATTATTCTCTTTTATGAAAGTTAATTGACTACAAAGATTGTTCATGTATTCTGGGTTTGTATTTGGAGGTCTATATATACTGCCTACAATAAGTGGGGATGAGTTTGGTGTAATTATTTTACAATAAATAGACTCTATATTAAAATTTGGCTGTGTAGTAATTTCTTCAGCTATGTGTTAAGGATATTAGCTTTTCCCTCTTGAAAAATGTACGATAATTCGCAAGGTGATTTATGCAATTCTTTGCAAGAGGTGCAATGGGTGAGACAGGTCGTCGCCTGTACTACTTAAAAGACATGCTCTATGTCCTGTCTCTAAACACGTCAACAGGGCTGATCTTGGCGGGATTTAGGATATTGCAGCTACTGGCATTCTATATACGACCAATACCCATGATAGGACCTACATGGAAAATACCCATGATAGGATCTACATGGAAAATACCCATGATAGGATCTACATGGAAAATACCCATGATAGGATCTACATGGAAAATACCCATGATAGGATCTACATGGAAAATACCCATGATAGGATCTACATGGAAAATACCCATGACAGGATCTACATGGAAAATACCCATGATAGGATCTACATGGAAAATACCCATGATAGGATCTACATGGAAAATACCCATGATAGGATCTACATGGAAAATACCCATGATAGGATCTACATGGAAAATACCCATGATAGGATCTACATGGAACATACATTTATGAAACGATTTGGTACTTTGGCTTCATATTAAACAACATTCACAATTTTACAAATTTGTTCAATCTTTTTCCCCACTATGTTTTTTAAAAGTAAATGTTGATAATTCCTTCCTTTTCTAATATCCTCTGTCATTGTTTTGTTGTGTTTATGTGTCATTGTTTTGTTGTGTTTATGTGTCATTGTTTTGTTGTGTGTCTGTGTCATTGTTTTGTTGTGTGTCTGTGTCATTGTTTTGTTGTGTGTCTGTGTCATTGTTTTGTTGTGTGTCTGTGTCATTGTTTTGTTGTGTTTATGTGTCATTGTTTTGTTGTGTGTCTGTGTCATTGTTTTGTTGTGTTTATGTGTCATTGTTTTGTTGTGTTTATGTGTCATTGTTTTGTTGTGTTTATGTGTCATTGTTTTGTAGTGTGTTTGTGTCATTGTTTTGTTGTGTTTATGTGTCATTGTTTTGTTGTGTGTTTGTGTCATTGTTTTGTTGTGTGTCTGTGTCATTGTTTTGTTGTGTGTCTGTGTCATTGTTTTGTTGTGTGTCTGTGTCATTGTTTTGTTGTGTGTCTGTGTCATTGTTTTGTTGTGTGTCTGTGTCATTGTTTTGTTGTGTTTATGTGTCATTGTTTTGTTGTGTGTCTGTGTCATTGTTTTGTTGTGTGTCTGTGTCATTGTTTTGTTGTGTTTATGTTGTCATTGTTTTGTTGTGTTTATGTGTCATTGTTTTGTTGTGTGTCTGTGTCATTGTTTTGTTGTGTGTTTGTGTCATTGTTTTGTTGTGTGTCTGTGTCATTGTTTTGTTGTGTGTCTGTGTCATTGTTTTGTTGTGTGTCTGTGTCATTGTTTTGTTGTGTGTCTGTGTCATTGTTTTGTTGTGTGTCTGTTTCATTGTTTTGTTGTGTGTCTGTGTCATTGTTTTGTTGTGTGTTTGTGTCATTGTTTTGTTGTGTGTCTGTGTCATTGTTTTGTTGTGTGTCTGTGTCATTGTTTTGTTGTGTGTCTGTGTCATTGTTTTGTTGTGTGTCTGTGTCATTGTTTGTTGTGTGTCTGTGTCATTGTTTTGTTGTGTGTTTGTGTCATTGTTTTGTTGTGTGTCTGTGTCATTGTTTTGTTGTGTGTCTGTGTCATTGTTTTGTTGTGTGTTTGTGTCATTGTTTTGTTGTGTGTCTGTGTCATTGTTTTGTTGTGTGTCTGTGTCATTGTTTGTTGTGTGTCTGTGTCATTGTTTTGTTGTGTGTTTGTGTCATTGTTTTGTTGTGTGTCTGTGTCATTGTTTGTTGTGTGTTTGTGTCATTGTTTTGTTGTGTTTATGTGTCATTGTTTTGTTGTGTGTTTGTGTCATTGTTTTGTTGTGTGTCTGTGTCATTGTTTGTTGTGTGTCTGTGTCATTGTTTTGTTGTGTGTTTGTGTCATTGTTTTGTTGTGTCTCTGTGTCATTGTTTTGTTGTGTCTCTGTGTCATTGTTTTGTTGTGTGTCTGTGTCATTGTTTTGTTGTGTGTCTGTGTCATTGTTTTGTTGTGTGTCTGTGTCATTGTTTTGTTGTGTGTCTGTGTCATTGTTTTGTTGTGTGTCTGTGTCATTGTTTTGTTGTGTGTCTGTGTCATTGTTTTGTTGTGTGTCTGTGTCATTGTTTTGTTGTGTGTCTGTGTCATTGGTTTGTAGTGTGTTTGTGTCATTGTTTGTTGTGTGTCTGTGTCATTGTTTTGTTGTGTGTCTTTTAAAAAAATCTTTCTTTTATTACATTATTATTTTTCCATGATATAGAATGTAGTTGTTTTTTTTTATACTTGTGTAAATTATTTTTATTGATAAAAACATTCGTCGAAGCGTCTACTTGTGTATAAGTCATTTAATAAAGCTTTAATTTAGTTTTGATCACTCAATTCCATTGTGTATCTTGTATTTTAAATGCAAGTGAGGGTCCGCGAAGTTTATTTAGGGATATTGGAATAATTACTAACCATTTAAATATTGTTGATGAAATTATCTTTTTATAACAATTAGTTGTTTCATTTCATGGTTTTAAATGTCGTGCTGAGTTTTACATATTTCCATTTCGGCTGAAACTCATTTAAAGATTTCAGTTTTGTTTTGAGCCAGAAAATGTCATTCAGCCAGGATCCAGAAAATGTCATTCGGCCAGGAGCCAGAAAATGTCATTCAGCCAGGAGCCAGAAAATGTCATTCAGCCAGGAGCCAGAAAATGTCATTCAGTCAGGAGCCAGAAAATGTCATTCAGTCAGGAGCCAGAAAATGTCATTCAGCCAGGAGCCAAAAATGTCATTCAGTCAGGAGCCAGAAAATGTCATTCAGCCAGGAGCCAAAAATGTCATTCAGTCAGGAGCCAGAAAATGTCATTCAGCCAGGAGCCAAAAAAGTCATTCAGCCAGGAGCCAGAAAATGTCATTCAGCCAGGACCCTAAAAATGTCATTCAGCCAGGAGCCAAAAAATGTCATTCAGACAGGAGCCAAAAATGTCATTCAGCCAGGAGCCAAAAATGTCATTCAGCCAGGAGCCAAAAAATGTCATTCAGCCAGGAGCCAAAAAATGTCATTCAGCCAGGGGCCAAAAAATGCCATTCAGCCAGGGACCAAAAAATGCCATTCAGCCAGGAGCCAGAAAATGTCATTCAGCCAGGGGCCAAAAAATGCCATTCAGCCAGGGGCCAAAAAATGCCATTCAGCCAGGAGCCAGAAAACACCATTCGGTCAGGAGCCAAAAATGTCATTCAGCCAGGAGCCAGAAAACACCATTCGGTCAGGAGCCAAAAATGTCATTCAGCCAGGAGCCAGAAAACACCATTCGGTCAGGAGCCAAAAATGTCATTCAGCCAGGAGCCAGAAAACACCATTCGGTCAGGAGCCAAAAAATGTCATTAAGCCAGGAGCCAGAAAATGTCATTCAGCCAGAGGCAAAAAAATGCCATTCGGTCAGTCCCTATAACTGTAGCACCTAATCAAACTGTAATAAACAACTACGAAATCCTTGTATCATGAGCACACAAAAATTGTATGAAGAGCGCACTAGGACGGCCCAAGTACATTGAAAGCCACAGACCAAGGAAGAGCGCACTAGGACCGTCCAAGTACTTTGAAAGCCACAGACCAAGACACCTGTCTTGACATGTCAGATGCTTGCTGTCAAATCAGAACGACAGAACATCACCTCCACAGAGCATGATTTATCCAGAATTAATCTTTTAATCAGACCTCTTAAATAACTTATGAAAACCCGAATCCAGCTTTCAAATCTGGCCTGTCACTTTGACAGTGAGATTTTAAACATGCCAGGTTGTAATGAACATTTGATTGTGAGAAGTCCAGTGTGGATCCAGTTTGGATCTAATTTTATTGTGACGTGAGGGAGTGGGGCGCGGGGGGGGGGTTGTCCACTTATTTCATTTGACCCAGAATGCCACACGTCTCATAGAAGTTATTCAATGTAGAACCCACTGAAAAATGAACACCACCATTTTGACAAGAATGTTATTGATCAAAGGGCGGGTAAGCCATGACTGAAGATAACGAACAGATCGGCAAGAAGTCTTCTCCAGCAAACAAACAGAAACAACAAGAAATTGAAAAAAAGTGTGTGTGTGAGGGGGGGGGGTAAAATTTTGCTGCTATACGTGTGAGTCTAGTCGACCATATGTTAATTTTAAAAAATGTTTTTGAACTGCAGCAACGCGTGCGAACAACATCAATTATATATTAGTTCAACAAATCATTTCTTCATTTAGACTTAAGTACTTAATCGTAAAGATTGTAGATTTGAATGGAAACAGAACTGCGTGCTAGCTACCGTTTGTGAATGTGACTGGGCTGTTGTGAATTTAACTTTGATATATGGTCACCGACCATTTCTCCTTCAATGAGATTCTACCAAAACCTCTTGGCTCTATTGATACGAATGCTCCCCTAAAGGATCAATTGAAAGTATATAAATTAAAATGGCGTTAAATTCAACAACTTCTCAATGACCTACCAGACTAACGTGACCTAAATGAGATTGTGAATTTGACCCCACCCCCAACAACCCGACAACCCCCTTCTGTACCCATGAGTCAATGTCAACCCACCTATAATTAAACATCTAAACTATTCTTGGTATTTAGTTTGTGTGGAGACTAAACAAACATTTTCTATTTTTATCGGCCTTCCCCCTTACGTGATAGCGTTGACTCTCACAACCACATCACTCCCCCACTCTCCCTACACTTACTCCTGAGTGGTTCTCAACATTTCACTAACTGCCCATGTCTGTGTATCACCATCGTCTGCCCTACCCAGGGCCTGCCTTAGGAATTGGAGACCCTAGGTGAAGTGAATTTGGTGGCCCTTAATGAAATAGAAAAAGATTATTTTTCTGTGATTCCTGTGCGAGGCCTTCACTAATCGGAGGCCCTAGGCGGCTGCTTAGTTGTCCTACGCCTAATGCTGGCCCTACCACACTCCTCGGTTCCTACTGCCCAAATGACCCTCCTCTCTTCAAACCAGACTCCTCAGTTTTAACCCCCTTTTACGATTACGTGGTAATTTCGTGTACTCTTTCGTTGTATTTTATTGTATGAACATTTCTGTTGGCATATCCACTTGGAAGTATTTGAAGATGATGTACCGTGCCGTACCACAACCAGGCCACCAGAGTGTGAGTAGCTAAGACACACCTTTAGTTTTGAAGTGGGGATCAAAGATGTTTATTTAATTATTTTAAAAAAAATATCTTCATGTGTTAACCCAAATAAATGTGTGAATTCATTTTTTAAAATATAAATCAATATTTGATCTCCATTTCTTGGCATAACTCAATAACTGATCCTCCGTTCTTGACTCCTCCAACCCCCTGTACACCTTGATTACCTATCATGACGCTCAGGTGTGTGCTTCATGTGTCTAAGTTTGACTCAGTTTGTGTGTTCGTGTACAGGTCACAGAGTACTTTGCTACTAACCCTGTGTGTTCCTGTACAGGTCACCGAGTACTTTGCTACTCACCCTGTGTGTTCGTGTACAAGTCACCGAGTACTTTGCTACTCACCCTTTGTTTTTACGTCTATGGCTGACACTCCCACGGCAGCCCATCTCAGCATTCTCGCAAAACGTCCAATACCACACACACATCAATACGACACACACCAGCCACATAGACGTTAACACCACACACATCAATACGACACACACCAGCCACATAGACGTCAACACCACACACACCTTCCCCACACAAGTCAACACCACACTGTCCACACACACCTTCCCCACACACACCCTCCCCACACACACACCCTCCCCACACACACACCAGCACCACACACACACCAACCTCGCATACATCCAGGCACCACCTCCAGGCTCCAAGCACCACCAAGTAAGCCCCTGGTTACAGCCACCATCTTGTGCGCGGAACCCCCCCCCCATTCCCCTTCACTCCAGTCTTCCCCCACCCCATTTAAATTAGACATTGCGTGAAGTCAGCTTTGAGCCAACGAAACTGGGTCACGCCAAAACTGGGTCAATCGTTGGATTTAAGCTGCGTGCTGGCAGTGCTGGCCTGGTTCTTACAGTAACGGTCGTTTGGAGTTCGGAGGTATTGTTCTGTCTGTCTGCGTCTGCAGACATTGACACACACAAGCGCACGCACATCTACCATACACACACACACACTCACACACATGCGCACGCCAACACACCGTCTTAGCCCTCTTGTCAGATTGTTACGCATCTCATTATTTCCCATGGGTAGTTTCTCATGGCATCCCAACACTTATTGTCAATGGCTTGTCTTATTTACTGACTTGTCTTATTTACTGACTTGTCTTATTTACTGACTTGTCTTATTTACTGACTTGTCTTATTTACTGACTTGTCTTATTTACTGACTTGTCTTATTTACTGACATCATCAGTAACCGTTGGAGAACATGGCTAATTACTAAGTTGAATACTCAATCACATAAGGCAAGGGTTTGTTCCCGGGGCGTCCCTGAGTCACCCCGCTCCGAATGGGTACCTAACACTACATGTAGTTAGGCGGCTGGGTAATGCGTGGAACCCACAAAGCCGTGGCCTGTGAATGCTGCATCACTTGCCAACAGATCATCTGTCATGGTCTGTGGACGCAACTATCTTCTGCATAGAAGGAGCGTCTGTATAGATAAGATAAGATACAATAATAGTATTAATAGGTGATTTAAATAATTTTGAACGATTCTTATGTTCCAGTACTTATCAACACTTGTTCTCAGCCCAACATCCATTCAACCAGTGGCTCTCAAACTATGGCTCATGAACCTGAACGCAGTAGGAAGATTGAGAAAAAGTGAGTCACCCCCTCCTTTTCTCACCCTTTCACCCACAACTAAAGCCATTGAACCAGTGGTACCCCACTTCCACCTTCGAATTATTGTGTTCGGTCTCACATCTATTACTTAACGTTTAAGTAACAGTGACAGTAACAGTAACTTCAGTAATATGAAACAGTAACAGTGACTCTGACAGTAACAGTAACAGTGACAGTGATAGTAACAGTGATATTAACAGTGACAGTAACAGTAACAGTGACAGTAACCGTGACAGTAGCAATGAGATAGTAACAGTGACAGTAACAGTGAGATAGTAACAGTGAAGGTGACATTGATATTAACAGTAAAAGTGACAGCAACCGTGACAGTAGCAGTGAGATAGTAACAGTGACAGTAACAGTGAGATAGTAACAGTGACAGTGCGGTCATAAAAACCAACTTACATGGTTGGAATTGCCATTTATTTCATGAGTTATAAATAGAAGTTGTCAAGTAAAAGTTGTAATTAATTAAGGGCCAGGGCCATAATTTCATAATACAATGATGTAAGAGTCCACAGTAAGAGCCAGTTTCCACAGTAAGAGCCAGTTTCCACAGTAAGAGCCAGTTTCCACAGTAAGAGCCAGTTTCCACAGTAAGAGCCAGTTTCAGCCCAACTTCCTCCCGTGACATACCTTTGTCCATCCCTTGGGGTGCGAACGTTCATGGCTCCAGGTTTGTAAACGCTGAGTAAACCTTTAAGGAATCATAGCACGTTTATTGAACACAACTCGGAGGTTTATCCACTGCAATCAGGCGTCTTTCTAGTTTAATATTTTTGGGGCAGTGCTATGTGTCACTTTTTCCCGGCAGTGCTATGTGTCACTTTTTCCCGGCAGTGCTATGTGTCACTTTTTCCCGGCCGTGCTATGTGTCACTTTTTCCCGGCAGTGCTATGTGTCACTTTTTCCCGGCAGTGCTATGTGTCACTTTTTCCCGGCAGTGCTATGTGTCACTTTTCAATGTTAGATTTACTGTAATAGAACATGATTGATCAGCACACACAAGTTGTCTACTTACAAGTTAATGAATATATATTATATAGAGTACTAGCAGACCCATCGTGCGTTGCAACGATCTCAGTAAAAAGGAATACATATAGATAAAAAATAAATTACTTTAAGGATCACCAGGCCCATCAGTTTAACATATGACGTTCGAAAATCTGTTCATTTTCATTACAAATATATAAATATATTTATCTATATTGCTCAATATCATGTAAAATTGAATGGGGAATACAATGTACTAAAAGTTTAGTAAAAACACATTTAGGGCCCCCAGTCCAGAGGAAATGGACATTAGGAGTTCAGTGCCCTATTTTTATTTAATATAGGCTCTTAAGTTTTTATATACCAAATTTGGTCAAAATCCAGTTATTTTCTCATTATCTAGCAATTAAACTAATTTTTATTTAGCTAAAATTTAAAAAAATACATTAAGGGGCCCCCGGACCCATTCGGTTCAAGATGTACATTTTGAAAACCTGTTCATTTCAATTCAGTTCATCATGGATATATTTCTCAAGATCGTTAAAAACTGAGTGGGAAATAATATCTTAGAGTATACACACACAAAAAACAGTCATTTGGGGTCCCCGATGTAAGATGTAAATTTCAAAATGCTGTTCATTTTAATTCAGTTTCATCATGGATATATTTCTCAAGAACGTTAAAAATAGAATGGCAAATAATATCAGAAACATATACGAAAAAAAGACATTTGGGGCCCCCAGTCCTGGACAATTGGACATTAGAAGTGCAGTGCCCTTTGTTATTTTAATGTGTGCTACCAAGTTTTTATATACAAAGTTTGGTTAAGATATATTCATTTACTCAGTAGCTAGCGCATAAACTAATTTTTATATAGCTCATTTAATAAAAAAAAACAACATTAGGGGCCCCAGGGCCCATTGAGTGCAAGATGTCAAGTTCAAAACACCTGTTTATTTCAATCAATTTTCATAGTGTATATATATATATCTATATTTCTCAAGATCTTTAATAATTGAATGGAGAATAAAATCTTAAACGTTTGTGAAAAAAGACATTTTGGGCCCCCAGCCACGATGAAATGGACATTAGGAAATAAGTGCCTTATAGTTTTTCAATATTGGCTATCACGTTGTTATATACAAAGTTTGGTTAAGATCCATCAATTTACCTAATAGCTAACGCTTAAAGTAATTTTTATATAGCTCATATAAGAAAAAAATCATATTATGGGCCCCCGGCGCTCCATGAGTTTTTGCAAAAAAGTTGCCAGCGACTACCCCAGGAGCGTACTAAAAGTTTCATGCCGATCGGATGAATGGTTCCGTCAGCTATAAAGGACATGCATACATACATACATACTTTCATTTATATATATATAGATATAAGGAAAAATACATTAAGGGGCCCCTGGGCACATTCGGTTCAAGATGTACATTTTGAAAACCTGTTTATTTAAATTCAGTTTCATCATGGATATATTTCTCAAGATCGTTAAAAATAGAATGGCAAATAATATCTCAAACATATACGAAAAAAAAACATTTGGGCCCCCGGCCCAATCGATGTAAGATGCAAATTTCAACATGCTTTTCATTTTAATTCAGTTTCATCATGGATATATTTCTCAAGATCGTAAAAAATAGAATTGCAAATAATATTTCAAATATATTCGAAAAAAGTCATTTGGGGCCCCCAGCCCTGAACGATTGAACATTAGAAGTGCAGTGCCCATTTTTATTTTAATATGGGCTACCCCGTTTTTATATATACTAAGTTTGGTTAAGATCCATTCATTTACTCAGTAGCTATCACATAAACTAATTTTTATATAGCTCATATAAGCAAAAAAATGACATTAAGGGCCCCAGGGCCCAATTAGTGCAAGATGTCAAGTTCAAAACACCTGTTTATTTCAATCAATTTCATAGCAGACATATTTCTCTACATTTATCTAGATCTTTAATACTTGAATTGGGAATAAAATCTTAAACGGTTATTTAAAAAAGACATTTTGGGCCCCCGGCCCCGAAGAAATGGACATTAGGAAATTAGTGCCCTATAGTATTTCAATATTGGCTACCAAGTTGTTATATACAAAGTTTGGTTAAGATCCATCGATTTACCTAATAGCTAACGCTTAAAGTAATTTTTATATAGCTCATATAAGAAAACAAATCATATTATGGGCCCCCGGCGCCCCATGAGTGTTACAAATTGCAAAAAAAGTTGCCAGTTACCATCCCAGGAGCATACTCAAAAGTCTCCAAAAGTTTCATGGCGATCAGATGAATGGTTTAGTCGGCTATAAAGGACATATATACATACATACATACATACATACATACATACATACATACATACATACATACATACATACATACATACATACATACATACATACATACATACATACATACATACATACATACATACATACATACATATATATATATATAGATAGAGGCTCTTTAGAATACTCAGTCACTGTGAGATTTACCCCCCCCCCGCCCCTTTTTTTTTCTTAGCACATAATACACATCACTCATGCATATAGAAGGGCCAACTGACCTGCTCATGTCACGTGTCTGGTGATGTTCTCACCTGTAAAGTATAGCCTTTCTCACCTGTAAGATAAAGCCTTTCTCACTTGTAAGGTAAAGCCGTTCTCACCTGTAATGTAAACCCATTCTCACCTATAAAGTAAAGCTATTCTCACCTGTAAGGTAAAGCCATTCTCACATGTAAGGTAAAGCCGTCGTCAAAAATGGATTTTGTTTGTTTTCCCTGACACCCGTCATTTCGCGACAAGACTCGGTAACTGGATAGCTCACGATGCTCTAATAGGTGGAGACCCACATAGAGACGTAACGAGGAGACCCACATAGAGACGTATCGAGGAGACCCACATAGAGACGTAACGAGGAGACCCACAGAGAGACGTAACGAGGAGACCCACATAAGAGACGTAACGAGGAGACCCACAGAGAGACGTAACGAGGAGACCCACATAGAGACGTAACGAGGAGACCCACATAGAGACGTAACGAGGAGACCCACAGAGAGACGTAACGAGGAGACCCACAGAGAGACGTAACGAGGAGACCCACAGAGAGACGTAACGAGGAGACCCACAGAGAGACGTAACGAGGAGACCCACAGAGAGACGTAACGAGGAGACCCACTGGAGAGACACCAGAGCCCCAACCGAGGGCATTCTAGAGGTCAACAGGGTAGACCCATGGTTCCCTTCTGGAGACTCCCTGGAGAGACCCACATACAAGACTCACTCATTTCACAAGTAGGCAATATCCCAGGGGTCATCGTAACCATGGTAGAGATTACTGTATACATTAACAGGGTCGTCACAAACTGAGATAAGGTACATGACTGGTCAGTGGTGTCACGTGGTAGTGGGAGGGGATGGACGGGGCTGGTCAGTGGTGTCCCGTGGTAGGGGGAGGGGATGGACGGGGCTGGTCAGTGGTGTCACGTGGTAGGGGGAGGGGATGGACGGGGCTGGTCAGTGGTGTCACGTGGTAGGGGGAGGGGATGGACGGGACTGGTCAGTGGTGCCACGTGGTAGTGGGAGGGGATGGACGGGGCTGGTCAGTGGTGTCATGTGGTAGTGGGAGGGGATGGACGGGACTGGTCAGTGGTGTCCCGTGGTAGTGGGAGGGGATACACTCGGCTGGTCAGTGGTGTCACGTGGTAGTGGGAGGGGATGGACGGGACTGGTCAGTGGTGTCACGTGGTAGTGGGAGGGGATGGACGGGACTGGTCAGTGGTGTCTTTGGTAGTGGGAGGGGATGGACGGGGTTGGTCAGTGGTGTCACGTGGTAGGGGGGTGGGGATGGACGGGACTGGTCAGTGGTGTCACGTGGTAGTGGGAGAGGATGGACGGGACTGGTCAGTGGTGTCACGTGGTAGGGGGAGGGGATGCACGGGGCTGGTCAGTGGTGTCACGTGGTAGGGGGAGGGGATGCACGGGGCTGGTCAGTGGTGTCACGTGGTAGTGGGAGGGGATGGACGGGGCTGGTCAGTGGTGTCACGTGGTAGTGGGAGGGGATGGACTGGACTGGTCAGTGGTGTCACGTGGCATGGGGGAGGGGGCAATCGGGTGCCAAGTATTTCAGGAAAAAATTGAAATAATAATAATGATAAAGACCGAAGGGTTCCTTTAAACAAAATAAAATAATGAGAATGAAATAATTATGAATGAACTTCGTGCAGTAAAACACTTATTTCTCTGATCTATCTCATCTTCCGTCTATACAGAAGATTATTGCGTCATACGCTTATCTATGATTTATGTCTAATCGTGTATTTTTTAAATAAAAATCTTAAATGTTGATAAAGCGTTGGTTTTCCTGGTTTGATCAGGCAACCCATTCCACGTCCGAATTCCGGTCGGGAAGAACGAGAATTTGTTTGTGTTTGTTCTTGCATAAGGAATAAGACATGTGCTTTTATTTTTATTACTTTGTCTATCTGAGGGTTGTATTAGTATTAGATTAGTAGATTATGTGTGTTTTGTATTTCCATGTAAGAATTAATTGCCTATTGTCTATTGTAACATCTCTATTTATCTATTTAGTATTAAGTAGGCGTTGAAGCTGGTAACGTGTGGATATGTCCAGCGTTGGAATCTCTGGTTTACACTCTACAAATACAAGTCAACAAAGGGGTTAGCGGTTGATTGGGAATTCCCGGGTCACTGACGCGGAACACAGGCAACAGTACATTGACAGCCCGGCCTGGCGTCATTGACAGCCCGGCCTGGCGTCATTGGTCCGTTCACCTCTAAGCACAATGGTAACAAACTTCAAGTTTCTTTCACCGCGACACCCACATACACCTGTGGGGTGGGGGGGGGGTCAAGGTCGTCCTAGCAATGAAACCAAAACTGCCACACTATAAGTTTTGTCAATGGCTAGGTCATAAATTGGGATCTACAGGAAAGCGGTTCTCAAGACGTTACAATGGCGAGTCCTCCCCCCACCCCCACCCCCCGCCCAACATCCATCAATGTGTTAGATTCACCTTGGTCTCAGGCCCAGGAATTGTGACGATTACTTTAAGTGCACTGAATAGAGCTGACGTCATCACCAACAACCTGGAAAAAATAAAAGTGCACTGCACACAGCCTAACAACATCAATATTCACCCATGTCATGTATCAACTTTTGTTGATGTGTGGCGCCAAGAGTCTGTACGTTGTATGGGAGTTTAGGAATATTCTTTTACTGTTAACATGGACTCAACACAGAAATTTGTCTCTTTTTAAATGTCTGTAATGACACATTGTCTGTAACAATTGTATGTCTGGAACTGAGATGACTGAATGTCTGTAATGACTCATTGTCTGTAACAATTGTATGTCTGGAACTGAGATGATTGAATATCTGTAATGATTCATTGTCTGTAACAATTGAATGTCTGGAACTGAGATGATTGAATATCTGTAATGACTCATTGTCTGTAACAATTGTATGTCTGGAACTGAGATGATTGAATATCTGTAATGACAGGTATTCGTGAAATCGAGTCCTGAACAACATCGTATCAACACTGTATCAACACTGTATCAACACTGTATCAACACTGTATCAACATTCAACACTGTATCAACACTGTATCAACATTCAACACTGTATCAACACTGTATCAACATTCAAGACTGTATCAACATTCAACATTGTATCAACATTCAACACTGTATCAACATTCAACACTGTATCAACATTTAACACTGTATCAACATTCAACACTGTATCAACATTTAACACCGTATAAACATTCAGTAATGTATCAACATTCAACACTGTATCAACATTCAACACTGTATCAACATTCAACACTGTATCAACATTCAACACTGTATCAACATTCAACATTCTAACAAGACTGAAGGAACCCCCACGTCCCCCCCCCCACCCGTCCTGTGGTTCTATGACGTCATAGCTTCACTACCAACTTAGTTCAAGTGTCAACAACAGGTTTACAAGGGTAAGACCAAACTGAACGATCAACACACGACACACATGAACACATGACAGACGACAAAACAGGACACAGCTGAATACACGATACAGCTGAACACACGACACAGCTGAATACACGACACAGCTGAACACACGACACAGCTGAACACACGACACAGCTGAACACATGACAGACGACAACACATGACATACAACACACGACACAGCTGAACACATGACAGACGACAACACATGACAGACAACACACGACACAGTTGAACACACGACATACGACAACACATGACATACATTTTCATTATGCTTAAAATGTAGAATTAATTCTGTTGGTTGTAAAGAATTGTATTGATCAAATTCTTTTCTCCGACACTGCATTAATTAAAGAAATATTAATTATTTATGCTTTAACCCCGCCCGTCTTTTCATGACAAGTTTCACGAAAATACATGTACTACTAAACGTTTGATGCGAAAATATTTGACAAGGGAGTTATGACTAGCCTCCCTTTGTTTGGTGTTTCATCTCAAGAAGTAAATGAAGTCGAATTTTAAAACAAAATAAAATAAAATAATTAGGACTGTTAACTATTAATTAAAATTTAATCGTTAACTATTGACAAATTAACGATTAATTAATCGTTAATTTCGATTAAAGCCAAAAATTGAAATTTATGGTGTCATTATTAGGCCTGTCAACGGGTACCCGGGACCCGGGTACCCGTTGCCATGAGATTACCCGGGTAGTAAATTTCCGCCAGGGTACCCGTGAAAATGTGGCTTCAATGTCAATATTAACCAAACTTCGGCTCCCATGCGGCTTTTTTGTGCTTAATTTACGGCTCGCGAAAGAATTTATCAAATGAATTTTTTTTTCAAATATATGCTGTGAAATACATCTAAGAGAACTATCTGTCAACAGGAAATACAATACGGTCACGACAAACCACAATGTATTTTGATTTTTGATACATCTTTTTTCTCTGAAAATGAAACAGAAATCGTAAACACAAGAAGGTTTTGGTTCTTTGAATGAATCTTACAAGCGAAACAAAACTCCTCTGCCGAATATAAGGATTGACCGTAAAGAGATGAAAGATGCCGTGTTTGTTGTTGTTAATAAAAACACCCCTGATTTGACAGTAACTTTGATCTTTGAAATACGCCGACATTGGGTTTAAGTTTGGCGATGTTGTTTATCTACCCCCTCCTCCCTCCATTCGATTGTGTTTCGTGTGTTCATTACAGCGTGAGCCTTGCCCAAAAACAGATTTTTAATAATACACCAAAATGTGTAAGTTTTAAAGTCAATAAATTAGTTACTAACAGTGTAAGATGGATAAGGGCCGGTGCATAAATGACGTTACACATCTAGGGGAGGAGGGGGGGTCACACATTTGTGACGAGGGGGAGGGATGTGTTTAAGAATAAATGTGACGTCACATCAAAACGCCCAACTTTAAATAAAAGTTCCCCTGAAATATTTGATTGCTTACAATTTATTTAATGACGTTTTACGTGGATTTAAGCGTGTAGCGATTTTTAGAGTTCAACTTCACATTATATACACAATTAAATGACAATAAAGTTATTTGACACATGCTCATTTTCAAACAGGAAGTACGTCTTTTATGGTGGGGGGGGGGCGTAAAGCTTTGTGACGTCATATTGGAGGGGTCTCTAAGTTTTTGTGACAACCTGTGACGTGGGGGGGGGGTAAAAATCGTGTGTGGAACATGTGACGTGATGTGTGGAACATGTGACGTGATGTGTGGAACATGTGACGTGATGTGTGGAACATGTGACGTGATGTGTGGAACATGTGACGTGATGTGTGGAACATGTGACGTGATGTGTGGAACATGTGACGTGATGTGTGGAACATGTGACGTGATGTGTGGAACATGTGACGTGATGTGTGGAACATGTGACGTGATGTGTGGAACATGTGACGTGATGTGTGGAACATGTGACGTGATGTGCTGAACATGTGACGTGATGTGTGGAACATGTGACGTGATGTGTGGAACATGTGACGTGATGTGTGGAACATGTGACGTGATGTGTGGAACATGTGACGTGATGTGTGGAACATGTGACGTGATGTGTGGAACATGTCTACATTCAAAACGTGAATTTGACGAATTAAGCCTGACTTTATTAGTTTTAAGTCCGATAAATAATTTTATTGTCACAAAATGACATCAACTGACGTGGTTAAGAAACAAGGGAACTATGAAAATGTATCTGGTTATTAACACATGACGTAGTCAAGCCGTAGTGTCACGCTATGTAGGCCTGTGCTAATTTACCCTGCTCTCAACATTGAAACTCCATTCATTTAGTTGTTTATGACGTTTTTAATAAATCCATAAATATCGTTCCAGTAATTAGGGAATCGAACTGTATTATGAAGTTATCGAAGCTTAACAATAGCGAGTACCGTTGTTTTCATATAAAGTAGTCGTCTACAGTTGACAAGGTTATAAAGTAATCGCGTACAACTTTTGGGTGTTATAGAACACAATAAAATAAAGTTAGTGTACACTGTCTTACAGAATGTATTATTACGGTGACAAGAATCAATACACAAGTAAACAACGCTAGGTTTATCAACGTACTCTCTTTCCATCCGTTATGTGGGGTGGTGAAAGGGCCACTTTTTAAAGTTTGAGACAGTATGACGTCAGTATGTTTGGCATTTGTGTGTGAGTGTATTTACCACGTAGAAGCATATCAACAGACCTTGACCCTTGACCTTCTGATTTTGCTGATGTCATGACGGCAAGTATGTGACACGAGCCCATACAGATTGTTCACATAAACAGGGGCGTTCGTACAGATTGTTCACATAAACAGGGGCGTTCATACAGATTGTTGATATAAACAGGGCGTCATAGAGACTGTTCTAATAAAACAGGGGCGTTCATACAGATTGTTCTTCAGATTTCTTTATACCAAGGGAGACCATCATTTCTGTAAAATCTCCTGGTAGATACAATGGATGGCTGGACACAACATGGGCATGGCAGCATAGGAAGTGGATATTTAATTCTTCTATGCAATTTCCTGAGAGAAAATCCTCTTCAACAGAGAAGTGCGGTAAACTCCCTTGATTTTTGTCTCTTTGTCTCCGGAAGTGGTCTTAAATAAAGTCTTTATATGTGCTTTAGATCAGTGCTTCTCAAACTTTTTAGTATGGTGGACCGGAAGGAATTTTCTCCTTTGCAATAGGGACCGGCGCACTATCTTTCCTGCACTGACAATTTTTTCTGTCCTTTTTTGAGAACTTCTGCGGACCGGTGGCGGATGGCCCACGGGCCGGCACCGGTCCGCGGACAATAACTTTGAGAAGCACTGCTTTAGATGAACGATGGGATTTAATGAAATTATTCTTTTCTTATTTATTTAATATCGAATTAGAATCGAACCAGTTTGTGTCAAATATTGGTCAAAACTCCGATATCTAAATCAGCCTACCACCAACACACACACACACACACACACACACACACACACACACACACACACACACACACACACACACACACACACACACACACACACACACGCACACACACACACAAACACACGCGCGCACGCACGCACACAAACATACACGCACGCGCACACACACACAGACATACACACACATAAACACGTACACATACACGCACGCACGCGTGAAAAAACACATATACACAAACACACACGTATATATATATATATATATATAAGGTTACGTCATCTGTTGGACTTGGAAAAGGAAATACCACCATAGATCGCTGACATTTACACACATGACATATTGTCGGCCGTCCATCGACCTCTGTCTATGACATTGTAAGGTGCATGACATTCCAATGTACATGACACTATTGGTTGTGTGAGGTGGGGGAAGGGGGGAGACTTCTAGGAATGTTGTTTGAAAGCCTCGTCGCATAGTCACGTGACATTCACATTAAGTCTTACATTTGTTATAGATTTTTTAAACCAGTCAAGTAATAAAAAGTTTATTAACACTGGGAGAGGGAGACATCTACTGGTAAGACCTGAGTGAGTCTGGCATGGGTTAAACATCTAATCGTAATTCATGAGTGAGTCTGGCATGGGTTAAACATCTAATCGTAATTCATGAGTGAGTCTGGCATGGGTTAAACATCTAATCGTAATTCATGAGTGAGTCTGGCATGGGTTAAACATCTACTGGTAGGAGCTAAGTGAGTCTGGCATGGGTTAAACTCGAAATTACTCGGATAAGAGGTCAGCAATTTTTTTTTACTAGACCTGAGAAGAGAGTCTTGACAGGGTCTGTGGGTCGTATGGATTGAGACCCAGTCAAGACAGGTACATGTCTCAAATGTTTACCCCCAAGAAATAAATAAATGATGCCTCATAATATTGATTAATTATTTGTTTATTTCTGGTACCCAATCGTCCTTTTCAATACGGACAGAGGAAGTTTTTGTTTTATGATACAATGAAGTGAAGTTTAGCCTAAAAACAACTAGTCACTAACAACTATTGACTTGTATCAAATTTGTTTGAAGTGTACCTCAGGGGAGGTTATTTTTAACCAGCATCATTTCTAAGTTGTCTACAGCCACAAGTCATAAGTCACCTTTTGGTGCAACTACTGAAATAATTTCGCGTTCAAGTGAATTTCAATGAGCAACTCGTGGATGTCAGTAAGTTGTCACAGCAACTCGTGGATGTCAGTCAGTTGTCACAGCAACTCGTGGATGTCAGTCAGTTGTCACAGCAACTCGTGGATGTCAGTCAGTTGTCACAGCAACTCGTGGATGTCAGTCAGTTGTCACAGCAACTCGTGGATGTCAGTAAGTTGTCACAGCAACTCGTGGATGTCAGTCAGTTGTCACAGCAACTCGTGGATGTCAGTCAGTTGTCACAGCAACTCGTGGATGTCAGTCAGTTGTCACAGCAACTCGTGGATGTCAGTCAGTTGTCACAGCAACTCGTGGATGTCAGTCAGTTGTCACAGCAACTCGTGGATGCCGGTCAGTTGTCCATTCTGTATTTAATTTTTGTATTTACCCTTTACGGTCCGATGCGCCCGAAACGCCCCGTTTCTTCCAGTCCGATATTTGGCCAAAACCGTCGGCTTTGTGGTTGTTTATTTTGTTGCGTAGCGCCGCGCATGACTGATTTGAACTTTCCTCAAAAGTTAGCATTGCAGATCAATATCTAAAGTTGAAAGGTCAGGCCAATGTTATTACTCGTGGGCCGGGTCCGATCGGAGGTCCAAATTTTGCTGACCCCAAATAAGTTTCAGCTGAATAAAAACAAGCTATGAGCTTAAGTTTCCAATACAAGCATAATAGATTCAATGGACCGTGAAGCAGTTTTATGATGTTTTAAAAAAAAATCAAATTCAGCTGTAAACCTAATCACTATGAGTGGCATACACTCTACATCAATAGGAGGTCACCCAGTGGCATACACTCTACAGCAATAGGAGGTCACCCAGTGGCATACACTCTACATCAATAGGAGGTCACCCAGTGGCATACACTCTACATCAATAGGAGGTCACCATTAAACTCAATTAACTATTGAATGACCTACTATCGAATGACCTGCTATTGAATGGCCCATCTTTGAATGACCTACTATTTATTGCCCTACTATTGAATAACCAACTATTTAGGGACCTTATACTATCGAATGACCTACTATTGAATGACCTACTATTGAATGACCTACTATTGAAGGAACTACTATTGAATGACTTACGTCTAGCATCTAGGGGACGCTGTGGTCGAGTGGCAGCGCACTGGACTGTCGTACCGATGGTCACGGGTTCGAATCCGTGTGAAGGCAAGGGTTTGTTCCCGGGGCCTAGGGCGTCCCTGAGTCACCCCGCTCCGAATGGGTACCTAACTACTTGTAGTTAGGCGGCTGGGTAATGCGTGGAACCCACTAAGCCGTGGCCTGTGAATGCTGCATCACTTGCCAACAGATCATCTGTCATGGTCTTTGGACGCAACTATCTTCTGCATAGAAGGAGCGTCTGTATAGATAAAATAAGATCTAAACCGTGGACGCACTGAGCTGAAACTTTGTACACTTACACCTCAGATGACCATACAATCCCTTCAATCCATTAGGTCAACTGAGAGCTGCAAGTACCCTGGCATGACCTCCAGGTGTATAACGTGAAAGGACAGTAAACAGGTCATTGGATTTTCTTGTGGACGGTTTTTTAATGCAAAAATAGATCCTCGACTTTTCGAGATTTTAGATTGTTACATTTTTTTGAAATAAATAATTTATTCACGTGTTTCACCCTTTTTTCCGTTCTCCTATTAAAATTCCATAGACTAAAAATCATATCATATATATATTTATCCTCAATTATCCTGCCATAACACCGAGGGACATCAGAGTGCTTTTTTGTTGTTGAATATATAGACTTGAAAATCATAATCATTTTCGTTTCCAGATCAGAAGTGTGAATTAAACACCCTTCACACTATTTTATTAATAATTGAACAATTTCATGCGGACGCTCGAAAAGAGTTATTTTTTGGTGCAGTAATTTGGTGCGCTGCTTTCTAAAATTTCTCGCCGTAAAAAAGATATTATATGACGTCATTGTTTTAGCTCATATTTTAATTTTGGAAAAGGGAACGATGTGAAAATAGGATTTGAGATTGTTAATTATAAAATACTTTGTGTACATTTCAGGAATATTTTGTATTTATCATACAAAGATAAGTTACTTGGGCATTTTGAAAAAGGTGGGCGCCGTAGGCGCCCTAAAAAAGTAGGCGCCTCAGGCGCCGCAGCACAACCTAGTTATGAAATAAATCAAGAAAAATCTTGTTAGAAAGCTCATAGCTGCTGATGAAAGAATTTATTTGTTTTGTAAATGTCAAGTGTTAAGTGTCAGGTGTCAAGTATCAAGTGCAAGGTGTCGGAGTTCAAGTGTCAGGTTTCAAGTGTCAGGTGTCAGTTGTCAAGTTTCAGGTGTCCAGTGTCAGATGTCAAGTGAGGATCAGTAAGTTGATGAGAGATTGTCTAGCAGACTTCCCTCACGTATAAGTGGTGATCAGATGACTTTTAGCAGTTGGAAGTTTAGCTTTATGACTTTTACTTTTAGCTATATGACTTTTACTTTTAGCTATATGACTTTTACTTTTAGCTATATGACTTTTACTTTTAGCTATATGACTTTTACTTTTAGCTATATGACTTTTACTTTTAGCTATGACTTTTACTTTTAGCTATGACTTTTACTTTTAGCTATATGACTTTTTAGTAATAAGACATTTAGCTTTAAGAATTTTAGCTTTATGACTTTTAGCAATAATAGACTTTTATTAAGCTATATCGATTTTAGCTATTTGACTTTTGCGTTTGATACATGTCATGTGTTTGGTACATGTCTTGTGTTTGCCACATACACGTTTCACGAAAATCTCAACAGATTAGGTGTTTAAACAGATGAGACCAGATGATATAGTAGATTAGGTGTTTAAACAGATGAGACCAGATGATATAGTAGATTAGGTGTTTAAACAGATGAGATCAGATGATATAGTAGATTAGGTGTTTAAACAGATGAGACCAGATGAATTAAGTATTGAAAAGCCACAGTAGACAAGCATTAAAAATTCAATACCAGAAAATAATTTATTCTATACAAATCATTGTTTGTTCCTGGTGAAAGCAATTTGTAGTCGGGGACTAGTGACTGGCAACCAGGCTGTGTCTTGTAGGGACTAGTGACTGGCAACCAGGCTGTGTCTTGTAGGGACTAGTGACTGGCAACCAGGCTGTGTCTTGTAGGGACTAGTGACTGGCAACCAGGCTGTGTCTTGTAGGGACTAGTGACTGGCAACCAGGCTGTGTCTTGTAGGGACTAGTGACTGGCAACCAGGCTGTGTCTTGTAGGGACTAGTGACTGGCAACCAGGCTGTGTCTTGTAGGGACTAGTGACTGGCAACCAGGCTGTGTCTTGTAGGGACTAGTGACTGGAACCAGGCTGTGTCTTGTAGGGACTAGTGACTGGCAACTAGGCTGTGTCTAGTGTCTGTGTCTTATCTGAGGAAGTTTATGGGCGTCAACATTCGTAGACACATGTGACTTTTCTGTGTACTCAGGAACAGTACTCTGGTAGTCAGGGAGCAGTACTCTGGTAGTCAGGGAGCAGTACTCTGGTAGTCAGGG
Source organism: Ampullaceana balthica (assembly GCA_944989445.1). Taxonomy (NCBI): domain Eukaryota; kingdom Metazoa; phylum Mollusca; class Gastropoda; family Lymnaeidae; genus Ampullaceana; species Ampullaceana balthica. The sequence goes on from CALYLW010000063.1 coordinate 1,708,916, forward strand.
AGCAGTACCCTGGTAGTCAGGGAGCAGTACTCTGGTAGTCAGGGAGCAGTACTCTGGTAGTCAGGAGCAGTACTCTGGTAGTCAGGGAGCAGTACTCTGGTAGTGATCAGTGAGAAGTACTGTCTCTATTAAACAACGTAAACTACTCTATCATACCTCCAATATCAGACCAACAAAATTAGATCTGTGAATGAACACAGCGATCCTCGAAGGCAAATATCAAGGCAAATTTTCAAGACTTATTATTTTTTCCAATCAAGTTTCAACTGTGCGTCAAGTCATGAAACCTTTCATTTGATTGTTTTGTCAGCAATAAACCGTTACTTTGATTGATTCGTCTTGGTCCCACACAAGGTCTAGTCAACATGACAGCTCGGCTGTCAGTCTCCCACTTATGGCTATCTGCACTGACCAGGGTCCAGTAACAGTTCATTTAGGAATAGAATCTTAATGAGGCTTCCTCCTCCTGTAGTCTACGGTCTTCTTGAGGGTGACATTCCTGTAGGCCTCCCAACTGACCATCGTCTCGAACTGGGCCTGGAGGTCTTCTTCTGCTGGCAGTGGACGTATCTAAGGGTGGGAGGAAGGGGGTGGGGGGAGTTCGTTCAGAAAAATGACTCTGCATGATATAATTCAAAATTTTTGACTTTCTTTTTGTATATTTTGGAAATATCGGAAAGAAATTAATTGGTCCATAAGTCTTTAAAAAAAGATTTAAGGAAACAAACAACAAAGGTTTTAAAGCACAATAAGATAATCGAGTTGAGAAATAAGTGTTATCACTATAGCAAGGGACATAACCCATATTTAAATAATGTTAATACTATACAGCAATCATGCTTGCCCTTGTTTCAGGGGAAAACTATTGACCAGATCATGTGACCAGGACCACATTCAACCCTCCAGGTTGTAATACGAGTAGGAATTGCATGGCAACCAAATTAATAAAATAATTGTGACAAATTACAGAAGAATTATATCACCTCTTTTCTTATTTGTTTCCTTAATTGCTCCGAAGTGTGGTCCAGAAAGAACTTCTGATTGATCATAATAAGCTCCGCCCCTCCTGACACCAAGCTCGTGCTTGTAGTTTTGTTCATGGACTTGAACACACAGGACTCTAGACCCTGGAAGCACAATACAAACGATAACATTCATATTTATGATAACATTCATATTTATGATAACATTCACATTTTGTGGTTGTATTTTGTAAAAGAAAACATTAAGACTTAACACTCAAAATAAGTGTTTGAATATATTTTTCTTTCGAGTATCCAGTAATATGGACGGCCCCTATCCAGTAATATGGACGGCCCCTATCCAGTAATATAGACGGCCCCTATCCAGTAATATGGACGTACCCTATCTAGTAATATGGACGGCCCCTATCCAGTAATATGGACGGCCCCTATCCAGTAATATGGACGGCCCCTATCCAGTAATATGGACGGCCCCTATCCAGTAATATGGACGGCCCCTATCTAGTAATATGGACGGCTCCTATCTAGTAATATGGACGGCCCCTATCCAGTAATATGGACGGCCCCTATCTAGTAATATGGACGGCTCCTATCTAGTAATATGGACGGCCCCTATCCAGTAATATGGACGGCCCCTATCCAGTAATATGGACGGCCCCTATCTAGTAATATGGACGGCCCCTATCCAGTAATATGGACGGCCCCTATCCAGTAATATGGACGGCCCCTATCTAGTAATATGGACGGCCCCTATCTAGTAATATGGACGGCCCCTATCTAGTAATATGGACGGCCCCTATCTAGTAATATGGACGGCCCCTATTCAGTAATATGGACGGCCCCTATTTAGTAATATGGACGGCCCCTATCCAGTAATATGGACGGCCCCTATCCAGTAATATGGACGGCCCTTATCTAGTAATATGGACGGCCCCTATTCAGTAATATGGACGGCCCCTATCTAGTAATATGGACGGCCCCTATCCAGTAATATGGACGGCCCCTATCCAGTAATATGGACGGCCCCTATCCAGTAATATGGACGGCCCCTATTCAGTAATATGGACGGCCCCTATTCAGTAATATGGACGGCCCCTATCCAGTAATATGGACGGCCCCTATCCAGTAATATGGACGGCCCCTATCCAGTAATATGGACGGCCCCTATCCAGTAATATGGACGCTCTTAAAAAAGAGTAGGTTGACCTGATTAAGAACCTGGTCCTTGTTTGATATGGAAGATATAACACGACATACACACAAGGTCACTTTACACAAACACAGATATAAATAGATGTGACACGTGCTTACGTAGATGTCACGTGGGGCTAGTTTGAGTATTTCAACAAATACCAGGCTGCCTCCAAGATCTTTTTTTGTGCCTAGGTCACTGAAGTTAGACCGGAAGTGGTCAGGTACAGCGCTGATTTCTTTGGTTGCCTGATAAGACAAAGGTTTGACTTTTGGTGACCTCTGCATGACTATGTCTGACATAATGATACACCTTATAGTCAACTTTAATAAATATAACAATTGTGAGTCGTAAGTAGTAAAAATAAAAGTAAATATTTTAATAAATCCCCCTCCCCCCTAGACTGTGTAAGTGTCAAACATTTCTTACCAAGCTTGTCACTGCGTGTCTCTGCTCGAGAATGGCGTCCAAAGATTGCATGTGTTCAATTCTCTCCCTTTCAGCTGAAATGGTAGGACGGTAGATACAAATTAAAGTTTATTTTATTCTGATTGAATATCCCACCATCCAATATATAAGCCAAGGATATAAAAATAACTAATATATAAAAATATAAACTTGATTTTTGAAAATGGCGCTTGCCTTCGTCTGCGTCCTTGAACAAAGAGAACGTGACGTCACTCCTTCCCTTGTTCTGATTGGTCAGTTGTAGAGTGTAGCCGCCATTCTTTGGTATGCTGGGTAGCGGGGCGTAGTGGGAGATGTCTGTCCGGTGTGACTGATGGGGGGCTCCATCTTTAACACCTGTCCAAGTGATCCAATGAAACATGACACAATTTTGACGTCATCAGATCATATGAATAAACTACTTGCTTCAATAACACATTTGTATTTTATAATCAACATTTTATACGAAGTAGGGGAATCCACATTTTAAGTACACAACAATCTGCCCCCCTCCCCTCCCCCAAATCCACTGACAGTCGCGAAGGTTCCTGCGTATTATAGCCTACAAGTACAAGACAGACCTCATGTTATCCCATTGTTTTATAGTCTACAAGACAGACCTCATGTTATCCCATTGTTTTATAGTCTACAAGACAGACCTCATGTTATCCCATTGTTTTATAGTCTACAAGACAGACCTCATGTTATCTCATTGTTTTATAGTCTACAAGACAGACCTCATGTTATCTCATTGTTTTATAGTCTACAAGACAGACCTCATGTTATCCCATTGTTTTATAGTCTACAAGACAGACCTCATGTTATCCCATTGTTTTATAGTCTACAAGACAGACCTCATGTTATCCCATTGTTTTATAGTCTACAAGACAGACCTCATGTTATCCCATTGTTTTATAGTCTACAAGACAGACCTCATGTTATCCCATTGTTTTATAGTCTACAAGACAGACCTCATGTTATCCCATTGTTTTATAGTCTACAAGACAGACCTCATGTTATCTCATTGTTTTATAGTCTACAAGACAGACCTCATGTTATCTCATTGTTTTATAGTCTACAAGACAGACCTCATGTTATCCCATTGTTTTATAGTCTACAAGACAGACCTCATGTTATCCCATTGTTTTATAGTCTACAAGACAGACCTCATGTTATCTCATTGTTTTATAGTCTACAAGACAGACCTCATGTTATCCCATTGTTTTATAGTCTACAAGACAGACCTCATGTTATCCCATTGTTTTATAGTCTACAAGACAGACCTCATGTTATCTCATTGTTTTATAGTCTACAAGACAGACCTCATGTTATCACATTGTTTTATAGTCTACAAGACAGACCTCATGTTATCTCATTGTTTTATAGTCTACAAGACAGACCTCATGTTATCTCATTGTTTTATAGTCTACAAGACAGACCTCATGTTATCTCATTGTTTTATAGTCTACAAGACAGACCTCATGTTATCTCATTGTTTTATAGTCTACAAGACAGACCTCATGTTATCTCATTGTTTTATAGTCTACAAGACAGACCTCATGTTATCTCATTGTTTTATAGTCTACAAGACAGACCTCATGTTATCTCATTGTTTTATAGTCTACAAGACAGACCTCATGTTATCTCATTGTTTTATAGTCTACAAGACAGACCTCATGTTATCTCATTGTTTTATAGTCTACAAGACAGACCTCATGTTATCCCATTGTTTTATAGTCTACAAGACAGACCTCATGTTATCCCATTGTTTTATAGTCTACAAGACAGACCTCATGTTATCCCATTGTTTTATAGTCTACAAGACAGACCTCATGTTATCTCATTGTTTTATAGTCTACAAGACAGACCTCATGTTATCCCATTGTTTTATAGTCTACAAGACAGACCTCATGTTATCCCATTGTTTTATAGTCTACAAGACAGACCTCATGTTATCTCATTGTTTTATAGTCTACAAGACAGACCTCATGTTATCCCATTGTTTTATAGTCTACAAGACAGACCTCATGTTATCCCATTGTTTTATAGTCTACAAGACAGACCTCATGTTATCCCATTGTTTTATAGTCTATAAGACAGACCTCATGTTATCTCATTGTTTTATAGTCTACAAGACAGACCTCATGTTATCCCATTGTTTTATAGTCTACAAGACAGACCTCATGTTATCCCATTGTTTTATAGTCTACAAGACAGACCTCATGTTATCTCATTGTTTTATAGTCTACAAGACAGACCTCATGTTATCTCATTGTTTTATAGTCTATAAGACAGACCTCATGTTATCTCATTGTTTTATAGTCTACAAGACAGACCTCATGTTATCCCATTGTTTTATAGTCTACAAGACAGACCTCATGTTATCCCATTGTTTTATAGTCTACAAGACAGACCTCATGTTATCTCATTGTTTTATAGTCTATAAGACAGACCTCATGTTATCTCATTGTTTTATAGTCTACAAGACAGACCTCATGTTAGCCCATTGTTTTATAGCCAAAAAGAAAGACGACCTCATGTTATCCCATTGTTTTATAGTCTTACAAGACAGACCTCATGTTATCTCATTGTTTTATAGTCTACAAGACAGACCTCATGTTATCTCATTGTTTTATAGTCTACAAGACAGACCTCATGTTATCCCATTGTTTTATAGTCTACAAGACAGACCTCATGTTATCTCATTGTTTTATAGTCTACAAGACAGACCTCATGTTATCCCATTGTTTTATAGTCTACAAGACAGACCTCATGTTATCTCATTGTTTTATAGTCTACAAGACAGACCTCATGTTATCCCATTGTTTTATAGTCTACAAGACAGACCTCATGTTATCTCATTGTTTTATAGTCTACAAGACAGACCTCATGTTATCTCATTGTTTTATAGTCTACAAGACAGACCTCATGTTATCTCATTGTTTTATAGTCTACAAGACAGACCTCATGTTATCTCATTGTTTTATAGTCTACAAGACAGACCTCATGTTATCTCATTGTTTTATAGTCTACAAGACAGACCTCATGTTATCTCATTGTTTTATAGTCTACAAGACAGACCTCATGTTATCTCATTGTTTTATAGTCTACAAGACAGACCTCATGTTATCTCATTGTTTTATAGTCTACAAGACAGACCTCATGTTATCTCATTGTTTTATAGTCTACAAGACAGACCTCATGTTATCTCATTGTTTTATAGTCTACAAGACAGACCTCATGTTATCCCATTGTTTTATAGTCTACAAGACAGACCTCATGTTATCCCATTGTTTTATAGTCTACAAGACAGACCTCATGTTATCCCATTGTTTTATAGTCTACAAGACAGACCTCATGTTATCTCATTGTTTTATAGTCTACAAGACAGACCTCATGTTATCCCATTGTTTTATAGTCTACAAGACAGACCTCATGTTATCTCATTGTTTTATAGTCTACAAGACAGACCTCATGTTATCCCATTGTTTTATAGTCTACAAGACAGACCTCATGTTATCCCATTGTTTTATAGTCTATAAGACAGACCTCATGTTATCCCATTGTTTTATAGTCTACAAGACAGACCTCATGTTATCTCATTGTTTTATAGTCTACAAGACAGACCTCATGTTATCCCATTGTTTTATAGTCTACAAGACAGACCTCATGTTATCCCATTGTTTTATAGTCTACAAGACAGACCTCATGTTATCTCATTGTTTTATAGTCTACAAGACAGACCTCATGTTATCTCATTGTTTTATAGTCTACAAGACAGACCTCATGTTATCTCATTGTTTTATAGTCTACAAGACAGACCTCATGTTATCCCATTGTTTTATAGTCTACAAGACAGACCTCATGTTATCTCATTGTTTTATAGTCTACAAGACAGACCTCATGTTATCTCATTGTTTTATAGTCTATAAGACAGACCTCATGTTATCTCATTGTTTTATAGTCTACAAGACAGACCTCATGTTATCCCATTGTTTTATAGTCTACAAGACAGACCTCATGTTATCCCATTGTTTTATAGTCTACAAGACAGACCTCATGTTATCTCATTGTTTTATAGTCTATAAGACAGACCTCATGTTATCTCATTGTTTTATAGTCTACAAGACAGACCTCATGTTATCCCATTGTTTTATAGCTACAAAGACAGACGACCTCATGTTATCCCATTGTTTTATAGTCTACAAGACAGACCTCATGTTATCTCATTGTTTTATAGTCTACAAGACAGACCTCATGTTATCTCATTGTTTTATAGTCTACAAGACAGACCTCATGTTATCCCATTGTTTTATAGTCTACAAGACAGACCTCATGTTATCTCATTGTTTTATAGTCTACAAGACAGACCTCATGTTATCCCATTGTTTTATAGTCTACAAGACAGACCTCATGTTATCTCATTGTTTTATAGTCTACAAGACAGACCTCATGTTATCCCATTGTTTTATAGTCTACAAGACAGACCTCATGTTATCTCATTGTTTTATAGTCTACAAGACAGACCTCATGTTATCTCATTGTTTTATAGTCTACAAGACAGACCTCATGTTATCTCATTGTTTTATAGTCTACAAGACAGACCTCATGTTATCTCATTGTTTTATAGTCTACAAGACAGACCTCATGTTATCTCATTGTTTTATAGTCTACAAGACAGACCTCATGTTATCTCATTGTTTTATAGTCTACAAGACAGACCTCATGTTATCTCATTGTTTTATAGTCTACAAGACAGACCTCATGTTATCTCATTGTTTTATAGTCTACAAGACAGACCTCATGTTATCTCATTGTTTTATAGTCTACAAGACAGACCTCATGTTATCTCATTGTTTTATAGTCTACAAGACAGACCTCATGTTATCCCATTGTTTTATAGTCTACAAGACAGACCTCATGTTATCCCATTGTTTTATAGTCTACAAGACAGACCTCATGTTATCCCATTGTTTTATAGTCTACAAGACAGACCTCATGTTATCCCATTGTTTTATAGTCTACAAGACAGACCTCATGTTATCCCATTGTTTTATAGTCTACAAGACAGACCTCATGTTATCTCATTGTTTTATAGTCTACAAGACAGACCTCATGTTATCCCATTGTTTTATAGTCTACAAGACAGACCTCATGTTATCCCATTGTTTTATAGTCTACAAGACAGACCTCATGTTATCCCATTGTTTTATAGTCTACAAGACAGACCTCATGTTATCTCATTGTTTTATAGTCTACAAGACAGACCTCATGTTATCCCATTGTTTTATAGTCTACAAGACAGACCTCATGTTATCCCATTGTTTTATAGTCTACAAGACAGACCTCATGTTATCTCATTGTTTTATAGTCTATAAGACAGACCTCATGTTATCTCATTGTTTTATAGTCTACAAGACAGACCTCATGTTATCCCATTGTTTTATAGTCTACAAGACAGACCTCATGTTATCCCATTGTTTTATAGTCTACAAGACAGACCTCATGTTATCTCATTGTTTTATAGTCTATAAGACAGACCTCATGTTATCTCATTGTTTTATAGTCTACAAGACAGACCTCATGTTATCCCATTGTTTTATAGTCTAAAAAGACAGACCTCATGTTATCCCATTGTTTTATAGTCTACAAGACAGACCTCATGTTATCTCATTGTTTTATAGTCTACAAGACAGACCTCATGTTATCTCATTGTTTTATAGTCTACAAGACAGACCTCATGTTATCCCATTGTTTTATAGTCTACAAGACAGACCTCATGTTATCTCATTGTTTTATAGTCTACAAGACAGACCTCATGTTATCCCATTGTTTTATAGTCTACAAGACAGACCTCATGTTATCTCATTGTTTTATAGTCTACAAGACAGACCTCATGTTATCCCATTGTTTTATAGTCTACAAGACAGACCTCATGTTATCTCATTGTTTTATAGTCTACAAGACAGACCTCATGTTATCTCATTGTTTTATAGTCTACAAGACAGACCTCATGTTATCTCATTGTTTTATAGTCTACAAGACAGACCTCATGTTATCTCATTGTTTTATAGTCTACAAGACAGACCTCATGTTATCTCATTGTTTTATAGTCTACAAGACAGACCTCATGTTATCTCATTGTTTTATAGTCTACAAGACAGACCTCATGTTATCTCATTGTTTTATAGTCTACAAGACAGACCCTCATGTTATCCCATTGTTTTATAGTCTAGAAGACAGACCTCATGTTATCCCATTGTTTTATAGTCTACAAGACAGACCTCATGTTATCCCATTGTTTTATAGTCTATAAGACAGACCTCATGTTATCTCATTGTTTTATAGTCTACAAGACAGACCTCATGTTATCCCATTGTTTTATAGTCTACAAGACAGACCTCATGTTATCCCATTGTTTTATAGTCTACAAGACAGACCTCATGTTATCTCATTGTTTTATAGTCTACAAGACATACCTCATGTTATCCCATTGTTTTATAGTCTACAAGACAGACCTCATGTTATCCCATTGTTTTATAGTCTATAAGACAGACCTCATGTTATCCCATTGTTTTATAGTCTACAAGACAGACCTCATGTTATCTCATTGTTTTATAGTCTACAAGACAGACCTCATGTTATCCCATTGTTTTATAGTCTACAAGACAGACCTCATGATATCCCATTGTTTTATAGTCTACAAGACAGACCTCATGTTATCTCATTGTTTTATAGTCTATAAGACAGACCTCATGTTATCTCATTGTTTTATAGTCTACAAGACAGACCTCATGTTATCCCATTGTTTTATAGTCAAGAAGACGGACCTAATGTTATCCCATTGTTTTATAGTCTACAAGACAGACCTCATGTTATCTCATTGTTTTATAGTCTATAAGACAGACCTCATGTTATCTCATTGTTTTATAGTCTACAAGACAGACCTCATGTTATCCCATTGTTTTATAGCCAAAAAGACAGACGACCTCATGTTATCCCATTGTTTTATAGTCTTACAAGACAGACCTCATGTTATCTCATTGTTTTATAGTCTATAAGACAGACCTCATGTTATCCCATTGTTTTATAGTCTACAAGACAGACATCATGTTTTCTCATTGTTTTATAGCCTACAAGACAGACCTCATGTTATCCCATTGTTTTATAGTCTACAAGACAGACCTCATGTTATCTCATTGTTTTATAGTCTACAAGACAGACCTCATGTTATCTCATTGTTTTATAGTCTATAAGACAGACCTCATGTTATCCCATTGTTTTATAGTCTACAAGACAGACCTCATGTTATCTCATTGTTTTATAGTCTATAAGACAGACCTCATGTTATCTCATTGTTTTATAGTCTACAAGACAGACCTCATGTTATCTCATTGTTTTATAGTCTACAAGACAGACCTCATGTTATCCCATTGTTTTATAGTCTACAAGACAGACCGCATGTTATCCCATTGTTTTATAGTCTACAAGACAGACCTCATGTTATCCCATTGTCTTATAACCAACAAGACAGACCTCATGTTATCCCATTGTTTTATAGTCTACAAGACAGACCTCATGTTATCCCATTGTCTTATAACCAACAAGACAGACCTCATGTTATCCCATTGTTTTATAGTCTACAAGACAGACCTCATGTTATCCTATTGTTTTATAGTCTACAAGACAGACCTCATGTTATCCCATTGTTTTATAGTCTACAAGACAGACCTCATGTTATCCCATTGTTTTATAGTCTATAAGACAGACCTCATGTTATCCCATTGTTTTATAGCCAAAAAGACAGACGACCTCATGTTATCCCATTGTTTTATAGTCTTACAAGACAGACCTCATGTTATCTCATTGTTTTATAGTCTATAAGACAGACCTCATGTTATCCCATTGTTTTATAGTCTACAAGACAGACATCATGTTTTCTCATTGTTTTATAGCCTACAAGACAGACCTCATGTTATCCCATTGTTTTATAGTCTACAAGACAGACCTCATGTTATCCCATTGTTTTATAGTCTACAAGACAGACCTCATGTTATCTCATTGTTTTATAGTCTATAAGACAGACCTCATGTTATCCCATTGTTTTATAGTCTACAAGACAGACCTCATGTTATCTCATTGTTTTATACTCTATAAGACAGACCTCATGTTATCTCATTGTTTTATAGTCTACAAGACAGACCTCATGTTATCTCATTGTTTTATAGTCTACAAGACAGACCTCATGTTATCCCATTGTTTTATAGTCTACAAGACAGACCGCATGTTATCCCATTGTTTTATAGTCTACAAGACAGACCTCATGTTATCCCATTGTCTTATAACCAACAAGACAGACCTCATGTTATCCCATTGTTTTATAGTCTACAAGACAGACCTCATGTTATCCCATTGTCTTATAACCAACAAGACAGACCTCATGTTATCCCATTGTTTTATAGTCTACAAGACAGACCTCATGTTATCCTATTGTTTTATAGCCTACAAGACAGACCTCATGTTATCCCATTGTTTTATAGTCTACAAGACAGACCTCATGTTATCCCATTGTTTTATAGTCTATAAGACAGACCTCATGTTATCCCATTGTTTTATAGTCTACAAGACAGACCTCATGTTATCTCATTGTTTTATAGTCTACAAGACAGACCTCATGTTATCCCTATGTTTTATAGTCTACAAGACAGACCTCATGTTATCCCATTGTCTTATAACCAACAAGACAGACCTCATGTTATCCCATTGTTTTATAGTCTACAAGACAGACCTCATGTTATCCCATTGTTGTATAACCAATAAGACATACCTCATGTTCTCCCATTGTTTTATAGTCTACAAGACAGACCTCATGTTATCTCATTGTTTTATAGTCTACAAGACAGACCTCATGTTATCCCATTGTTTTATAGTCTACAAGACAGACCGCATGTTATCCCATTGTTTTATAGTCTACAAGACAGACCTCATGTTATCCCATTGTCTTATAACCAACAAGACAGACCTCATGTTATCCCATTGTTTTATAGTCTACAAGACAGACCTCATGTTATCCCATTGTCTTATAACCAACAAGACAGACCTCATGTTATCCCATTGTTTTATAGTCTACAAGACAGACCTCATGTTATCCTATTGTTTTATAGTCTACAAGACAGACCTCATGTTATCCCATTGTTTTATAGTCTACAAGACAGACCTCATGTATCCCATTGTTTTATAGTCTATAAGACAGACCTCATGTTATCCCATTGTTTTATAGTCTACAAGACATACCTCATGTTATCTCATTGTTTTATAGTCTACAAGACAGACCTCATGTTATCCCTATGTTTTATAGTCTACAAGACAGACCTCATGTTATCCCATTGTCTTATAACCAACAAGACAGACCTCATGTTATCCCATTGTTTTATAGTCTACAAGACAGACCTCATGTTATCCCATTGTTGTATAACCAATAAGACATACCTCATGTTCTCCCATTGTTTTATAGTCTACAAGACAGACCTCATGTTATCTCATTGTTTTATAGTCTACAAGACAGACCTCATGTTATCCCATTGTTTTATAGTCTACAAGACAGACCGCATGTTATCCCATTGTTTTATAGTCTACAAGACAGACCTCATGTTATCCCATTGTCTTATAACCAACAAGACAGACCTCATGTTATCCCATTGTTTTATAGTCTACAAGACAGACGTCATGTTATCCCATTGTCTTATAACCAACAAGACAGACCTCATGTTATCCCATTGTTTTATAGTCTACAAGACAGACCTCATGTTATCCCATTGTTTTATAGTCTACAAGACAGACCTCATGTTATCCCATTGTTTTATAGTCTACAAGACAGACCTCATGTTATCCCATTGTTTTATAGTCTATAAGACAGACCTCATGTTATCCCATTGTTTTATAGTCTACAAGACAGACCTCATGTTATCTCATTGTTTTATAGTCTACAAGACAGACCTCATGTTATCCCTATGTTTTATAGTCTACAAGACAGACCTCATGTTATCCCATTGTCTTATAACCAACAAGACAGACCTCATGTTATCCCATTGTTTTATAGTCTACAAGACAGACCTCATGTTATCCCATTGTTGTATAACCAATAAGACATACCTCATGTTCTCCCATTGTTTTATAGTCTACAAGACAGACCTCATGTTATCCCATTGTCTTATAACCAACAAGACAGACCTCATGTTATCCCATTGTTTTATAGTCTACAAGACAGACCTCATGTTATCCCATTGTTGTATAACCAATAAGACAGACCTCATGTTATCCCATTGTCTTATAACCAACAAGACAGACCTCATGTTATCCCATTGTTTTATAGTCTACAAGACAGACCTCATGTTATCCCATTGTTTTATAGTCTACAAGACAGACCTCATGTTATCCCATTGTTTTATAGTCTACAAGACAGACCTCATGTCATCCCATTGTTTTATATTCTACAAGACAAACCTCATGTTATCCCATAGTCTTATAACCAACAAGACAGACCTCATGTAATTCTATGGTGTACATTCTGTACAGATATATGATGATATTTACGTTTCATTGCACTGCTCGTCACAGCCCGAAGAGCTTTGATGACGCTGCAGTGTCCAGTCTTGACCACGTATATCCACTCAGAAATGTTACTGTCACGACAGAGAAGCACACCTCGTCTGTGACAGAAGATAACACATTTTTCATATAATAAAGGGGACTAATGTCAGAGAGAAATTTAATGGATATATTTAATTGATATATTTAATGGATATATTTAATGGATATATTTAATGGATATATTTAATGGATATATTTAATGGATATATTTAATGGATATATTTAATGGATATATTTAATGGATATATTTAATGGATATATTTAATGGATATATTTAATGGATATATTTAATGGATATATTTAATGGATATATTTAATGGATATATTTAATGGATATATTTAATGGATATATTTAATGGATATATTTAATGGATATATTTAATGGATATATTTAATGGATATATTTAATGGATATATTTAATGCATATATTTAATGGATATATTGGCGGCACTTTACACAAATTGGACACTTTAATAAATTTAACATCAACACACACACACACACACACACACACACACACACACACACACACACACACACACACACACACATATGTAAGTGCGATAACCACTATAAGTGCGATACCCACCGTAAGTGCGATACCCACCGTAAGTGCGATACCCACCGTAAGTGCGATACCCACCGTAAGTGCGATACCCACCGTAAGTGCGATACCCACCGTAAGTGCGATACCCACCGTAAGTGCGATACCCACCGTAAGTGCGATACCCACCGTAAGTGCGATACCCACCGTAAGTGCGATACCCACCGTAAGTGCGATACCCACCGTAAGTGCGATACCCACCGTAAGTGCGATACCCACCGTAAGTGCGATACCCACCGTAAGTGCGATACCCACCGTAAGTGCGATACCCACCGTAAGTGCGATACCCACCGTAAGTGCGATACCCACCGTAAGTGCGATACCCACCGTAAGTGCGATACCCACCGTAAGTGCGATACCCACCGTAAGTGCGATACCCACCGTAAGTGCGATACCCACCGTAAGTGCGATACCCACCGTAAGTGCGATACCCACCGTAAGTGCGATACCCACCGTAAGTGCGATACCCACCGTAAGTGCGATACCCACCGTAAGTGCGATACCCACCGTAAGTGCGATACCCACCGTAAGTGCGATACCCACCGTAAGTGCGATACCCACCGTAAGTGCGATACCCACCGTAAGTGCGATACCCACCGTAAGTGCGATACCCACCGTAAGTGCGATACCCACCGTAAGTGCGATACCCACCGTAAGTGCGATACCCACCGTAAGTGCGATACCCACCGTAAGTGCGATACCCACCGTAAGTGCGATACCCACCGTAAGTGCGATACCCACCGTAAGTGCGATACCCACCGTAAGTGCGATACCCACCGTAAGTGCGATACCCACCGTAAGTGCGATACCCACCGTAAGTGCGATACCCACCGTAAGTGCGATACCCACCGTAAGTGCGATACCCACCGTAAGTGCGATACCCACCGTAAGTGCGATACCCACCGTAAGTGCGATACCCACCGTAAGTGCGATACCCACCGTAAGTGCGATACCCACCGTAAGTGCGATACCCACCGTAAGTGCGATACCCACCGTAAGTGCGATACCCACCGTAAGTGCGATACCCACCGTAAGTGCGATACCCACCGTAAGTGCGATACCCACCGTAAGTGCGATACCCACCGTAAGTGCGATACCAACCGTAAGTGCGATACCCACCGTAAGTGCGATACCCACCGTAAGTGCGATACCCACCGTCAGTGCGATACCCACCGTAAGTGCGATACCCACCGTAAGTGCGATTCCCACTGTAAGTGCGATACCCACTGTCAGTGCGATACCCACTGTCAGTGCGATACCCACTGTAAGAGCGATACCCACTGTCAGTGCGATACCCACTGTTAGTGCGATACCCAATGTGAACACTTTAAGCAGGGTAAATCAAACAACGAACGTATCGGCATGATAAAGTCAAAATTGAAAGGTCACAAAGGCTGCAATGAACAGAAGAAAGCAGGACAACTGTGATTGGCTGCAAAGTAAAGGGGTGGGAACAAGATTCAACAAGGGAAAAGAACATGTAGAACTCAATGTTCTCTCTAAGTTTCCGTCGTCCTTGTGCAAAGAAAATAAAAACTCGTGTGCAAAGTTGTAGAGCATTCATTTTCATGCAATATATTACAAAATTTTCTGCGCGGTAATTCTAAACTGCTGCGCGGCGTCAGTCAGATATCTGCGCGAACGCACACCTTTTTAAGGGAACATTGTTGGGAAGTTCCCACATTTTTTAATGAGTTAGTTTTATGTGTTAACTCTAGTTGATAAATGTGACACTCGAGTTAACACGATACTTTAGGCACGCCCGTTAATTTTTATAAATTCGATGACAGGTAAAAAATGGCGCGGAAGTGTGTGACGTCATTCACGTCATTATCTTCTCACCTTTTAAAATGTCTGCAGTTGCGAGTTGGCAAGAACTACAATCTATTTTTCAGCATTTGAACATTGTTCTCGACTCAAGTGTTGTATCTTCATGCTAACGTTACTTTCAGACCCACTACCTGGAAACACAAGAGTTGTATCTTCATGCTAACGTTACTTTCAGACCCACTACCTGGAAACACAAGAGTTGTATCTTCATGCTAACGTTACTTTCAGACCCACTACCTGATAACACAAGAGTTGTATCTTCATGCTAACGTTACTTTCAGACCCACTACCTGATAACACAAGAGTTGTATCTTCATGCTAACGTTACTTTCAGACCCACTACCTGGAAACACAAGAGTTGTATCTTCATGCTAACGTTACTTTCAGACCCACTACCTGGAAACACAAGAGTTGTATCTTCATGCTAACGTTACTTTCAGACCCACTACCTGGAAACACAAGAGTTGTATCTTCATGCTAACGTTACTTTCAGACCCACTACCTGGAAACACAAGAGTTGTATGTTCATGCTAACGTTACTTTCAGACCCACTACCTGGAAAGACAAGAGTTGTATCTTCATGCTAACGTTACTTTCAGACCCACTACCAGGAAACACAAGTGACATGGGATGAGATGGGTCTGAGGGAGATATTCAATAACAAGTCTTTTGATCATACAAATCCTGGGACCTATTGATACCTCATGAACTTCTGCTGAAAATGACCTGTGACCTACTGACCTCACGTATGTAAACAGTAATGTCTGGGGATTGTCGACGGGAAGGACCTCTATCGGCCAGTTCCTTAAAATCTGCAAACTCCGCAGGAACCTCACGTGCTCCGGCTCCACGTCACGCTCCACGTGCATGAAGATATCAATGAAGTCTTCACGTCCAACAGCCAACAACTCTACGTCTTCACGGCACGTGACTGTGGCGCTGCGTCGTGATTGGTGCATGAGCGCGAGCTCCTGTGGACATTACCATATCACGGTGAAAGGGGCCGCCCATAAATGACGTCACGTGATTTTGGCCGATTTTTACCCCCCTCCCCCCCTCTTCACACTTCGTCACAAAAACTTACACCCCCTCCAATATGACGTCACAAAGCTTTGACCAACCCCACCCCCCCCCCTTTAAAATCCATATTTTCTAATTGAAAATTATCATGTTGCAAATTACTTTTTTGTCATTTGAATATGTATGTAAGTCTGCACTCTAATATCGTAACACGTGTGAAGCCAAAGGCGTGAAAACGACTTCGCATCGCTGCAGTTGCCATGGCCGCCGAGGGCTAATCCTTCAATTTATTCAAATTTAGTATTTTCTTACCTTTTGGATTATAATTGTCAAGGGCGCCAAAAATAAATTAGCCAAGGGCGCGAAAAAGCCAGATACGCTTCTGTGTGAAGCCATTGAAAACTTCATTAAATAAATTGCAAGCCATCAAATATTGGAACTTTTATTTCAAGTTGAACGCTTTTGATGCGACGTCACATTTCTTAAACACCCCCTCCCCCTCGTCACACATCGTCACAAATCCGTGACCCACTCCCTCCACCTTTTTCTCGTCGCGTGACGTCATTTATGGACGGCCCCAAAGTGCTACGACGGAGTAAACCTGTTGTCGCTATCTTATCTAATCATTACAGACGCTTCTTTTAGGCAGAAGATTATTTCTTGCAACGCTTATCCATGGTTTATGTCTAGTCTTGCATTTTTATTACAGTTCTACATGATGACAGTGTGTTGTAGTAGTATATAAGTGGCACAAGAGTAGCATGCTACGAGAGTAAGTATAAACCTAGTGAAACATTAACTTCACGCGTTATTTTATAATCTTGCAGTGATCAGGAAATTGAGAGCTTAAAAAAAATTATGAACCATTAAAACAACAAACTCTAAAACCCAAACTAGGCAAACACAAACTTGTGTATTATAAACGTTACTTTATCAGCTTCTGTCTATAAGCTACATGCATCCATGTCTCTAAGCTAAATGCATCCATGTCTCTAAGCTACATGCATCCATGTCTCTAAGCTACATGCATCCATGTCTCTAAGCTACATGCATCCATGTCTCTAAGCTACATGCATCCATTTCTCTAAGCTACATGCATCCATTTCTCTAAGCTACATGCATCCATGTCTCTAAGCTACATGCATCCATGTCTCTAAGCTACATGCATCCATGTCTCTAAGCTACATGCATCCATGTCTCTAAGCTACATGCATCCATGTCTCTAAGCTACATGCATCCATTTCTCTAAGCTACATGCATCCATTTCTCTAAGCTACATGCATCCATGTCTCTAAGCTACATGCATCCATTTCTCTAAGCTACATGCATCCATGTCTCTAAGCTACATGCATCCATGTCTCTAAGCTACATGCATCCATGTCTCTAAGCTACATGCATCCATGTCTCTAAGCTACATGCATCCATGTCTCTAAGCTACATGCATCCATGTCTCTAAGCTACATGCATCCATGTCTCTAAGCTACATGCATCCATGTCTCTAAGCTACATGCATCCATGTCTCTAAGCTACATGCATCCATGTCTCTAAGCTACATGCATCCATGTCTCTAAGCTACATGCATCCATGTCTCTAAGCTACATGCATCCATGTCTCTAAGCTACATGCATCCATTTCTCTAAAACCAGTTGATGTGTAACTTACACCAAAACTTTTCCCCTTGCCGAGAAGTGCAGCAGTTCTAGCAGTTTGTTCACCAGTCAGTTTGTCAGTCTCCAAGACGATGACGACAGCTGCAAATAAAGTCATTCAATGTCAGCAACAACACAATCAACGCTAGACTGTACACATGTCAGCAACATCACAATCAACGCTAGACTGTATACATGTCAGCAACAACACAACCAACGCTAGACTGTACACATGTCAGTCACAACACAATCAACGCTAAACTGTACACATGTCAGCAACATCACAATCAACGCTAAACTGTACACATGTCAGCAACATCACAACCAACGCTAGACTGTACACATGTCAGTCACAACACAATCAACGCTAGACTGTACACATGTCAGTCACAACACAATCAACGCTAGACTGTACACATGTCAGCAACATCACAACCAACGCTAGACTGTACAAATGTCAGCAACATCACAATCAACGCTAGACATTACACATGTCAGCAACAACACAATCAACGCTAGGCTGTACACATGTCAGTCACAACACAATCAACGCTAGACTGTACACATGTCAGCAACATCACAATCAACGCTAGACTGTACACATGTCAGTCACAACACAATCAACGCTAGACTGTACACATGTCAGCAACAAAACAACCAACACTAGACTGTACACATGTCAGCAACAACACAATCAACGCTAGACTGTACACATGTCAGTCACAACACAATCAACACTAGACTGTACACATGTCAGCAACAACACAATCAACGCTAGACTGTACACATGTCAGTCACAACACAATCAACGCTAGACTGTACACATGTCAGCAACAACACAATCAACGCTAGACTGTACACATGTCAGCAACAAAACAACCAACGCTAGACTGTACACATGTCAGCAACAACACAATCAACGCTAGACTGTACACATGTCAGCAACAACGCACTCAACGCTAGACTGTACACATGTCAGTCACAACACAATCAACGCTAGGCTGTACACATGTCAGTCATAACACAACGCTAGACTGTACACATGTCAGTCACAACACAATCAACGCTAGGCTGTACACATGTCAGTCACAACACAACGCTAGACTGTACACATGTCAGTCACAACACAACGCTAGACTGTACACATGTCAGTCACAACACAATCAACGCTAGGCTGTACACATGTCAGTCACAACACAACCAACGCTAGACTGTACACATGTCAGTCACCACGCACTCAACGCTAGGCTGCACAATTGTCCTAATAAAAAGGTGCTTAATAACTTGATTCCTAAAGCTCTAAATTTCTAAAGACCAAGACAAGTAACGTGTAACTAACAAGCATTCGAGTAACTTATAAAAAGCAGAAACAAAAAACATATAACGTTTATTTAATTGTGAACGGAGCTATTGCATCTTGTTTCATCTATTCGAGCTATTGCCTCTTGTTTCATCTATTCGAGCTATTGCCTCTTGTTTCATCTATTCGAGCTATTGCCTCTTGTTTCATCTATTCGAGCTATTGCCTCTTGTTTCATCTATTCGGTTTTTGTCCCAAGGGCTGCTCCACTAAGTAACGTTTCATAAAATATAATAACATACAGTTAAATTTACTTTACATTTCTTTTTCAGTGATTCTCAAAAAGCTTGGGTCAGAACCCCGCGGCAACTCCAAAAGTTTTTGATGGCATTAAAACGCGAAGTTTGAGATGTTTACCTGTCCCAGAGAGGACAATTAATGTTTACCTGTCCCAGAGAGGACAATTAATGTTTACCTGTCCCAGAGAGGACAATTAATGTTTACCTGTCCCAGAGAGGACAATGAATGTTTACCTGTCCCAGAGAGGACAATTAATGTTTACCTGTCCCAGAGAGGACAATTAATGTTTACCTGTCCCAGAGAGGACAATACATGTTTACCTGTCCCAGAGAGGACAATTAATGTTTACCTGTCCCAGAGAGGACAATGAATGTTTACCTGTCCCAGAGAGGACAATTAATGTTTACCTGTCCCAGAGAGGACAATTAATGTTTACCTGTCCCAGAGAGGATGAAGTAGAAGTTGTCTGCCGTGTGTCCTTGTCTGATGATGACTCGCTTGGCCTCAAAACTGTCAGACAAAAAGTACAAGTTAGTAGTATGATTGGTAGTACAATAAGTAGTATAGTTAGTTTTACAATTATTTGGACAATTAGCAAAACAATAAGTTGTACAGTCAGGAAAGTATTTTAGTTTGTATTACAATGACATGTATTTGGACAATAAGTTGTATAAGTACAATAAGTTGTATAAGTACAATAAGTTGTATAAGTACAATAAGTTGTATAAGTACAATAAGTTGTATAAGTACAATAAGTTGTATAAGTACAATAAGTTGTATAAGTACAATAAGTTGTATAAGTACAATAAGTTGTATAAGTACAATAAGTTGTATAAGTACAATAAGTTGTATAAGTACAATAAGTTGTATAAGTACAATAAGTTGTATAAGTACAATAAGTTGTATAAGTACAATAAGTTGTATAAGTACAATAAGTTGTACAGTCAGGAAAGAAGTATCAATATGCTACACACCGAATGTGTCATTTATTTTAATTTGCTCTTAAAACCGATGTTCTCTTTAAGTATTGCTGCTGCGCGGCTGCGCAGATATCTCTCGACGCCGCACAGTAGTTTAAAATTACCTATGGCAAATTTGGTAAAATTTGCACCAAAAAATGGATGCTGTACAACTTTGCACACCATTTTTTTTTGCACACGGACCAACGAACCTTAGAGGTAACATTGGTTATAACTACATGTATATATATTAATATTAATTTGGCTTGCTAACGCGGCTCGTAACCCAAGAAAAGACAGCAGATTGTGTCACTGTAAAATAACTACATGGTGCATGCTTATCAATTAGGAAAAAAACCTTTAATAAAGGTAAATGAGAATGGCAATAAATACAAATGTAATATTACTGTAAATAATGATCTTGCTAACTTACAGTAGGCATCCAGAGAAGAAATTGAGAGGAGATTATTACACAACAATCACACCAGAATATTGAGCTCTTGCGAGTACGATACTCTGCTTTTCTCTACTCTTCTCTACTCTCCTCTCTTCTCTTTCTCTTCTCTTTCTCTTCTCTTCTTTTTCTCTTCTCTTCTCTTCTTTTTCTCTTCTCTTCTCTTCTCGTCTCTTCTCTTCTCTTCTCATCTCTTCTCTTCTCTTCTCGTTCTCTTTCTCTTCTCTTCTCTTCTTTTTCTCTTCTCTTCTCTTCTTTTTCTCTTCTCGTCTCTTCTCTTCTCTTCTCTTCTCATCTCTTCTCTTCCCTTTCTCTTTCTCTTCTCTTTCTCTTTCTCTTCTCTTCTTTTTCTCTTCTCTTCTCTTCTCGTTCTCTTTCTCTTCTCTTCTCATCTCATCTCTTCTCTTCTCATCTCTTCTCTTCTCTTTCACGTTCTCTTCTCTTCTCTTTCTCTTCTCTTCTCTTCTCTTCTCGTTCTCTTCTCTTCTCGTTCTCTTTCTCTTCTCTTCTCTTCTCATCTTTCTCCCAATTTATAGAAATACGTAATTTGAAAGGAAAAAACAACAGCTTCATTCTGACAATTATTTGGGTCAAACGGGGTGGTGGCCCCTTGGACTATTTGGGTCAAACGGGGTGGTGGCCCCTTGGACTATTTGGGTCAAACGGGGTGGTGGCCCCTTGGACTATTTGGGTCAAACGGGGTGGTGGCCCCTTGGACTATTTGGGTCAAACGGGGTGGTGGCCCCTTGGACTATTTGGGTCAAACGGGGTGGTGGCCCCTTGGACTATTTGGGTCAAACGGGGTGGCCCCTTGGACTATTTGGGTCAAACGGGGTGGCCCCTTGGACTATTTGGGTCAAACGGGGTGGCCCCTTGGACTATTTGGGTCAAACGGGGTGGCCCCTTGGACTATTTGGGTCAAACGGGGTGGCCCCTTGGACTATTTTCGAATGAGCGCGATCATTTCCCCATAAGGCTCATGATTGACCCCCCGGGGGGGGGGTGGGGGGTTCAACTGGGCAACACGTCATGCTACTGGAAGACGTGCGATGACTGAGGCGGGTGCGGCTGGGTGGGTTCTATTGTGGATGCATTATAAAAGGACAAATATAATAAAAATAAATAGCTGTGAACAATATAAAGACTCTAGGTGTAACAATAAAAATAGTCGTAACAATAAAACTCACTGTTCGTACCAGCCGACACGGACCAGTGATTCTTGCATTGTTATAGGGAACTCACTGAACTCGTTGACGGCTTGTCGCAACGACATGAGGACCTGCCTCAGCTGGTGGTGAGTTCGTCTGCTGGGCTCAAGGGAGAGAATCGCTTTAGCTTCAACAGTCACCTGAATCTGGAGGAAAGTGTGAATCAAATCACGGGACTGCACTATGCAATACGATATCTCACGAGATCACATTTTAACATACGGCATGTCATATGGCATATCTGATGGCTTATCAAATAACATGGGATATTATTTATATGATTACATGACATACCATGTATTGGTTTATACGACAGATAAAATGACATAATACGCACGCGGAGTCATGTCAGCTCAAAAACAATGTAAGCATACAGACCCAAAATAACTGTAACAGTTTGACGTTCTAAAATCTTCTATTTCCAAGTGGGACATGGTTATTTTTAAATCAGTTTCTTAAATAGCTGTTTCGCATAAATATCTAACCAAGCGACACGGATCGCTTCTAGCAGCACTAGTGTAGACATCATTCCTTAATTGAGACTAGAATATATTATTTAGTGTGCTAGGTATTAAACAAATGCATGATGTCTTACAGAATAGCACATGTGTTTATAAACGTAAACACCAATATATATATATATATATATATATATATATATATATATATATATATATATATATATATATATATATATATATATATATATATATATATATATCTCCGTATGTACCGAACCTTCGGCTACTTTCCATGTGTTAAAACCCCAGAAAACGTTACAAAATTTCCCGCTTTATTAAAAAAATGTATTTTAAAAATATTTAACCAAAGTTACAATTTCAAAAAAGTTAAAAACAATAAATATTTCAATGAAAATATTTGACACTTACTGGTGACGTCATAAATCTACCACACAAGTTTGAACACTCAGGAACTAAATACTGTATCAGGATAATTGTAACACAGAATTGTGTTACCAAAAGAATACGAATTTTCCATTTTGCTAAAATTTGTATTTTAGAAATACTGAACGAAAGAATTTTTTTTTAAAAGTACTCCCCCCCCCAAAAAAATATGTAAATGTGAACATATGAACTAGTTTTCAGTGTCACAAATGTATCAAAAATATCCTAACCTCTTTAATTTAACGATGGTCACATCAGGATTAAACACAATTATATCACTATAACCTGACAGTTGTTAAACATTTCATCAATAATAAATTACTTTATGACTAACATTGTTATACCTGGACTTTATGACTAACATTTGTATACCTTGACTTTATGACTAACATTTTTAGACCTTGACTTTATGACTAACATTTGTATACCTGGACTTTATGACTAACATTTTTAGACCTTGACTTTATGACTAACATTTGTATACCTGGACTTTATGACTAACATTTTTAGACCTTGACTTTATGACTAACATTTGTATACCTGGACTTTATGACTAACATTGTTATACCTGGACTTTATGACTAACATTTTTAGACCTTGACTTTATGACTAACATTGTTATACCTGGACTGTATGACTAACATTTTTAGACCTGGACTTTATGACTAACATTTTTAGACCTTGACTTTATGACTAACATTGTTATACCTGGACTGTATGACTAACATTTTTAGACCTGGACTTTATGACTAACATTTTTATCCCTGGACTGTATGACTAACATTTTTATACCTGGACTGTATGACTAACATTTTTATACCTGGACTGTATGACTAACATTTTTATACATGGACTGTATGACTAACATTTTTATACCTGGACTTTATGACTAACATTTGTATACCTGGACTGTATGACTAACATTTTTATACCTGGACTGTATGACTAACATTTTTATACCTGGACTTTATGAATAACATTTTTAGACCTGGACTTTATGAATAACATTTTTAGACCTGGACTTTATGACTAACATTTTTATACCTGGAGAAAATTAAAAAACAAACAAAAAAAAACAAACAAATAACAACACTTTGTACAAAGTTATTTTGACTCAGTTTGTAAACTTGGTAAC
Source organism: Ampullaceana balthica (assembly GCA_944989445.1). Taxonomy (NCBI): domain Eukaryota; kingdom Metazoa; phylum Mollusca; class Gastropoda; family Lymnaeidae; genus Ampullaceana; species Ampullaceana balthica. The sequence goes on from CALYLW010000063.1 coordinate 1,733,553, forward strand.
ACTGGACAGCAGACACTAAACTTGAACACACTGGACAGCAGACACTAAACTTGAACACACTGGACAGCAGACACTAAACTTGAACACACTGGACAGCAGACACTAAACTAAAACACACTGGACAGCAGTCACCTACTTCTCTGTTGGCTTTGAAATCCTGTGGGTCAAAGCTGATGCCGTACATCTCGTAGGCTCGCTTGGACGTTGTCCAGGTCCCGCCCAGGAAGCTCGCCCATAGGTTGTAACGCTCTCTTCTTTGACTTCGTTCCCTGGAGAGGATAGAGGATTCTTACTGGATCTTATCACTAGATAAGGATTTAATTACAGACTACTTACTTGATGTTATCACTAGATAAGGATTTAATTACAGACTTGATATGTGCTTATCTAAAAACTTATCATCACATGTGGGTTTAACAACAGACATGTTTCTAGATATGCACTGATATGGTCTTAACTAAATGCCCTAATTTGATATACATTATTTCAACATTTTAATTTCTCCTTTGATATAGTTGTAACTTTATTTTTTTTTAAAGTCAATAACATGATCTCTGAATGTCAATAACATGATCTCTGAATGTCAATAACATGATCTCTGAATGTCAATAACATGATCTCTGAATGTCAATAACATGATCTCTGAATGTCAATAACATGATCTCTGAATGTCAATAACATGATCTCTGAATGTCAATAACATGATCTCTGAATGTCAATAACATGATCTCTGAATGTCAATAACATGATCTCTGAATGTCAATAACATGATCTCTGAATGTCAATAACATGAGATCTGAATGTCAATAACATGATCTCTGAATGTCAATAACATGATCTCTGAATGTCAATAACATGATCACTGAATGTCAATAACATGATCTCTGAATGTCAATAACATGATCTCTGAATGTCAATAACATGATCTCTGAATGTCAATAACATGATCTCTGAATGTCAATAACATGATCTCTGAATGTCAATAACATTATTTCTGAATGTCAATAACATTATCTCTGAATGTCAATAACATGATCTCTGAATGTGCGCCCTTGTTGTTGAAGTGCCGGAGTGTGGGGGGTGGGGGGTGGGGGTGGAGAGGGATTATTTCAGATATGTAAACTAATTTTATCATTTATTTATATGCATATTTGAATTGTTAATTTTTCTTGTTTTCGTTGCAATTCTACAAATAAATTTCAATTCAAAATTAAATTATAGATAAATCAATATTTTATAATGCATCTAATTATTCTACTTCAATTTAGTTGCTGCTATAATTGCCTCCTTATCATCTATTTCGTTCAAATTACCTGCTGTTGTAAGTAGCTCTCAACAAATGTAAAACCATTTTAACAACTCGTCGAAACTTCACCAGAGGCTGAAAAACAAGATGTTAAAATAAAATGGTACGTTGTTAGCATACGTTTACATATTCTTTACACAGTTTACCAACGTTTTGAGGACCACTGAGGGACCTCGCACGTATTCTTACCTTTTTGTTTGGTACAGTGGTCATCTTGCAGGACTGAGCAGATATTCCGGTGATAACTATGTCTCCCCTACCGTCAACACAGATGCAGAGACTAAGATACGTCTGGATTGAAGCACTTAATCTGATGTGTCGTTACCAAGATTGAAAGACATAATTCCAAAGCTCAATGTCTCGTGGAAATCTCGATGTTAAATCAACTATACGTTATTTTGAGTGTCTTGTAAATTAAAGTTTAACGATTAATCAAGACAAGATTATTAGATTTAATTGTTAACTGTCCGTTCCAGAAAAAGACACCTCCATAGCTCTAGCCCACACGATACGCAATTTAATTAACTCGGTGAGGTATTGATAACAATCAGTAGTAGAAATGTATGTCTCAGTTATAACATCGTAATTTATTGATAGCAAACAGTACCAGAAATGTATGTCTCAGTTATAACACGGTACGGTAGTGATAACAATAACAATCGGCACTAGACATGTATGTCTCAGTTATCCCTTCAGTTGTCTCACATTCCTAATTTATATAACGTCGTCCACAAGTCAACATCAGACCTTATATAACGTCGTCCACAAGTCAACATCAGACCTTATATAACGTCGTCCACAAGTCAACATCAGACCTTATATAACGTCGTCCACAAGTCAACATCAGACCTTATATAACGTCGTCCACAAGTCAACATCAGACCTTATATAACGTCGTCCACAAGTCAACATCAGACCTTATATAACGTCGTCCACAAGTCAACATCAGACCTTATATAACGTCGTTTATGGCAAAAGTCAGGTCACAAAACCCGTGAATATAAACCTTCATTCATGAATATCATTCAAGTCGAATCAATAGGTGCGCCATAGGTCTGCGGTATCGGAGTGATTTTATGTGTACCATTGTATGTATGGCCAGTGAGGCAATGGTGTCACTGAGTGTAGGGGTGGGAGGCGGTGGGGGTGAGGTGCTGGAATTAAAAGATAGGTTTTCAATTAAGATCTAGGGTTGGCAATAAGAATTAGGTTTGGAAATAAGAACATAGGTCGAAATCACTGTTCCCTTGAAGGGTCGTTTGGTCCTTATGCGTAATAACAAAATTTTGTGAACAAAAGCTCAGCATCCATTCTAAGCTCAGCATCCATTCTAAGCTCAGCATCCATTCTAAGCTCAGCATCCATTCTAAGCTCAGCATCCATTATTGTGCTACATGTTTCACCCCAACAAAACAGATATTATATTATCCTTACAAAAATTTGCTGCGCATTAATTCTAAACTGCTATATGTTGCGGGGTAGGTCAGATATCTGCGCGGCCGCCGCGCAGCCATGCAGATTATGGGGAACATTGGTTGGAATTAATAGCTGGGATTGGAATTACCAGTTAGGTGGGGTTTTAATTATGAGATAGTGTTGTATACTTGTGTTTATTTGTATGACGTTAGAGTAAACTGGTGAGACTCGCGAGTGGTAGACGGTGAACAATTACACCTGAAAGTATCCACATTGGTACATCTACCACACTGTAAGATGGGTAAAATGTTGTCATGAACTGGTCAATGTATGCACGATATTAGTCGACAGAGTAACAGAGTACAGAGTTTGGGTATCAGTTATAAATAGCTGTAGCGACAAGCCAGTAAGAATACAAAGGACGTAGTTGACAATCTACATTTTACCAGCACAAAACACAAAAACTATGTCGAAAGTGAGTTTAAAAAAATGTAAACAAAGAAATGGAGGTCATAAATTTATCGATACCAGGGATAATCACAAAAGTCAATATAAGATTCCCCCCCCCCTCCGACGATAAAAGAGACCCTGACGCGGTGGTCATAGGTGAAAGATGACACATGACATGTTAAGACACTGCGGCCATCTATAAAAGATGACACATAACATGTTAAGACACTGCGGTCCTCTATAAAGGATGATACATGACATGTTAAGACACTGCGGCCACCTATAAAGGATGACACATGACATGTTAAGACACTGCGGCCATCTATAAAAGATGACACATGACATGTTAAGACATTGCGGCCATCTATAAAGGATGACACATGACATGTTAAGACACTGCGGCCATCTATAAAAGATGACACATGACATGTTAAGACACTGCGGTCCTCTATAAAGGATGACACATGACATGTTAAGACACTGCGGCCATCTATAAAAGATGACACATGACATGTTAAGACACTGCTGTCATCACAGATGACCTGACGAATGGTACTGACCATAAAGTTTTTAAAGGCCGACAGTTTGAACAGATCTCCCTGTGACCTAGTTTTCCTGAGGGCCTTGCGCGTACCGGACATGACGTAGTTGTCCACGTTCAACCGTTGAGCCATCTTCCAGGTCGGGGTCAAGCTTTGCTTGGTCCGAGGATGCAGGCGGCGTTGTTTCGTTGGAGATTTCTGGTCAAACCGAGAACTGGGTTTATTCTGAGTATTTGCTGGCAACGTTACTTTGGGAATGTTTCGAGGAAGGAAGCTGTAGGAAATATAGGGCAGATGACACAATGAACAAACTAAAACATAACTTTTATATAGTATAGGATTTTTTTAAAAAGTTGGATTCCAAGATGAGAAAATTACTGTTGCCGTTTTGGGTAGATTTTACCCATGCGAAAATGTATGTTGGACACGATTATATATCATGGACACAGCTTGCTTGAGTTTACCTCATTACTAATGCCATATTTCAATTTCAGTGTCAAAGGAAATAAAGACTTAGAGGTATTTTGGTAATTTCATTAATGCCATCTTACATTGCCAGCACCTGAAGATCTTCTAAACTCACCTCATCAGCGAAGGCAGGGACGCCGAGTGACGCACTCGTGGCTGATGACCAGGCTCTAGGTGAGATTTCTCCGGCCCCGAAGTTCTCCACGTCTCAACTTTCAAGGTATAGCTGGACATTCTACTCGACAAAACCTCGTTGTCGATGCTATCCTCTCCCAGTGACTCGCCACCTTTTTTGTCACGTGATCTCCGCGAGCCCTCATGAAGGTCACCCAATCTGTGTGGGGGCACTCGGTGCACATCAGGGTGCCGTGAGGGGCTCCCATGATGTGTAATCAGTGCCTCAATCAATGGTGCCCCATTCTGTTTGAAACCTTTCAGTTTGGATGCTCCTTTGACGCATTGAGTGACAGCCTCCATGACGCCATGACTCCTGGTCTGCGTGACGCTGTTACTGAGACTCCGTGTCGATTCCCTCAACTGAGTCAGCCGTGAAAGTCTATTTCTAAGAAGTAGCGCTAAAGATGCTGTCTTGAAGGTCTTCTCTTCTAGGGCGGCCATGCCCGGGGCACAATCACATGACTGAACATGACGAGATGCCCCAATGCCCGGGGCACCATCACAAGACTTGACATGACGAGATGCCCCCATGCCTGAGGCACCATCATGAGGCTCCGCATAACTAAAAGTCACACGATGCCGGTGCCTTAAATCTGACAATGGAACATTTGTTCTACTCCTAACCGAAGTCAAATGACTTCGTTTGAACTTTCTTCCCGTATCAAGCGTATCTTCATGTTGCAAGGGATTTTTCAGGACCGAATCTCGAAGTTTTATTTCAATTTTTGGGGGATCGCCGAATTTTCCCGAGTCCAGCCGAAAGGTAACTTTGTTTTCGTGTATTTTGTCTGCCTGTTGGCTGGTGAGTGCACCCTCTGTTTCAAGTCGAGTTGAGGCAATTAAAGTCTCTATTCTCAGGAGCCTGTCAGATGCTACAGAGAGGCCCATTATGTTTGTCTCTGATAATCCACGAACATCCAATAAATCCAGGTGTGTTGCCGTATCTTCTGAGCCACACGTGCCACCGCCAATGTCGTTGTTCATGATGTTGATTTGTTCACTGGTAGCTGAACGTAGATGTGATGACTTCCCCTCGGCAGGGTGTGACGTATGTGGCTGTATGACGTCATGAGGCACCTCAAATCGTGCGTCATGTGCAAGTCGATACCTGATAGACTGAGCTCTTTCCAACTGGATTTGATCGATTACAGAATTTAAAAAGTATCGATTACGCTTATCAGTATAAGAAAACGACATCCTCGTGATTATTTGGATTCGTATTTATCAATATTATCATGTCGGCGTACACATTTTAAACTAGCGATTGAGTCTCTAAAAAACATAGCGTTAGAAAATCTGTATCCATATCTGTATCCATATCTGTATACTGTATCCATAACTCACACGTGATTCAATGGTTTGAAAAACATTCAGACTTCGGATTAGCTCACATGTGTGACTCACAATGGAATTATTTGTAACCGGTGTTGTATTATAAATAATAGAAACTAATTTTCTGTCCGACCAAAATTAGTTGATGGGTTACTTCCAAGAGATTATTTTCGTTTAGGCAATTTGAAAAGTCCACGTCATCCTCTAGGTTTCTATCCCGTGGTGTTCACACGAGATGACAGAAAACCGGTATAAACACTTTGACCAAATCTAACGAACAACTGGTGAAACCCCAATCTAACTAACAACTGGTGAAACCCCAATCTAACTAACAACTGGTGAAACCCCAATCTAACTAACAACTGGTGAAACCCCAATCTAACTAACAACTGGTGAAACCCCAATCTAACTAACAACTGGTGAAACCCCAATCTAACTAACAACTGGTGAAACCACAAGAGCGACTTTATCTGAAACATTGCACGCAGGAGCCTGGCGGTGAGTACCACAGCCACGACCCGGGGGGGGGGAGTTAATAACATTGGGTTTTACCTGGCGACACGACAGGGGCGGACACTGTTATCTTGACTGGGGCTCTATGTTCATATACAGGGGCGGACACTGTTATCTTGACTGGGGCTCTATGTTCATATACAGGGGCGGACACTGTTATCTTGACTGGGGCTCTATGTTCATATACAGGGATGGACACTGTTATCTTGACTGGGGCTCTATGTTCATATACAGGGGCGGACACTGTTATCTTGACTGGGGCTCTATGTTCATATACAGGGGCGGACACTGTTATCTTGACTGGGGCTCTATGTTCATATACAGGGGCGGACACTGTTATCTTGACTGGGGCTCTATGTTCATATACAGGGGCGGACACTGTTATCTTGACTGGGGCTCTATGTTCATATACAGGGGCGGACACTGTTATCTTGACTGGGGCTCTATGTTCATATACAGGGGCGGACACTGTTATCTTGACTGGGGCTCTATGTTCATATACAGGGGCGGACACTGTTATCTTGACTGGGGCTATATGTTCATATACAGGGGCGGACACTGTTATCTTGACTGGGGCTCTATGTTCATATACAGGGGCGGACACTGTTATCTTGACTGGGGCTCTATGTTCATTTACAGGGGCGGACACTGTTATCTTGACTGGGGCTCTATGTTCATATACAGGGGCGGACACTGTTATCTTGACTGGGGCTCTATGTTCATATACAGGGGCGGACACTGTTATCTTGACTGGGGCTCTATGTTCATATACAGGGGCGGACACTGTTATCTTGACTGGGGCTCTATGTTCATATACAGGGGCGGACACTGTTATCTTGACTGGGGCTCTATGTTCATATACAGGGGCGGACACTGTTATCTTGACTGGGGCTCTATGTTCATATACAGGGGCGGACACTGTTATCTTGACTGGGGCTCTATGTTCATATACAGGGGCGGACACTGTTATCTTGACTGGGGCTCTATGTTCATATACAGGGGCGGACACTGTTATCTTGACTGGGGCTCTATGTTCATATACAGGGGCGGACACTGTTATCTTGACTGGGGCTCTATGTTCATATACAGGGGCGGACACTGTTATCTTGACTGGGACTCCATGTTCATATACAGGGGCGGACACTGTTATCTTGACTGGGGCTCCATGTTCATATACAGGGGCGGACACTGTTATCTTGACTGGGGCTCTATGTTCATATACAGGGGCGGACACTGTTATCTTGACTGGGGCTCTATGTTCATATACAGGGGCGGACACTGTTATCTTGACTGGGGCTCTATGTTCATATACAGGGGCGGACACTGTTATCTTGACTGGGACTCCATGTTCATATACAGGGGCGACCACTACTGCACTATGTTCATAGACATAGGCGTGGCCTTATGGGACGACGCTACTACAGTGCCGGCGTTAAAACGGAAAACTTTCTCCGTGCATCTACCAGGGCATGGCGTTACTGACCATCTTTTGTCTTTATTTTAAACATGGCTATCAGTTGTCAGCGAGCTGTTGGTATCGAATATGTTCTTTCGTGGGCATTTGGGGGGCACCACAGGGCAGGAGGAGGCACCAAAAGATGAAAATTCCTCTCGGTGTACAAGGGAGAGGGGTAGCAGGGGGGTGGGGACATCCACTCAGTATCTATGTTATATAAAACTTAAAAACTAATCAAAACCAGAAAATGCTTTTGATCAGAAAATTGGCCGCAGAATAAAGCAGCAAAACAACAAAATCATGATTTGTAAAAATTTGTGGACGAAATTTGTGTTTCAATAAGTTTAATTGTTGTTATTATTTGTTATATAAGCTTCTGCTTGTGTTTCGACCTCATTATATGACAAATAAAATTCAGACAAGTTTATCAATAAACAAATCATGAGTTTTGAGGACAATCGGAAAGACGGAGGAAGAGAGTTCAAGGATTAATGTAGATGTTGTTTGCTGGTCAATGATTAATGTATATGTTGTTTGGTGATCAATGATTAATGTAGATGTTGTTTGCTAGCCAATGATCAATGTAGATTTTGTTTGCGGGTCATAGTGGAGATCGTGTTACATCGGAAAACTAGTCTGTAAGACGACCGGACAGGGATATCGCCAACTTGTATTTTGTACATTCTCCTCCAAGCTTTAAGCAGCAACAACATATTTGAATTATTTCCCTCCTCTCACGGCAGCCCAGTAACCAACCAACCAGCCAGTGCTAACAATGATTTCCCTCCTCTCACGGCAGCCCAGTAACCAACCAGCCAGTGCTAACAATGATTTCCCTCCTCTCACGGCAGCCCAGTAACCAACCAGCCAGTGCTAACAATGATTTCACTCCTCTCACGGCATCCCAGTAACCAACCAGCCAGTGCTAACAATGATTTCCCTCCTCTCACGGCAGCCCAGTAACCAACCAGCCAGTGCTAACAATGATTTCCCTCCTCTCACGGCAGCCCAGTAACCAACCAGCCAGTGCTAACAATGATTTCCCTCCTCTCACGGCAGCCCAGTAAACAACAAGCCAGTGCTAACAATGATTTCCCTCCTCTCACGGCAGCCCAGTAACCAACCAGCCAGTGCTAACAATGATTTCCCTCCTCTCACGGCAGCCCAGTAACCAACCAGCCAGTGCTAACAATGATTTCCCTCCTCTCACGGCTGCCCAGTAACCAACCAGCCAGTGCTAACAATGATTTCCCTCCTCTCACGGCAGCCCAGTAACCAACCAGCCAGTGCTAACAATGATTTCCCTCCTCTCACGGCAGCCCAGTAACCAACCAGCCAGTGCTCACGGCAGCCCAGTAACCAACCAGCCAGTGCTAACAATGATTTCCCTCCTCTCACGGCAGCCCAGTAACCAACCAGCCAGTGCTAACAATGATTTCCCTCCTCTCACGGCAGCCCAGTAACCAACCAGCCAGTGCTAACAATGATTTCACTCCTCTCACGGCATCCCAGTAACCAACCAGCCAGTGCTAACAATGATTTCCCTCCTCTCACGGCAGCCCAGTAACCAACCAGCCAGTGCTAACAATGATTTCCCTCCTCTCACGGCAGCCCAGTAACCAACCAGCCAGTGCTAACAATGATTTCCCTCCTCTCACGGCAGCCCAGTAAACAACAAGCCAGTGCTAACAATGATTTCCCTCCTCTCACGGCAGCCCAGTAACCAACCAGCCAGTGCTAACAATGATTTCCCTCCTCTCACGGCAGCCCAGTAACCAACCAGCCAGTGCTAACAATGATTTCCCTCCTCTCACGGCTGCCCAGTAACCAACCAGCCAGTGCTAACAATGATTTCCCTCCTCTCACGGCAGCCCAGTAACCAACCAGCCAGTGCTAACAATGATTTCCCTCCTCTCACGGCAGCCCAGTAACCAACCAGCCAGTGCTCACGGCAGCCCAGTAACCAACCAGCCAGTGCTAACAATGATTTCCCTCCTCTCACGGCAGCCCAGTAACCAACCGGCCAGTGCTAACAATGATTTCCCGCATGTATAAATCACAGAAAATAAATTAAGGAGAGCTTTTGAGATAAGAGCCGATCGCTCATTGAGGAGCCTAAATCGATGGGTCACAGGGAATTAACAATATAACAAAAAAATATCTCACCCAAACTGTTTTCGAGAATATGTAACTGTTATTGTTATAATTATCACTATTATATTTTTTGTTGTTAATAATAATTCAATTATAAACTTATATAAACTTATGGACCACACCATCCTTCATTGACATTCAGCTGTATAGACCAAACAATCCTGTCATTGACATTCAGCTGTATAGACCAAACAATCCTGTCATTGACATACATGGACCACACAATCCTGTCATTGACATACATGGACCACACAATCCTGTAATTGACATTCAGATGTGTGGACCACACAATCCTGTCATTGACATTCAGCTGTATAGACCAAACAATCCTGTCATTGACATACATGGACCACACAATCCTGTCATTGACATACATGGACCACACAATCCTGTCATTAACATACATGGACCACACAATCCTGTCATTGACATACATGGACCACACAATCCTGTCATTGACATACATGGACCACACAATCCTGTCATTGACATACATGGACCACACAATCCTGTCATTGACATACATGGACCACACAATCCTGTCATTGACATACATGGACCACACAATCCTGTCATTGACATACATGGACCACACAATCCTGTCATTGACATACATGGACCACACAATCCTGTCATTGACATTCAGCTGTGTGGACCACACAATCCTTCATTGACATTCAGCTGTATAGACCAAACAATCCTGTCATTGACATACATGGACCACACAATCCTGTCATTGACATTCAGCTGTGTGGACCACGCAATCCTGTCATTGACATACATGGACCATTCAATCCTTCATTGACATTCAGCTGTATAGACCAAACAATCCTGTCATTGACATACATGGACCACACAATCCTGTCATTGACATACATGGACCACACAATCCTGTCATTGACATTCAGCTGTGTGGACCACGCAATCCTTCATTGACATTCAGCTGTATATACCAAACAATCCTGTCATTGACAAACATGGACCACACAATCCTGTCAATGACATTCAGCTGTGTGGACCACACAATCCTGTCATTGACATTCAGCTGTGTGGACCACGCAATCCTTCATTGACATTCAGCTGTATAGACCAAACAATCCTGTCATTGACATACATGGACCACACAGTCCTGTCATTGACATACATGGACCACACAATCCTGTCATTGACATACATGGACCACACAATCCTGTCATTGACATACATGGACCAAACAATCCTGTCATTGACATTCAGCTGTGTGGACCACACAATCCTGTCATTGACATACATGGACCACACAATCCTATCATTGAAATACATGGACCACACAATCCTGTCATTGACATACATGGACCAAACAATCCTGTCATTGACATACATGGACCAAACAATCCTGTCATTGACATTCAGCTGTGTGGACCACGCAATCCTGTCATTGACATACATGGACCACACAATCCTGTCATTGACAAACATGGACCACACAATCCTGTCATTCACATTCAGATGTATCGACAATACAATCATGTCAATGACATTAAGCTGTATCGACAACACAATCCTGTCAATGACATTCAGCTGTATGGACAACACAATCCTGTCAATGACATTCAGCTGTATCGACAACACAATCCTGTCAATGACATTCAGCTGTATCGACAACACAATCCTGTCAATGACATTCAGATGTATCGACAACACAATCCTGTCAATGACATTCAGCTGTATCGACAACACAATCCTGTCAATGACATTCAGCTATATGGACAACACAATCCTGTCAATGACATTCAGCTGTATCGACAACACAATCCTGTCAATGACATTCAGCTGTATGGACAACACAATCTTGTCAATGAAATTCAGCTGTATCGACAACACAATCCTGTCAATGACATTCAGATGTATCGACAACACAATCCTGTCAATGACATTCAGCTGTATCGATAACACAATCCTGTCAATGACATTCAGATGTATCGACAACACAATCCTGTCAATGACATTCAGCTGTATTGACGACACAATCCTGTCAATGACATTCAGATGTATCGACAACACAATCCTGTCAATGACATTCAGCTGTATCGACAACACAATCCCACATGCGCTAAAAGGAATCGTCATTGTGAAGAAGTTTAATAATTGAGTCAAGCATGACTGGTTTAATAGCTACAGTATAAAGAATCATGAAGAAGTGTAATCAAGTATCTGAACAAATCAATGACGTTCAATAATTTCTGATTTCACTTCTGACAAGAGCGATGATTTATCTGCAGCCCCACGTTCAAGTTTTGAGTTCATGTTAAACACCAGATAAGGCGGTTCATTGTTTCTGTCTGACTTTCTATTGGCGGGAAAGCAGCCATTTTATTAAAATTGTATTTTTTTCTCAAATGCAATGAGCAAAAGATGGAATATTTCTTGACTAACATGTGATTGAGGTGCACGCACTGATGTTTGGGCAGCAAGTGTACGCACTGATGTTTGGACAGCAAGTGTACGCACTGATGTTTGGACAGCAAGTGTACGCACTGATGTTTGGGCAGCAAGTGTACCCACTGATTTTGGGCAGCAAGTGTACTCACTGATGTTTGGGCAGCAAGTGTACGCACTGATGTTTGGGCAGCAAGTGTACGCACTGATGTTTGGACAGCAAGTGTACGCACTGATGTTTTGGAAGAAAGTGTACGCACTGATGTTTGGACAGCAAGTGTACGAAGTGTTGTTTGGGAAGCAAGTGTACGCACTGTCCAAACATCAGTGCGTACACTTGCTGCCCAAACATCAGTGCTTACACTTGCTGCCCAAACATCAGTGCGTACACTTGCTTCCCAAACATCAGTGCGTACACTTGCTGTCCAAACATCAGTGCGTACACTTGCTTCCCAAACATCAGTGCGTACACTTGCTGTCCAAACATCAGTGCGTACACTTGCTTCCCAAACATCAGTGCGTACACTTGCTGTCCAAACATCAGTGCGTACACTTGCTTCCCAAACATCAGTGCGTACACTTGCTGCCCAAACATCAGTGCGTACACTTGCTTCCCAAACATCAGTGCGTACACTTGTTGTCCAAACATCAGTGCGTACACTTGCTGCTCAAACATCAGTGCGTACACTTGCTGCCCAAACATCAGTGCGTACACTTGCTGCCCAGACATCAGTGAGTACACTTGCTTCCCAAACATCAGTGCGTACACTTGCTGTCCAAACATCAGTGCGTACAATTGCTTCCCAAACATCATTGCGTACACTTGCTTCCCAAACATCAGTGCGTACACTTGCTGCCCAAACATCAGTGCGTACACTTGCTGCCCAAACATCAGTGCGTACACTTGCTGCCCAGACATCAGTGAGTACACTTGCTTCCCAAACATCAGTGCGTACACTTTCTTCTAAAACATCAGTGCGTACACTTTCTTCCAAAACATCAGTGCGTACACGTGCTGCCCAGACATCAGTGTACGCACTGATGTTTGGACAGCAAGTGTACGCACTGATGTTTGGGCAGCAAGCGTACGCACTGATGTCTGGGCAGCAAGTGTACGCACTGATGTTTCGTAAGCAAATGTACGCACTGATGTTTGGACAGCAAGTGTACGCACTGATGTTTGGACAGCAAGTGTACGCACTGATGTTTGGGAAGCAAGTGTACCCACTGATTTTGAGCAGCAAGTGTACTCACTGATGTTTGGGCAGCAAGTGTACGCACTGATGTTTTGGAAGAAAGTGTACGCACTGATGTTTGGACAGCAAGTGTACGAAGTGTTGTTTGGGAAGCAAGTGTACGCACTGATGTTTGGGCAGCAAGTGTACGCATTGATGTTTGGGCAGCAAGTGCACGCACTGATGTTTGGGCAGCAAGTGTACGCACTGATGTTTGGGAAGCAAGTGTACGCACTGATGTTTGGACAGCAAGTGTACGCACTGATGTTTGGGAAGCAAGTGTACGCACTGATGTTTGGGAAGCAAGTGTACGCACTGATGTTTGGGAAGCAAGTGTACGCACTGATGTTTGGACAGCAAGTGTACGCACTGATGTTGTGGAAGCAAGTGTACGCACTGATGTTTGGGAAGCAAGTGTACGCACTGATGTTTGGGCAGCAAGTGTACGCACTGATGTTTGGGAAGCAAGTGTACGCACTGATGTTTGGGAAGCAATTGTACGCACTGATGTTTGGACAGCAAGTGTACGCACTGATGTTTGGGAAGCAAGTGCACGCACTGATGTTTGGACAGCAAGTGTACTCACTGATGTCTGGGCAGCAAGTGTACGCACTGATGTTTGGGCAGCAAGTGTACGCACTGATGTTTGGGCAGCAAGTGTACGCACTGATGTTTGGGCAGCAAGTGTACGCACTGATGTTTGGGCAGCAAGTGTACGCACTGATGTTTGGGCAGCAAGTGTACGCACTGATGTTTGGGCAGCAAGTGTACGCACTGATGTTTGGACAGCAAGTGTACGCACTGATGTTTGGACATTAAGTGTACGCACTGATGTTTGGGCAGCAAGTGTACGCACTGATGTTTGGGAAGCAAGTGTACGCACTGATGTTTGGGCAGCAAGTGTACGCACTGACTTTTGGGAAGCAAGTGTACGCACTGATGTTTGGACAGCAAGTGTACGCACTGATGTTTGGACAGCAAGTGTACGACGTGATGTTTGGTCCAAACGCCAAATTGACTCCTTATTGGAACGAATAAAAAAAGGTTGCCCATGACCTTTAAGGGTAGAGGTCAGTGATACCCGTCCTATGACCTTAAGGGTAGAGGTCAGTGATACCCGTCCCATGACCTTAAGGGTAGAGGTCAGGTATACCTGTCCCATGACCTTAAGGGTAGAGGTCAGTGATACCCGTCCCATGACCTTAAGGGTAGAGGTCAGTGATACCTGTCCCATGACTTTAAGGGTAGAGGTCAGTGATACCCGTCCTATGACCTTAAGGGTAGAGGTCAGTGATACCCGTCCCATGACCTTAAGGGTAGAGGTCAGTGACCCCATCCGATGACCTTAAGGGTAGAGGTCAGTGATACCCGTCCCATGACCTTAAGGGTAGAGGTCAGTGATACCCTTCCCTGACCTTAAGGGTAGAGGTCAGTGACCCCATCCCTGACCTTAAGGGTAGAGGTCAGTGATACCCGTCCCATGACCTTAAGGGTAGAGGTCAGTGACCCCATCCCATGAATTTAAGGGTAGAGGTCAGTGATACCCGTCCCATGACCTTAAGGGTAGAGGTCAGTGACCCCATCCCATGACCTTTAGGGTAGAGGTCAGTGACCCCATCGCATGACCTTAAGGGTAGGGGTCAGTGATACCCGTCCCATGACCTTAAGGGTACAGGTCAGTGATACCCGTCCCATGACCTTAAGGGTAGGGGTCAGTGACCCCATCCCATCAGCTGGTATGACTTATGATCACTCACTGTCATTGAATTCTTTCTTACCTTGCCCACCACATTGATGATTAAAATGATTGACAAGAAGTTTCTATTATTAGCAATTAACTTATATTCCAAGGCGTGTAATTCCATGGTTCATTATTGACCAAAAACACTGATTTATTTGATGTTGTTGTTTTTCAAAAATAGTTTTTATGTGTTGGGGGAGTGGAGGAAGGGGTTTGGAAGATAAATTAAAGTCGGTCACTGACAGCAAAATGTTCAGCCGTTCCACATCAGTGACCATTACCCATTTTTAAAAAATGAAAGAAAGTTAATGAGATACAAACTTGACCTACTTCTTCATTTGAAACAAGGGACCAAGAACTTGACGAGGTGAGACTCCCTTCCTTTGGAGACTGTGTCCTGAACATAGCTTGAGAACCACTTAAGATGACGTTGATATGTTGGCGTGGTGTCACCACTGGAAGGAGGAATCGGTCCTCTAAAACCTGTGAGCATGGGGGAATGGAAAACATTTCTATAGGAGTGGTTCTCAACATTTGTTTGATTATGTGTTTGGTGGGGACAAGAAATGCTATTAATTTCTGTTTTTTTTTCATACTATTGTTATGTCGATTTGACTTGATACTGATCTCTTCTTTACAAAGCTCAACCGAGAATTTCAGTTCGTGAATTTTTGAATTAAGTTTTTACTTTCTCCATGTCATATTCTGTCATGCTATTTTAAGAGCAAAACAGCTGCGCACTTCTTTAAGGTTACGGTAAAATAATATCCGAAAGAAAAAGCTTAATTAGACTTATAAAATATCCTGTTGGGGGACTACAAACCTTGAATCTTGAGAACCGCTTTGGATTGCCCCTGAGTCCATTTCCCAATAACATGTGTGTGTTGTGGTTCCCATGACTTGGTTCTCCCAGACTCAGGGAGTTGTCTTTTCCTACGTGATGGATTGTGACCCCTGAATCAGTCGTCTGCAAACTTCCAATGCTGTCACCACTTGTCGTCTGCGAACACTGACATCTCCAACGTTTGTGACGGGTGACCGGGTGATGCCTAAATCTTACACAGAGATGATGTTCAAATGATACAGTGGATTTGCAAAGAATGACGTCATCATTTCCCGTGCCCCTGTTGGTAATCCCGAGTTTTGGAAGAGTGACCGTTCCTTGGCATTGTCTCGGGGAAGCCATGGGAAAGACAACTGAAGCACAAACCCAATGAGATGAGAGGAGTTGTCTCCAGTCAACCACAGCGGTATTTATCATAATTCAACTCTGGAATCACATCATTTTCTCAACACTGACTATTTAGGTAAAACTTTGTTTTAATTAACATTCAGGTTGCGTTCATTTAAAATTAATTGTTCCTTTTATAAGTTTTTAAAAAAAACTAAAAAACTTAATAGTTAGTTCAACTATAAGGAGAAACAGTTGCAGGTATATAAGGTGTAATGGACGTAGGTATGTACAGATCTTATAAGTCATTCAGTATGTGAGCCAGTTAATCCATAATTATTGTATTCGTTTAATGAGCAGTCGTTGCATGTTCAAATTCCCATACAAAGTTGGCGTGGCATATATATATAGATTTACTGAGTCCACGTCACGAAACATGACTTTTAATAAATCATATAAATCCAGGAGATTGTTCCTATTCAATAAGTCAAAGTCCTTCTGCTTTATTTATGTGCCAATCGTTACGTGGGTTCGATAGACCGATGTTTTATCTAAACTCCGCTATGAAAAAGAATTTGATCTCATCTGAATGAACTCTTTTCACCATTCACTGACGCCACGAAGCCCCACAGAGGGATTTCCAAACACATGAAGAGTCACGATCCCAGGCACAGCGGAGGTAGGAGTTGTTGTATAGAACTGGCCCCCACGCCCCCAGGCACAGCG